>JAFBJQ010001591.1:313723-355304 GCA_016785345.1 Trinectes maculatus | reverse complement strand
TCACATCAGCACATGCTTTGTATCGCACTTAGTCTTTTTGCAAATGGCAACACAAACTGAAGCACAAACATTGATTAGAGTTGAAACGTATCAGCTTCGTTGCTGCGACGCAGCGCAGACGCAACGCACGTGCATCTGGTGGGATGTCGGGGTTACGGCGGGGGGGGGGGGGGGGGGGGGGGGGGGGGGGGGGGGGGGTCAAAGAGGGAGATGCAGCTTTAAGCAGCCGCATCAGCAACATTAAACCAAGATTCATAACTTTTCAATCAGACCATTCATCAGTCTGTGTAGCGATGCACTCACATCTTTTAAATCAAAACCGATTTTCCGATTCAAATAGACAATAGTAAACAGTGACAGTGTTAAACAGTGACAGTGTTAAACAGTGACAGTGTTGGGCCAGCTGAAACACTGACATGCTGAATGCAGCATCTCACTGCTGTTCAGCACAGACTAAACAAACACAGCCTACCTGTTTATACTATATTTTTATATTTCATCTTTTGTTGCTGCCAAGAACGTTTTGTACCTGTTGGACAGCACCTGTGTTCACAAACACACAAATAGAATATAAATGTTGAACATGTTAAACACTCACGATATTTTTTTTTTATTAATTCAATCTTCTGCCATACCACCTCACGATCCTTTACAGCAGCGAGTGTGTTGCTATTTTTTTTTTGAACATGTGTTCATATTCGCTGTAGCAATGCATAAGAACGTCCAACTCCACCCGGAAGAAATAGGATGTGCAGGGTTTATTTTCACGTGTTGCCATGGTGAATCACGTTATCATTGTTCCATTCATGAGGGCTTTTTATCTCTGCGTGCGCGAGCTTAACTCAGAGTCAAAGCAACTCTGAGTTAATTGACCTAACTCTTATCCCCTGTTCTGAAACCGAAAACTCTGAGTTGGACAGCTCAGGGTTGGTCAACCCTGAGTTTAGATTTTAACTCAGAGTTTGTTAACCCTCCTTTCTGAAACAGGGCCCTGGTCCAGCTGACAGCAAAATGATCCCACAATGGGCCAAAAGCTCCAGTGCAGATGGCTGCCCTGTGAGTCAATGTGTACTCTGGTACACCTCATCAGGATTGTGTCAGGGCATAACATCAAGCAATGGCAGACACACAAATTGACGTAAAAAATATTGAAACAACACTGCAACACAATGTACGAATCAATTCCCTGACTTAAAACATGCTTAAGCACAGTTGCTTGAAGAAATGATTACAAACAGAGTGGCAGTGTTTCATAAAAGCTGTCGGTGGCATTGTGATGTAATATTCAGGCTTTTCACAGATTTAGTGATGAATCTCATCCTTTCTTCTTGGGGACACCTTTATGATGTGATTTCAATCTTCTGACAACAGCACTTTTGACTCCTCAGTCTGCCAACGCAGAGTCAGCAGGCCGTTCTTCATGCTCTGCACTGACTCGCTGGTGATTCGGGGGTCATTACGTGGAAGTGAGAGTTTGACATTTACACAGAGCAGACACTATTCGGCCCCCCCTTGCAACACTCAGAGATTTGAACTTTACACTCCCTTGTCTGTGTCTGTCGGTCTGCATCTCTTATTATTTTCTCTCTGCGCAGTCACTGAAACGCTGCCATTTTTACATCCTTCTCGTAGTGACCCATGTGCTCTGCTATCGACTGTTGATAATATTCATGTGTTTGATAATTGAGGTTTGCCGTTTTGTAGATGGATGCATCAAAGCTATCTTTCTACCCTCCTACCCTGCCCCACCCTCCCCTCTGAGACACGTATCCGCCTTAAATCAGCCCACCTATCTCTCTCTCCATTCATTTTCTGTTTCACTTTTTGTCTGTTTGTGCATCGACCCAGTCCTCACCCTCCACATCTAACCCACCCTTCCGTCTGCCTCCGAGCTCACAATCCAGTGCACCGCCGAGGCCCAGCCCTCTCCCGGGGCCTAATTAATTTACAGAAATCTCAATCAGCCTTCCACTGCATCAGCATAACCTTGGCTCTTGTTTGATACTCTCTACTCTCTGCTCTCTGCTGGGGGGCATTAGCATGATTAAGTTCAGGACCCGATCTGCCGCGATGGCACCGTCTCGTTCCTTTCATAAAATGACACAGTGATGGCGGACACGCCCCTCGATCAGGTCAGAACAAATTGAATCTTAATGCTGAAGTTCTGGAGCTAGAGAGTTCAATCATAAAGAAAGTGTGTGTGGGTGGTGGGTCTCTTGGGGAGGCGATGAACTCATCTGAAGCCAGGAGGGAGAGATAGTGAGGAGGGATACAGATGATGGGGAACATGGAAAAATGGAGAGGTTGAATGCAAGAAAGACAGAGTAAGAAAGCAAAGTTGTAACAAAGGGGAGAAGATCCTGAGAGAAACGGACAGAGAAGGAGAGTGAGAAAGGCTTCCAGGACACATGCTTCATATCTTATTCATACGCCAAGGCAGCTACATGTCTTCAATACATTCACATAATAAGCCAGGGTGAGCTGGGAGAAAGCCAGGACATCTGCAGCAGAGGCAAAATGACGGCAAAGGAAGGGAAAAGATGAGGAGAAGGAGGTGAAGGACAACTGGAGGAAGGGTCAGAAAGAAACAGAACAAAATAAGCATGAAACATGGCTCAGGACAATGGATAGCCATGTTCAATAAATGGAGGAAGAGGATGCTAACATGCTCACAATGACGGTATTCAAATGCTTAGCTGGTTCTGCGTAATGTTTGCTTTGGCCTTGTGCTCGGAAACTAATATTTGATTTTCAGCACAAGATACATAGATATATCAGTTCAGACAGAAAATCGTCTGAATTATATTACGGTAACTACAAACAAAGAACGTGCCACTTGAATTGCAGAAATTCTTATGCAACACAGCAACAGTGAGACAGGTGCTCCTGTGGCGTCCCACAGGGCACAATGTTTGCAGGGGTTCTTTGTTTGCAGGGGTTCTTTTGCAGGTACTTGCATGCAGTGGACCCCTCCATGTCCATGTTGAGCTCTGCCTGTAGTAGTTCAGCCCATGTCCTGGGGATGCTTTGTCCTCATCTGGATTGTTATCAGAAGAACCAAGAAAACAGACAGATGTTCTCCTCCTCTTGGATGGTTGGATTTATCTTGGCAGTTGATTTTCTTGGCAGTGGTTTTTATAGGTGTGTCTCCCATGGTGTTGAATGAGTTCAGTAGTGGTCTTTCACCATGCGGGGCTGGTGATGTCCCTTTATTCTGCAAGGTCTGTGGTTAAGCCTGGTGGGTACATCAATAAACTGAGCATCAGATGGCACAACTCTAAACACATGGCACACACACACACACACACACACACGCACACACCGTTGATCAGTAGAGAGTTGTTCCTCAAAGGTATACTCCAGCTTATTGCATCACATTGGTTCATTGTCCTTTGATATGCTCAATAAGGGACCATTTTTGATAATCCATTTAGCCAAAGCATCTGTAACCCCACTAACCACTAACTAATCACAAACAGGTTTGTTGTCCACCCATTAGTGCCCCCCCTGCTGTAGACTGGGGAGTTGTGAAGTTACATTATCTTAACAGTATTCCCAAAGGAGTCCTAAGTATTACTGCTGCAGTAACAGTTTAACGTATTGATTACTTTTGATTGGAGCTGCAGATAGAAAAGAAGGAAAAGCCTGAAATGACACAGCAGCACTCGCTACACATAACACTCAGCAACGTTGTGCAAAATGGAGTCTTACCATGGAGAGGAAGCTAAGTGAGCAGCATTAATTCACTTTGTTTCACATTCTGCAAGGAAGAAAATGTGCACATTTGGCTTGTATCGCATATGACAATCCGTCTTTTTTAAAACACTCTAATTGTCAAGAGTCACTGCACTGGACAATAAATAATATCAACCTTATTCCCCTTAACTCAGACTGAGAACAAATGCATCGTGCATTCAGGTTAAACTTGCTGACTGCCGCGTATGCACTCCCCCCATCGTTCATGAAGGAGTAAGGGATGAGAGCAGCTGTGAATGGTAGGAGACATGGAGTGATGCCTGAACCCTGCTGCATGAGATGAAACTATGAGGCAAAGGTGAAATTATTCTGCTTTGACCCTTTAGCGATCGGGACCGGTGGTCCATGCAGAGAAGAGAATATTGATCTAATTGCTAATTGACTTGCTCCAATTGTTTCAATCAACCAATCTCTGGCTCACCTAGTGAGAGGAGCTATATATATATATATATATACACACCTCCCTGTTTATGACAAAAAGGTTTCTGCAGTTTGTAGATGGACACAGTGTTGTTCTGAGAGAGGAAGTCTCTCAACCTCTTTGGTCTAGAGTGCTGTATGTCTCACAACTGTGATGGTGGACTCCCTTGAACAGCATTTATGGTCGACAGCATATAAATTGTGGTCATGTCAAACCATGAAAGAGACAGAGTCAAGTCTGTGATAGCGAACGGAAGAAGAGATAATAATAATAATAAAAATAATAATAATAATAATAATAATAATAATAACTTCTATTTATATAGCGCCTTTCGAAGGACCCAAGGTTGCTTTACAGAAAAAAAGATATGAAGTTATGACACATCCAGTAATGATTCTCTGCGTTCAGTATATATTTATAAATACTGTATTCAGTATTTATATTTATAGTATGTTTATCTCTAATGGAGAAAAGCAGAAAGACATCCAGTTGTTCTTTTTAAGTAATAGGTTGTTTGTGTTGTTTCCCTTTTCAGCTTCTAGTGGATAATTATTTAGTTCATTTTCTGCCCGGAACTGGAAAAGACACATTCAGAAAACACGTGTTGGGACAAAAAGGAAAAAATAGAAAGGAGGGCAGAAGAAGAGGGAACATATAGAGATGATTATGTGGAGGGTTTAAACACTGGTGTTAATGCTTAAGCCAGTCTGAGCACAGGCACATACTGTACCACAGGTTATAGTTGTCTGTCTCAGATCAAAAATGATCAACAATGACAAACAGGTCCCGAGCCATTACCTATTAAATTCACTAAATGCCTTAGTATTAAATATATGTGCATGCTAAGTACTCATTCATTAAGAGGAGCATAACTGGCTACTTCTTGTACTTTTTATTAATATACAAAGTATATATTCTTATATTCTATATATTTGTGTACTTTATATTCATATATAAAGTACATATTCTTATATTCTATAAATTCTTGTACTTTATAAGAGATGAAATAAATAAGAAAATATGAGCAATGTTCTGTCAAGAATCGTTTGCCATCGAGTTTAATTTTCATTTACTTTTGTTTTTTTGGAGATCATCTTTATTACAAACATACCTTTAAAACTGTAAGGTCTTCAAACCAAGTAACTGGTCATGGATGACCAGTGGCAGTAAAGCTATACAGGGCCTTTTCCTGGCACAACCCTGAGAGGATTGATCACTTCACTGCACTAAACACTGTGGCTTAGTTTTGCTTTCTTCTATGGCTGCCGAGTTCCAGGCTATGTCATGAAGTACAAGTAGACAAACCAGTTATATGATCTCTGATGCAAGTTGTATTTTGTTTAGAATCATACTGGCTGTATGGTATGGGACATTAATTTTATTTTTAATATATCCCACATTTAAGTTTGTTCTCAGCGTGGAACAGATTCCTGATGAGGACAATAAACCTTACTCATAACACATAAGAAAAACACTGGTAGAAATAATAACATGATAATGATTGCTCCATTATATGAAATGCCCATTGTTCAGTGATTGAGTGTGTACAATAGCACTGCACAAGGAGCACCTCAATTTAACACAGCCATCCCTCTGTATTACAGCCATGCTAAAATACCTGCTGTGGGAAATGCCCATCCCGTGCTTGTGTAGTGCAGCAGCGTGACAGAGTGTGATTAAAGCAGGGGGGGCCTCTGTGCATCTGTAAAGAGCAAACTGGACGAGGAAAAGAAAAATCATATTTGTTATATTGTGTGCACAGGAGCATAACATGCACACAACTGCATATTGAGACTGTATAAGATGCCTTCTGCAGGCCTGGACCTTAAAATCTGCATCTTACAGATTAGGACTTAAAAAACCTCAAGGGATCTAAATAGAATTATAATACTGATGGTAATAAAACCGGTGTAAGATAGTACAGTCATCTGATCCATTTGCCACCAGGATTACTCCAATGTACTCATTTACTCCCCTCTGTCTGAGAAACCAGAGCCTAAATTCAATTTACTACGTCTGTCGTCCCAAGACATGAGCAGGGTGCAGGGGGCTGAGCTGAGTCGTGATGTTCGCAACTGTTGCAATCACATGGATATCGTCACTTTATCTGAGCTGGGAATTCTTAAGTTTTTCCAGCGTTGGTGTAGCTACAGTGAAAGAATCAAACGGTTTTTTCTTTGTCTCATCTGCCTTTACCCTTGGGCGTTTCAATGAGACATGAAAGGAGCTGCGCTCCTGTCTTCAAGCTTTGCACATATTAAAGAATTAACGTCTTTTCCAACCCAAAGATGAAGGCTGCGGAGAAAAAGTGGCAACGTGCCATGCGCTCATGGGAGTCGCAGTTCTGTGCGTCCTGAGGTTCTGAGTCAAACACTGCTGCTGCTGTTGTGTTGTGTTGTGGAGTAGAAAACTGAGGGAATCCACTGACTGACAGGTTTATATTGGACAGGAGCAGAGCTGTTAGCTCTGCGCTCTGTGCCCAGAGTGCTGCAGTGCACGCCACAGTGCTGGGGCACTGAGGTTAACACACACACGCGCACACACACACACACAGTCTTTTTTTGGGCCTTTAGAGAATATATTGCAGGAAGGACAGAAGGGACAACATAACCGTCTTCAGGTGTGTTTGTCGAATGGAGCTGGAAACTAAAGTGAGTGTGATGCAGTCATCAGCTGTTTTTCATGGCATAATGTAGCAGGAAACGCTCAGATGTGATTAATAGCACTAACAATCCTGGCTGGGTTCCATTCAGCTGTGTGGTTCCAGTGCTCGTACCTTGTGTGCTGGCTCACTGTTGCGGCTTGCTGGGAAAAGTCAATGAAATTAAACTGTCATTTATGTTGTTAGTCACACCTGTGCTATTCTCTTTCGGCTGTCTGATGTTACAGAGGTGTACTACTCGAAGCAACTCTCCTCTTCTTTTTCTTTTTTTCACTTTATTTGTTGTACTTTTTTCAAAATGTACACCAAAAATCAATAACGAAACGATCACATAAACTGCAATGGCACAGACAGAAGAAGAAAATTGAAAGATAAAAGTGAAACAGCGAATAAAAAAATACAAAGCCAGAGAAATCAGCTCCGATAAACACAGATTTACAAGCCGGTACAGGTCCCAGTGTATGCTGAAGCATCAGAGACCACAGTTCAGGTTCAAGAGACATTGTGTACTACTACTAATTATTTATCTATTTATTTTTAAAAGAGAGTTCCCAGCATGCCACTCTGTCATATGACGTATCCCCAGAACGCCCCAGATGTCCACTGGGCGTTCAGATTATAGCAAGATTGGATTGAATTTCTTGAAAGACCTAAAATCCATGCATTAAAACGTGATGTCCACTATAGAGGACAAAAGGGCCAGGGCCCAGGAGGATATGTATAATGTTATTTACCTGCTGAAGGCCCAGCATCAAAGACAGGATTTATTATGATGGGTGACAAGGAAAGGGGAAAAAACAGCAACAATGTTTACATTCTGCATGTGTTTTTATTTGGCCAAGTGGGATGAATGTCATTAAAATAGTCTCTCATTTACACTGATGATGATAGACTGTCTACTGGGCATAGATCTGATAGCTGTGAAGGCCGTAGCATCTGATTATGAGACCCTTTTAATTATCACTACCAGAGTCTCTGTGGTCTGACGAGATTGTCACGCACTTTCATTTTTTCGACTAATTTGTTAACAATAACATCTAGATTTTTTTTTTCTGACCTGTGAGCCAATCAGGGCCTGCAGAATTAGGATGACAAAGTCAGAGTGACCACAGACATGTGAACCACAGGGATGGGGACCAATCGAAAACATTATTATGCTAAAATGTCCTACTGGCCGCAGGTCTAAGAAGGTTTAAGGAAGTAAAATGTACTCACAATATATCGCACAAATCCGGCTGTCGTTTTGTACTCACATGGACAGTTGCTCTTCACTCAATAGAACCTAACAAATACTTAAATAGCTTCACTCCTTTGGATCCTGGGATGACAGACATGGTTAATCTTTTTAACCACCTTAATGACATGACAGGCTTTCAATTCTGGATGGACCTCACAACCTTCCCCCCAGAGAGTCTCTCATAATGGATTCATCACATTAGGATGGTAAACACCAACAGTCTCCACAGCACAAAGCAATCTGATGGAGTTCGACATCATGCATATTGAGAACCATGTTAGTGCAGCATTTCATGACTTACACAAGCACACAAGTTTTGTTTCAATATTTTACACTTTTTCAGCAATTAAAATACAAAAAAAAAAAGCTGGTGAGCACAATGAGTGAACATTATCTGGACATAGATGAGGGACTACATTATGTGCTTTACTGTTGACTTTAATACTTGTATTTTTCACAAAGGTACCTTCACTTTTGGCTCACGGTCTGTTTCTTTTTTACTAATAGCCTATTTACTGTGTAATATCAGGATGTGTTGTGTTTTAACATTGCCAAGTACCTTTAGCTGTCACATAAGTCATAGAGGAAGACGTGGAGGTCAGAGTACTCCAGGATCTGGCAGTGGTCCTGGTCTGAGGTCAGCCAAATGCACCTCAACATTTTTTAAGCCTGCACACAACCGACAATGACAACATTGTTCTGTTTTTTTAACGTTTGATGACTTTGCTCATTTAATACACAGACAAATTATTACAGATAATAATTTTGTTCGCACATCATTTGCAGCATAAAGAGGACTGTAATAGTTGAAGCTGCTGTGGCTACACAGGATCAGCACTAATGCAACATAGTGGCAGTGAATGAGACATTAAGGCTTTAAGAAACCTGAAATTACAAATGTTGCTTACAAGCACTCTGAATGAAGTTCGTTGACAGTTCCAGAAAATGCAACGCTTGCGAGTTTTAAACGTGTTAAATGTCCCCATTGTTTCTTTTTCATGGACTCATCGCAGTCTCCCAACAGTGGTCTGTGATAGATTCCTAAAAGCTCAAGATATAATAATATTTCTTATTCCATCCATACATAAATAGGACTTTCTACTCAACACTTGATCCTCCTTTGTAAAATGAGGCATACAGGAGGGTAAAACCATGGTGGACAGATGCTAATCTCCAACACATCCAAATAGCCAGCCAACACCACCTGGCTCTGCTCTGGCAATCAGCCACACACTTGGACGCTTGGAGCAGGTATCGTTTCGGTGTTGAAATAAATGTGTCCAGTTGGTGGGTAGTTGTTAAAGCTTGTAGGCAGAAATCAGATTAGCTAATGGCTGGTAGAGAAAAAAATCTATTCCAAATAGCAGGAGGTGCATCTGCCTTTTACTGTTCAAATGCACACCATGAAAAACAGAAGAGGCAATTTTGTGCTGATGGTGTTTCAGCTATTACTGTCATGTTGGTTCAATTAAGGAGGAAAGCTGCATTTAGCACGGTTATCGATTTGTTTCCTCAGTAACCCTCACAGAAATACTGGCCTATTGCTTAATTTACACTGAATGGGCATAAAAACTGTGTTTGTCTTCAATTATAGACTCAATTTCTCCCAGTTTAGCCCAATTTATAATGAATAATTGGGAAATTAATGATTTGAAAGACAAAAACACAAAGACCCATTAACTGTCTTTTTAGCTTCTTTAGCTCATAACTCTCCTACTTCTACCCACATCACCTTCGTGTTACAGCAGTAGACAACGGGGAAAAGTGAACTGTAAACATTTAAATAAATTAACATAAAAATAAGCCAACATAAAAAAGCAATAACAATATTAATGTGTAATATCACTAAATGTGACTGTGTGGAAATAATTCACCGTCACATTAAAATGTTAAGCAAGTAAGCAGTTGTGTTAAATGGATTTAATCAGTGGATTAAAGGTAAAGCCTTTTCCTGCAGAGCACAACTGTACTTCAACAGCAGGAAGCCTTTGAAAGGGAGCACAAGAAGACATGGGGCAAAATTACAATTTGCTTAATGCAGATCAAAAAGTAAAGTTCAGAGTCGTGAGATCAAAACCGTTCCAATGTGGACAGAAGTCAGGGCTTCATAAATGTATAAAATCTTCCATTCATGCCCTGATTGCATGTAAAGCAATGTGTCACATGGCATGTAAAAATGCATCTAAAAAAAGAACTGCTCTGTTACTATTGTGCATCTTTAGGTGAGGAGCTTATAAGTCTAAGAAAATGAATTTGGGGACTATAAGCAGACTTTCTTCTTTTTACTGACCCTTCCTAAAATTGAAGGCTCTTTGTGACATTGACAATCAATAACTGGAGCTGCAGCTTTTTTGTGTTTCCAGAAAGTGAGCTGCTGCTCTGAACAGATTGGCAGCAAAGGCACGGCGCCGTAACCCTGAAAGCCCCCTCCTCCCATTTATATTAGAGAAACAATCTAGGAAAGGAATCAGGAACTCAAGCTAGTCAGTAGGCCGAGCCGCTCACCTCGCCATCCCTGTGGACTTCTTGACTAAGTGTCAAACCAAAGCACTGAGGGGCAACACTGAGGAAATGAGTTTCACCCTTATATCACAACCTTAAAACAGACGATACGTCACAAAAATCTTGTATTTCGTTGGAAATGTTTGGTGACCATGATGCAGTGCCCTTTAGTTTCACACTTGGGGGGCGGTCCAACAAAACCATGCTGAAGCAGATATGTTTGGCAGCCACTAAACTTGGCTTTGTAAGACTTTATCCTATGACAGCTCAGAGTGTGTGGTGGAGTTCTTGTTCTTTTTGGCCGTCACCTTTGCCTATTTGGTGTTTTTGTTGCTTCACTGTGAAAACTGGAGTCGGAGGAGTCACAGCTGCAGTAAGATGGGACTTGGTCTGTTGCTACCTCTCGTGCCTAAATATCGTTTCTCATTTTCAACAAGTCCTTTAAAAGGTAGAACTTCATTGTCCTGATGTCTTACAGTCACTGTTCATCATCATCTTTTGATTTAATTGCGACTGGCAAACAATTTATACGTGCATTACTGCCATGTACACTGCATTACAACACATCACACTACATCTCTTGACACTGGTTTACAACATATCAGTAAATTACATTACAACACATCACATCCTGCCCCATTTGTGGCCTGGCATGTACGGTCCATGTTCATGTCAGGAGGAAAAGGAATGTTTGAAAACAGGAAATGAATGAAAACAGGAAATGAGGAATGTTTGAAAACAGGAAATATTCTATGTTGTTTTGATTCATCCACATGGATGTAAGTGGATTTGAATGAATCTAGTGCATTTGTCTTCAACCCCTTGCAGTTCTGCTGCAGACAGCCTATCGATCTATCTCATATTTTATTCTATACAATTGCAACAGTCATGGAAAAGGATGAGCATGTTAAAGCTTAAGCAAAAAACGGTAAACTCATGACAGATAGACAAGGCAAATGAATTGGCTTTATGAGTCCACCTCTCGGTCTGTTTGCTGGACTCTGCAGCTCTGGGCTCGGCGTGGCAGTACGCAGAATGCCCTCTCTATGACTTGTCTCCATTAAATGGATGGTTCTTTTGGCAGCTGAGCCTCTGTAGCTTGCTTGCCCTGGGTATAAATGATGTCTGGTCTCCTCAGCAGGCTACAGACACCGCTGACTGCTCATTATAGAAGAAAATCCTGCCCTGCACTGCAACAGCATGCCGGATTTCTGTGATCCATAAAGCAAAGGGCCGTGCTTCAGCAGGAGCTTCATGCTGCAGGGTTCTGTGCCAGTGATGAACAGCCTTGGCATCAGCTGGCCGTGTGGACTGTTAGCTAGGCACAGTGTTTTGCTGGGATTGGGTGTTTGTTGCTGTGTATTTTACAGGCTCAGGCAAACGTAAGAAAATTAACTTGTTGCATCCTGTGCTTCTCACATTTACACGTAACACTACTACACTAATTGATAAAAAGAGATGGGGTGAGAATCAGCACCTTGAAGAACGAGGTGGTCCTTTTCTAGAAAAAGGTGGACTGATGTCTCTGTGTTGTGTACGTGTGTGTGTGTGTGTGTGTGTAGGTGCGGTGGAGGGTGGGTGGGCTGCACTATGGTCCATTGAATCCACTGCACTGGTCCATTGTAGTGAGCTGCAACATGAAACTTTATTGTACCAGTCAATCTGCATTCTGTCCCTTACCTATGGTCATGACCCTCTGGTAGTGACCAAAAGAATGAGGTCGTGGAAGGAGGTTTTCACGACACACAAGTCAAAATATTCAGCAGAATCGGGGGCTCCTTCAGTTATGATGCAGTTATAATGCACTGGGCAACAAAGACAGTAAAATCCTGAGAGATTTAACAGTGACTTAAACCTTGTACTGGCAAAGTGGAGCTCAGCTGTGCTGCACTGAGACAATGAACTGGATGCGATGGTGCATTATTTTACACCTTGCTTGTTGTTATCAGGTAGATTTTGTTTTCCATTGCTACATTACAAAATGGTATAAAAATACAAAATGAGATAAGAGCAAGATAATACAAATACGAGATAATACAAACAATACAAACAAATGTAATCAGTAGATAAAATGAAACACCACACAGTATGTGGTAGCATCTCCCAGCTGTATATACAACTGACCCAGTGTTATGTGCATGCTGAATCATAAAGTGGCAGAGTCCGCATTTTCACATAATAAGTTAGGTCAGGTCAAGAATTACCCCTTCAACCTGTACCAAATAATTTTGCTAATTTACAAAATTTAAACAAGGATTTCCACCTCAGGCAGAATATTGTGACCCATGAAAGAAAACAAATGATTAAAGTTCCACAGTGGTTGTGTGTTGGTAATACTAAAAGCTTTGAGCTCAGTTCAGGTACATTCACATTCCTCACTGCCTCTTTGAGCCTTAAAGCGAATGAACTGTGCTATTGTTGCTCAAGTAGAGAATTCAACAGGGCTTCCCTCTTTTTCTGTTACGGTTTCAGATGGTAATCAGGAAGGAATTGAGGAATTATTCATACGTGGAAGCCTGAAGTTGAGATAGTTGAGGTTTAGAGGAACACGTTGCTTTGTGAAACCACTTGTCTTTGAAATTAGAAATAAGATTTTAAGAAGAAATCTAGGTCAGGGTGTTCTTCATATAAAGTTTCGGCTACTGAGTGGAGTTTTATAATGACAGGTGCTCCCTTCCCTCTCCTCCCTCCCGTCCTGTCGAAAAGATGCTCAGTAATTTGAAGAAATGGCTCATTCTGGTAATTTACTGTTCCTGGCCATAAAACCGTTCCTCCTTGGCTGGCGTCCGGAGTAGAAAGAGGGTTTAGACAAACGGGCCAGAAAGAAATTCAAATGTTGGGACGCTAAACAGATGCTTGAAATATTGGCAGAGAATGCTAATGTGAATGCTGAGATGTTGCCTGGCAAGGTTAATATGATTGCTAAAATATTGGAATGGCATGGTACTATGAATGGCACTAAAATCGCAGCAGTGAAATGTGGCCATTCAACTGAAGTGATACAGCGATACAGAGTTACAGGAAACACGAGCCTGACTGCATGCCTTCGTTTTCCTTCCTGTTTTTCTTTTCTGCGGCTGAGGTTATTCCTGAGGATTTTATCTGCGTTTGGACTGACGGGTGAAGAAAGAGTTGGGGAGACAGCTAGATAGGACAGAGCTGCAGTCATCAGTAGACACTCAGAGACTCACTGTGACAACGCCAACCACTGAAACCCTGTGTACATGTTCATAGCACTGTTGCATTTTTAATAGTAAAGCTGACATGTGTTTGAGCTTTTTCAACACCGCTAACAACAGCAGCACAGGCAAAGACAAATGTGAATCCATGTATAAGTAGGAAGCTGTGTGGTCCAAATAAGCAAGTTAGATCCCAAACCTCCTCAATGTTTTCCTTCCTCTTTCCTTTTCCTTTCCTTTCCTGCCCTCCCCTCATCCTCCATCAACGCAGGAAACCAGCCACCATTTCCTCATATCTCCTGAGCCCATTTAGCTGCCAAGAACCTCACACAGTTGTCTGAATCTTAATTAGGGACCAATTGGTTGGAAGATTTTTAACAGGACTAAGTGAGAAATCAAAACACTGAGAGTTGAGGTCATTGGATGACAGTCAAGCTGTGACCGTCTCGTGTTTTACCTAATCTTGTAAAATGAATGGTTGAGCAGGGAGGTTGGTAGTGGATATATCTTGTTCATGTACACAACACGATTTATTTTTACATCTTTTTGTATCCACAGAGGGTTTAACAATGTTTTCCACAGACATTATTTAGTCTGTGGAGGTACAAAGTGTTCACTCAACACTGGATGAAATACCGAATAAAAGGACCACTTACAAGTGAAGTTATGACTGATAATTGTTGATAATTATCATCTCTTTGGCTTTATTGTGCGCTACCAAACCCATCAGTGCCAAACTATGGTCTGCCAACATAGTGACAAGTTGGACACATAGAGCTGGAAATACACAACAACACAGAAAAGATAGAAATGCAACTCCTTTAGCATTTAAAAAGTTCATATCAGATTTTTTCTGTATCTTCTGGAATTTCTAAACAGACTATTTTTTGCTAATGTTTCATACTAACCTGTCATGCCAAATTAATATAGTGAAAACAAGCTGCATTTTCAACTATAAAAGTGCTTTATTATTTCCCTCCCTAGAGTTAGGTGACAAGAAGACCACTCCCATATATCTAAGTACTGTAAGGTCGAGGTAACCAATCGTAAGGACTACACCTATGAAGCTTAATGTTAAATGGGGACCCACAGCCCAGCTGCATGTAAATCAATTTGGTTAATGACGCTTAGCATATCGTTTGTGAATATTCTCATTCATCCAGGTCATAGTTATCTCAAGGAGTTTGAATCGAACGCAACTGGATTTTTGGTTTTTGCCTTTTTGAAGACGTTTCACCTCTCATGAAGCCTCTTGGATGAGAGGTGAAACGTCTTCAAAAAGGCAAAAACCAAAAATCCAGTTGCGTTCGCTTCAATCTCCTTGAGTTAGCATATCGTTGCAACACAAGTCTGACAATAAAATACACATACAATTGAGAGGCGAGATAGAGAAATACAAAACCAGTTGTAAGCAGTTTGTGCAAATATTGTTTTAAACTTTTAAAGTTTAAAATAGAGACAACGTTTCAGTATAGTTTTCACAATCATCATTGTCTATTTCATTTCTTAATTTGTATTCAAATTTAGAATACCTGTTATTTAAAGTCCCCACAGCATACTGCTATATGCAGCCAAATATGTCTGTGGCCTTTTATCTGGCCCATTCTGTTTGTTTTGTCTCCTCTGAAAAAGTTGCAGCTAAAATTTAAATTTGTTTGCAAATCTGTGGTCAAATTAGCATAGAAAAGGCAAAGAAACAAAATATATCTAAAAACTGGATGCAAGGAACAACAAGGGCCATGTGGTTTGCTGAGAGACCAGCTACATGTCGATGCATGCCATGTCAAGTCTGAAGTCTTATACATAGATGGTATTACTTTGTGTGGAAAGTCACTTTTGTGACAGGATCATCATAAACTCCAGCAGAAAGTCCTGAATGTGCCTCTGATCTAATTCCAACACATTTGGTATACAAGTGCCAAGTTTTGGCTTGGTTTGAGCATTTGTAGAAAAGCCTGTTTAATTACTAGTAAAAGTAGGTACTGTTGGTCCTCCCCATGTGTTTCCTATTTTCTAAGCCTATACCTGAACCTTTATCAGATCAAGACCTTTTTGTCATCTCAGTAGTTTCATCATATTCTAGGCAGCAGCTCAGGGGAGTGTAGTAGTGAAAGTTAATGTTGCTGTGCAGGTGAAGTACACCAGATTTAATTAGAACAATTGTTACAAAAGAAAAATGCGTTATATAATTTGTGTATTGGAGATATGTAGATACAGTTTCCACGATGAAAGAACCTGATTACATGATGTGGCCTTACTGTACTTTTTTAACTTATCTAAGGGTATTTATGTGTATTTACCTGCTATCCTATAGCTATGTGCTATTCAATGTCATACTGTAGCTGAGAGGTTGCCAAGCAACCAACAAAAATTCCAGGAATTCACTGCACTCCGCCAAGAAATAGTACTAGCAATAGCCCCACTGTATATCTTATTCTTTTCAAAAACATGCTTTTCGGTAAACAATTTTTATGCTCATTATGTAATTTAATCAAGTTAAGATTTTTTTTTACTTTTGATGCATATGCATTTTATTGTTTTCCTTGTGATTATTTTTTTATTTCGTTTGTCATCAAGCCTACAGTTTTTATCAATATCACATAACAAAGTTAAAGTTAAATACATACAAAGTGCCAGGAGAAAGAAGGAGCATGGAGAAGCCCAGACAGAGAGGTGTTGTGTTTTGTTGCCTGTGGGTGCGTTCTGCTGTCTCTACAGCCAAACCAGGAGGGTTGATGAGGGTTAAAAGAAAGAGAGGGAGATGGATGAGTAAAAGAGACAATGACAGAGAGGGAGTGTAGGAGCCCTCAGCTCTGTGCGATGTGCTCAATGCTAACTGCTTGACTTGGTTCTCTGCCAGAGGCTTATTCAGAACCAAGGACAGCTCCCCTGGCCTCTGCGCCCGCTCGCTGGGGAGAGACACATTTAGATAAAGTCTCTCTCTTTCTCTTTTCATCGCTCTCATTTTCTTTTCTCTAAAGCTCTCACCGTCTCACTGGGGAGCCCACATTTAGCAACGCGCGCCTTCTTTGTCAGTCTTCCTATTCAAACTCGATGAGGAATGTCAAATTTACCGGCAGTCTCACCCTCATTCTCTTGCTCTGGTTGCGTCTCCGAGCTCCAGCTCCCCTCAGTCGCTCGCCAGTCATGCCACATTTAGAGTCTCCACCATAGGGGAACACCGTGGCCTTTACCCCTTTTTCAATTAAACTCTCTCGTTCTCTTTCTCCCTCTCTCTCTCACACACACACACACACACACACACACACACACACACACACACACAATTACAGCCTGCTACTGTCTGGAGACTAATGGTACAGAGATATGACCTGAGAGAAATAGGCGCACTAACAGACGTGCACATACGTACAAAAGAAACAACCAGAGGACATGTGCTCATGGGAACATACTGTACTCTCGGGCCCACACAAACTACAAATACCAAGCAATTACCAGCTGGTACATTTCTGGAGTCATTTCCAGATGGGAAATCTGCAGTAATTTAGGGCTGACTTTTCCCCCTGTTTTCTGAGTGTTTTTTCTTTTCTTGTGTTTGTAGTTGGATCCATCAGCAGAGACCAGACTCTCCTGTACCCAGCTGTGTGTCCATGAAGAGCAACTGGTCCATGGGCGTACCACTGAACTTCAAACAAGGACAAAGGTCTGATGATCAAAGGTAAGAATTGAAAACTGTCAGAAAGTTTCATATCAAAACACTTGAACATGATAAATGTTTAATTTCCTGAAGTGAGTTTCTTCATAGGAACTGTTTATGGTTTTATATATATACAGTACAGACCAAAAGTTTGGACACACCTTCTCATTCAAAGAGTTTTCTTTATTTTCATGACTATGAAAATTGTAGATTCACATGTGAAATTATATACTTAACAAAAAAGTGTGAAACAACTAAAAATATGTCTTATATTCTAGGTTCTTCAAAGTAGCCACCTTTTGCTTTGATTACTGCTTCGCACACTCTTGGCATTCTCTTGATGAGCTTCAAGAGGTAGTCACCTGAAATGGTTTTCACTTCACAGGTGTGCCCTGTCAGGTTTAATAAGTGGGATTTCTTGCATTATAAATGGGGTTGGGACCATCAGTTGTGTTGTGCAGAAGTCAGGTGGATACACAGGTGATAGTCCTACTGAATAGACTGTTAGAATTTGTATTATGGCAAGAAAAAAGCAGCTAAGTAAAGAAAAACGAGTGGCCATCATTACTTTAAGAAATGAAGGTCAATCAGTCCGAAAAATTGGGAAAACTTTGGAAGTGTCCCCAAGTGCAGTCGCAAAAACCATCAAGCGCTACAAAGAAACTGGCTCACATGAGGACCGCCCCAGGAAAGGAAGACCAAGAGTCACCTCTGCTGCGGAGGATAAGTTCATCCGAGTCACCAGCCTCAGAAGTCGCAGGTGAACAGCAGCTCAGATTAGAGACCAGGTCAATGCCACACAGAGTTCTAGCAGCAGACACATCTGTCGAACAACTGTGAAGAGGAGACTGTGTGAGTCAGGCCTTCATGGTAGAATAGCTGCTAGGAAACCACTGCTAAGGAGAGGCAACTAGCAGAAGAGACTTGTTTGGGCTAAAGAACACAAGGAATGGACATTAGACCAGTGGAAATCTGTGCTTTGGTCTGATGAGTCCAAATTTGAGATCTTTGGTTCCAACCACTGTGTCTTTGTGCGACGCAGAAAAGGTGAACGGATGGACTCTACATGCCTGGTTCCCACCGTGAAGCATGGAGGAGGTGTGATGGTGTGGGGGTGCTTTGCTGGTGACACTGTTGGGGATTTATTCAAAATTGAAGGCATACTGAACCAGCATGGCTACCACAGCATCTTGCAGCGGCATGTTATTCCATCCGGTTTGGTTGGACCATCATTTATTTTTCAACAGGATAATGACCCCAAACACACCTCCAGGCTGTGTAAGGGCTATTTGACCAAGAAGGAGAGAGATGGGGTGCTGCGCCAGATGACCTGGCCTCCACAGTCACCGGACCTGAACCCAATCGAGATGGTTTGGGGTGAGTTGGACCGCAGAGTGAAGGCAAAAGGGCCAACAAGTGCTAAGCATCTCTGGGAACTCCTTCAAGACTGTTGGAAGACCATTTCATGTGACTACCTCTTGAAGCTCATCAAGAGAATGCCAAGAGTGTGCGAAGCAGTAATCAAAGCAAAAGGTGGCTACTTTGAAGAACCTAGAATATAAGATATGTTTTCTGTTGTTTCACACTTTTTTGTTTAGTATATAATTCCACATGTGTTAATTCATAGTTTTGATGCCTTCAGTGTGAATCTACAATTTTCATAGTCATGAAAATAAAGAAAACTCTTTGAATGAGAAGGTGTGTCCAAACTTTTGGTCTGTACTGTATATATATATATGCTTTTGGACTACAGTTATTTTTCATCATCCTTGACAATTTGCCCCAATGAGAAGAAACCGTTAAATTAAGAAATTATTCATTCCATAACATTTTCAGTTAAATTTCAGAATGCAAACCCCTCCCAGGTTAATACTGTAAATCCCCTACATTCCTGAAAATAAGTTGTTTCTCCGTTGACTCATTTAACATCGTATATGTTAAAAATGTGTAAAAATAAATAATCTTTCAGTGTGGTTATTATCGTTAATGGCTGAGTGGCTAAGAATCGTCTCAGTTTTGGATTCTGTCCATGCTCCACTGGTCTGCTGAGTTTATTTATTACCCTAAATTATTGCTGTGCATTTGGAGATGAATCAGAGACTGGACAAAGACAAAAGTCCTTTTGTTCCAAGCTCAGAAGAAGATTTGAAATAAAACAACGAAAGACTAGAGCCAGCAGGAACTAAGCGTACTATATATTCCTGGTTTAAGGCAAGGACAGGAGGATTCTTTCTGAATCTTTCTTGAGGTTGTCAGATCATAGAAGCTCCTGCACCACTGCTGACAGCTGCTGCAGGTTCAGCACTCTGGACAGCGGCCAAGCTTACTGAGAGTGTTTTTCATTCATTCATTAATAATCTGACAACGAATCACTATGTGACCATTGTTTATAAAGACTGGACTACAGGGCAGCACAGAACATTAGATCCTATAGCTGTTAGCTGTAACTCACTGCTAAATATGCTAAGCATAGAAACCACTCTTCACCACAGCATGAAGGATTTGTGAAGTGTAAACACTGAGAAATATCATCCACGAGTTGCTGTTTTTTAATGTTTCCGGTAAATAAAATAAAAGCTTTTTTCAGCTTTTCTGAAAAATGCTTTAAAAAAAGTGTTAAAGGAAACTAAGTCATTTGCCTGTTTGATCTAGAACATTCCTCAACAACAAAAGCCCTGTCAGCCTTGTTTATGAACCATGCTTTAGAAATAGCACATGGAGCTCCTGTTGTACTTTCAGTCACATCAGGGTTTATAAGTCCCTAAAGTCATTTTTGGCAACGCTATTATACAAGCAGCTTGTATTTGAAAGGAAAGCTAGTGTCCCAGCCTTCATTCTTACCATCAGCACAATAGACAACAGACTCACTTTTATTAGTGTCCAGGAAAACAATTGAGTGAACAGTCATTGCCTATCAACAGCATAAAGCTCTTGTCTTTATTCTGGTCAGTCTCCAAAGCTTCCACATGATAACTCTCTGCTAGTGTGCAGTGGTGTGTCATGATAAAAATATAGTCCTGCAGGGTGGTTTGAATCTGCACTTTGTGAAAATCTAACCTGACTCAGTTTCCTTGTGAATGTCAGATGACATTAAAACAACCTGGTCCAACAGTCAATACTGGATTCTAACAGCCAATTAACTGCAGCCAGTAGCCAGAAACAATGTAATGCAGGTGGCTCCACAGTAGTTCTGATTACTGAGCAAAGGGCTCATGCGTTATTTATTCCAAGGTCATACTGGGTTCAGGGAATATCCCTCCCTCCGGAAACATCGCTGGCACTAACGTGCCCTCTAAGGTTCCTGGGCTTTATTCATTTATGCAATTAATGCAATTTGGCTGCTGGCACCAGGACGAGCTCTAAGTCCCCATACACTCTATACACACACTTACACACAATTTTTTCCAGTTGTATTTCCAGAAAGGCCCCCTATTAAATAAAGTGGCATCCAAGCACTTTAATGCAGCACCTATTTAGAGTGAGCGAGGTAGAGAGAGCAGAAGATAGAGAGAGCAAACAAATGACTAAAGAGATAGAGAAGATAAAGAGGAGATAGGAGATGAATTGCTTCTCTGCTCAGGGGTGTGTGTGTGTGTGTGTGTGTGTGTGTGTGTGTGTGTGTGTGTGTGTGTGTGTGTGTGTCTGTAACTCCCACTCTCTGACTCATACAGCTCATTATTCATGCTGGGTCCTTTTGCACTGTGATACTGACTGCTTCTCTCTCACACACACACGCACACACACACAGAGCCTCACGTTTAAGGCCAGACACTTATAGTGCATTAAACTCAACACACACAGACACATTAATGCAGGAGCTAACTCACAGTCTACTGATAAGTGCTGTGATTCATTCACACACAGCAAGGGAGTATGTGAATGTGGGTAAAATCAGAAGCACCCCCCCACACACACAAAATTTTCAGTAAAAGACTAATATTCTCTTAATAGTACTCTCAGTAACAGTAAATCTGTGTGTGTGTGTGTGTGTGTGTGTGTGTGTGTGTGTGTGTGTGTGTGTGTGTGTGTGTGTGTGTGCGCATTACATAACTAATTAAAATGCTCTCTCCAAAACACAGCATGCCACTGGCATGGATGAAACAACACAACACATGTCATCCCAATGATATGACCTATATATAACGTGGCTCCATGGCTTGTTCCAGAAACAGCATCCATATATTTACCAGTCAGACCCACTCAGCTGGCCGTGTTCTTTGTGACCACTTTTACTCCCAGAAGAGACTCTTACTTTGAACTTTTCCGCGCAGATAGTTACACCACCGCTGCACTTTCAGGGTCGCCACAGATCCTGAGGTGAGAAACGGAGATCTGAGCTGGCAGTGCTAAACCTGACCCCTGCAGTAGTGGAGGTGGCCCGTAGTGTCTCTGTGATGAAGCGTGGCCTGTGGGCTTGCAGCCACGCTGCTCGGGTGTTCGACTGGAGACGACACATCACAACCAATAACACTCTCCTGCTGCAGCACCTCTCTTCTTTAGTTCTGCCCTTCGTCTTTCTTTTACCTCAAATATATTTTGTCATACTGTTTTTCCCCAGTGTTCGGTTTTCCTTTTATTATGTCTTCTTTTTTATGAAAATAAATAGATGTTTTTTTAGACGTTTTATTCTAAACTAACAGGTTGCGACGACCTCAGACTTGTTAGTAGGATGAATGTCTTTATCAGAATTAAATTATGTTGTTGTGAATTTTATGTTTTTCTTGCTGTTTTTTTTCAGTTGCCTGGTGACGCCAATGCATCTCTGGACCACAGTGGTTTCTCACTGACCACAAAGGCCCAATATCTAAGGTATGGCCTAATCATCTGGTTAAAAATAGTATGGGTCACTTTGTTGCAATACCTTTATTTTATATCAGTAATATCACTCATAACCATGCGTTCTTATAGGCTGGAGGTGATTATGTTAATTACTGTCAGTAAACAGATCTGATAATGCGTCATGAAGCCATTTTAAAAGGAAAAACCTGTACATTGTGTGTCAGTACCTTTCCAACCATCAAAACAATAATAATCTAAGACCATCTACCTTTACATAGGAGATCAAAAGAGGAACACAAGCTCCTGCTAATTGGACGTGGATTTGGTGCATTAACAGTATTTTGTTGCTCCTAATTTCCTCCTGTGCCCAGGTGCATAGAGAGGAGCACAGGAGGCTTGTACAGGTAACAAAGTACAGAGCAGTTATTTTGCATTGCTAATTCTCACTCTCAGTTTCTGTGCAGGGATTTGTCAAAGTAAAAATAGTAAAGGGATTGAGAATTTAAGCAGATGCACATAATCACTTAAAATAGCAGAGCGCTGAAACAGGAATAATTAACACTGGAGCAGCTAATAAGGCAGGAGAGAGGAAACAAATACGAGGAAGCACAAACAAATACAGTTCAAAAAGCAGCAAGGCAGGAGATCTGTTTCCATTATTTCTTCCTGTGTGTGTGTGTTGGAGGTCAAGGTCAGAAAATCACAGTGTGTTGGCAAATCCAGATGACAGGCAGGAAATCAAGGCTTAATTATCACCTCCTCTGTCGTGTCATAGAAGTTTTCATTACGTGATTATACGTGTTAAAAAACAAAGGCTGAACAGCTCTGTGTGGGGTTTTGGGTGCTGTATCATTTATCAAGTCAAAACACTCGCCCACTCACTGATTCAGGGTCAGCATGCTTGGCATTTAACAGGCCGCAATAAGTGGGCAGAGAGGAACGATGACATGTCTCATGCTGCAAGTGGAGCAGGGAAAGCTTATTTGCAAATGATGGTATTTTGTTTAAGGTCTTGGTGTTTTTCACTAATTATAAATCACATAATGTTAATCTAAGATGCAAAAATTAACCTTTTCTCATGATGCGGGGGAGTTAAAGGGGAAGACGACGATTAGACACTGGCTCCGTCAACAGGCCGGAGATTGGCACGCTCACTCAGCTTCACAGTATAAAAGGTTCATAATAACCTCACATTCCACAGCTTCCAAAGTTTTGGGGGTGGGGGTAGGTCGTGACTGTCTGGGGAGTCCATTTATTTGTTTCTGATTTTGGATTTCTGTTTCAGTGCAGGCACAGAGAGGAGAGCTGGCAGACCAGCGGAACATTAGCAGAATTTACAGTAACTGTGTAGCCACATTTCAAATCTCTCTTCTTGCATGGCTGATGGCTGCAGACCATGAGCTACCCCCAGTTAGACACACTGATATACAGGTCCAACTGTGTCTCACATCTCTGTACTGGATCCACATTAATTGACACTGACTTTTTAATTGACACTAACTTGTGTCTTGGTTTGTGCCTGAGGTGTGTTATGACGGCAGACAGCCCATGACACCTCTACTTTAGACAGAGTCTGTGAAGCAGTTAATTTCTAAGGGCAGAGTTTCTTCAGGTCTGTAAAATGGGGTTTGACAGTTATTTTAGCCCCATGAACTGGGTCCTGGTTTCATTATCATTTGTAAATGTTTGGATTTCAAAGTTGTGCATTTTCATAATGTGGAGGAATATGCCAGGGGGCAGCTCAGGGGTGTAATGATTTCTCTGCTGACTTGCAGTGAGATGGTAATGGGATTGAATTCGAAACATGGGTTTCCAGGTGCCGTGTTAGACATGCAACTTTCTGTGTCAACTCAGGACAAATAAGGCAACAGCACACAACACTGGCCACTTATGAGGAATTATTCATTTTACTATAATACAATACAAAAATATTAATGTTTGGACTCAGAATCTGACTTAAGTAGTTTTCATGTATCGTATCATATCATATCATATCATATCATATCATATCATATCATATCATGAAGTGTGTCAGGATGACATAGGCATTATTGTTTCTATTAGAAGTTTGTGAAACAAATTAGCAGATTCATGTTGTGGTTGGTTTTACATTAGTCTCTAAGGCTCTGTCTATACCTTGCATCCTGCATGACTGATATGAAACTGAAAACTACATTTAGGGGCAGTGATGCAGGTTTTCTCAGTTTCCATTTAATAAATGTAAAGAGCTTTGCCTCTCTGGGACCAGCAGCAATATACAGTACAGTATATATGTACTGTCCATCAGTCACATCCATGCCCAGCAGCCCTTGACAGCTGACCAGTGAGCAGCTTCAGCAGTGCAGCTGGGAGTTCAGTGGCTTCAGAGTCAAAGTCACCTTGACAGTATAAATGGGTGCTGTGAGCATTACTCAGACTCTCTGTCCACACTTTCTCTGTTGTCCTCCTGAGCATTTAAATTAGACCCGAGAGTGATAAACGTCATAAAAGCAAACGCACGTGGTTGAATCGGCCAGCAGGACTTAGACAGATCAGTGACTCACTTCCTGACTCATGAGGGAGCATAGCAACGTAGCACTTAAAGACCAGACAGTTTGAATGAGGTCTCACTAAACACAGATACTGATTGGACAGTGGCTGGATGTCATTTCTACATCATTTAAGTGATGAGTGAAATTACTATGGTGATTGACAGTGAACCACTTTCCGAAACGTTTCAGTCTGCGACAGTTCAAAAAATAAATACATAAATTGAAAGATCACAGTTCGTCATACCTGATGCCGTTGGAAAAGTAGCAATTACAATCAGGCTGCATCCGTGCTGACTCACTGGCAAGTTGCAATCGCACAACTATAGTCGCACATCTATCTCTATGTTCTGTTTGGGTTGATAAGATGCAGAAGGGATTTATTCTGCACTGCAGTGACATTGAACTAAAGCAAAAAGTATTTTTACCAAGCGTAAAGGACACAGAATAACAAATTATCACAGCTGACGCAAGAGGGCTGAGTGTACTTCAACAAAAGTTTGGTTCCTTTAAGTTTTCGGTGCATTCTTTGGTAAGTTTTTGCTTTTGTTACCCAATACGTTTATCTGTTGGCTATAGTTACTGACATACATGACATTATTAATTATGGACAAGCTGTGATGTTCAATATTTAACTACAACTTTAAACTGTTATTGCTGCTTACACGTCAGTGCATCTGTAATTGCATTACCATATTAACAATATTACACAGAACAGTATAATGTGCTATATTAAAAGTAACAGCAATCTTTGGATAATTAATTAATTATAAAAACATACTATTAGTGATAGTGTTATGAAGTGTTGAACAGGAAAAAATAGGTTGTTCATAGAGTTGCACTGTGGGCTGTTGTCGTCATATACATTTTCCAACATGGCAGCAGTAAAAGTACACAAAATTAGCCATATGCTGTTACTGTAATCAATGTACCCATGTATATACAGACAATTATCAGTGGATTTAAAATCCTGTGAATAACAAGATTATTCACAGGCTAACTCTGCATCTTTCATGATTCATAAGCTGATTAATGGCCGTTTATTCATGATGATTCAGATATAAATGGCGTCCTAATGTAGTGACATTTACACCATCTGAATCTTACAAATAACCATCAGTAATAATCAGTTCTGAGTGTGGACTGACTTATCATTTTGAGAATAATGTGATTTTTCACACAAAATAACATACTGTAATTGCCTTCCTGCTCTGTTTGTTACAGCTAGTGCTGCAGCTGTGGGCCATGTCAGTGGGCTGCACCACAATAATCACTTTCCATTTTATAAAGGCTGTATGCACTTAGCTCTGTCTTTGTCACTTTGTGCAGTATGTGTGCGTCACACTACAGTAGGGTGTCAGCTGGTAGCTTTTCTTTAGAAAGTCGTCTAACTATATACACTGTATTTCTATTCTATATTTATACCCTAGAGTCTGCAAACATGTAGCACCCAACACTTAGCCTTTACTAATTATGTGTAGCTTGTTGTTAAAACAGCATGTTGCATGTGAAATTAGCAAACCACCAAATCTGGATCCGTTCATCAGCTGATTTTTTTTATTTTTTTGCCTCACAGTCAGGGGCTGCCGCCTGCACAGAAACCTGGCATAAAGCAGAAGCATTTAATAAAGTAAATCAATAAAAGTGCACACTTTCCAAATAATGACTCAAGCAAAAGTCTGTTCTCTGCAAGTTGTTCTGAGACAAATAGAAACCAGTGGCTCTCCGGGAGGAGCTATGAGCTGTCACAGCTTCCAAGACTTTGAAAAAAACTTTAAGAATACAAATTGATCAACAAAACAAAAAAATCTTTTCACATCCATCTTAGCAAACTAATAACAATATTAATAATACTATTAAGAAAATGACCAAATAAAATAATTTCTAATTTAAAACTTTGCTCTATTGAGCAAATAAAAATATGAATATTTGATCATCTAACTTTTCCTCATGCACTGTACTAAAATGTCTTTGCTGAATGAGCGGGTATTCAGGGATTCTGAATAGTTTGCACTGTCAGCCAATAAAGCTTCCAGACATGTGCTTTACACAGTGCTGCATAATGCCCATGTTACTTCTGGTGTTTAGATGATGTCGAGTATTATATACAGCACTGTCAAATGCAGGGTCATGTACTGTAAATTGGCTTAATGATAATCCATTTTCATTTGTTGTGATAGTGATAAAAAAAATATATTCAAAAGCATTGTTGACATATTATAGAATATAATCCCATAGAGTTTGATCACACCCTCAGCAATTAGGTCTTAGTCATAAAAGACAGGAAAGACAATATTCATCTTCACTCAGTTTTAGGCTTTTCTGACCCCAGTGATTTAATTAACACTACTCCATTTAATAGATTCACAAAATCATCTCCCACCTGAAAATATTTGGCCTCTGATTAGATTAGATTTGAGATAAGAATGGATTTTAACAAAAACAAACTAATAATCTTCCACCACTTACGGTTGAGTTTTTACATTGTGTCATTGTATTTTCAAGCTCCCAGAATATTTAAAGTTACACATGCATTATAATATTTCTGATCATATTTCTGTGTTTACAGCATTTTACCTTGCTCAAGTTCCAGTAAAATCCATACAACTCTAATTGTTTGTTTCCCATAACTGAGAGCAGAGCACAAAAAACATCCTAATTGAAATCTCAAGGTCCTCACAACACATCGGCAGTATGCCAATACACACAAATGTGACTCAGTGCAGATTGAATCATCACAGAATAAATACAGTCTGTTCATTCAGAGCCACCTTTGTTGCTGAACATGTTTAAATTGTGCTTTAAAACTACTTTAAAAAAGAAAATCAGAATGAAGTCATTACATGTAATTATTAAATATTTGCCATTGAAAATTATTTGTATAAGTCACTGCAGTTATAGAAACATGATTGAAAAAAACTTATTTCTTATTTCATCCATATCCCTTTTTATAGCCTGTAAAATGTGCAGGAAAAAATAGAAAGTTTCTACTTAATAGTGGCTTTGTCACTGAGTTGTAGGAGTTTTGAATTTCAGGAACAATGCAGTGTTTCGGAGGGAATCCACAACCAATGCATTTTGAGAGAAATTGCCCTTTTAATTGTTGTCACTGCTCAAGTCAAGTCAAGTCAGTTTTACTCTCATTTCAACCATATACGCTGTATATTGTGAGATGAAACAACGTCCCACCATGGATCAAGTGGTGTTACATTTAAGCAGCGACGGAATTTTGATTTCAGAGGTGAGGGGGTCACAGCCAGTCAAGGAGCTTGTGGGCGGAGCTTGTGGTCTAAACGAAGGGAAACAGGCTTCAGCTGGAGCGGACGTTTTGCAATGGTCTTAGTGCTTGACGTGTCTCTGTTTACTGTAGCGTAACATTGTTGTTGGACGGTAAAAACTGCAGGGGACCAGTATGGTCCTGTCAACACTTTCTGTGCGGGGGACATTTGAGACAGGCTACATTTCGTGCATACAAATTATGGCTATACATAAAGTGCAGTAACTGCATAAAGTAGAGCATTTAAGACAGACAAATGACTGCTGAAAATGCATTGGTCACTAAAAATGCTGTGGTTGTGGGAGTAGTGATAAGTAGTGTAAAATGATTTGCCACTTGCCCTCCTGTTTGAAATGACTGGACTGGGGCTTGTCACGATGCAACGCTCCAGCATACACTGCTTTTGTTGGAATTTCCACATCTCTGGCTCCACGGAGAGTTTGTGACCTTTAGTCAAAGCTGCTTCATATTTCCATGGCAAATGAAAGGGCACACATACACGTATACGTATACACACATACGCACACACATAAGCATGCAGTACTTATTTGCAAAGACAGACGATAAAAGATGAAGGCATACATGTATTAAAGAAAGCGGGTGCACACAACCACATACACTAAACACAGAGACTCACACAGTGTGAATAATCTATCCACACACACACACCTATCTATATCACCATTCACCTAAAACCGTTCCCTCAAAAACATTTTATCAACAACCCACCCAGCTATCTGTCACACACACACACACGCACGCACACACATGCACGCGCACACACGCACGCCATCTTTAAGATCTCCAGCTAACGAACATCGGCAGCCATTATGAATTTCCCCTGCTCGTTTTCTGTCCTTAATGAGCTTCAATCAGCTAACGGCCCACTTTGAAGTGGCGACAGACTCGAATAATTAGAGAACAGTGAGGAAACGATGAGGAGGGGAAATGAAGAGAGTGGTGGTAAGAGGATGGAGGTATAGAAATGAGAGGGCAAGGATAAAAGGAACATGGCAACAGAGAATCCAGTAAAGAGAGAAATAAGAGAAATAAGAGAATGGATGATGAGAGAGAGGAATGGGGAAATTTCCAAGGTTTTCCATCCTGTGCTTTTTCCAATTGTTGACTCAGGGGAAAAGCGAAAAAGAGAAAAGGAACACAGAAAAATAAAGTGGTAATGTAAAAAAAGAAAACAGGGAGAGTGGGAAGAGTTTATTTGAGCTGGAGGAAGGATGCTGCCAAAACATTTTCTGTAAAACACACACAGAGGAAAAAAACAGCTTGTGGCAGGTTGAGAAACAAATACTGCAAAGTTTAAAAACATTGTCGTAGGCACACACACACAACCACACCGGAACACACGCACACACATGGAGACACACAAAATGTCAGGAAAGTACAGACCTCTACTATATTTTCATTCCGGGGGCCAAAAGGTTTCAAAACCAGGAGCAGTGCACCCGGGTGTGTATGTACACACATGTGCAAAGGCTGATGTGGGTGGGTGGAGGTTCAGGTGGAGGAGGATTGGCAGGAGGTTGGTGGGTAGGTGAAGATCAGGAGAGTGGAGAAGAACAATAACAATAAAGCCAAATAAGAGGCGAAGCAGTGCAAATCTAGAAAAGCTGATCCGGGCCCTGCTCATCCCACTCGCTCTAATCTCTCTGTGACAAATGGAAGAAAGAGTTTTATCTTCACGGGTCATTTTCGAAACACGCTGCTGTTTCTGTCCTGTAACAATGCGAAGAGAATAGGTTTGATATCAGTCACCACCCAGCTGACAGCGTTTCACATTTATGGCACAAATCCATCTCCGAACATGTTACAGCAAGGGACTCGCTCACTTCGATTTCCTGCTTTCATAGAGAAGGTCAGAGGTCACAGTCAGATACAGAGCAGAGGACAGGAAGCTGATGGACATACTGACTCACAGAATACTGCGGGTGGACTTTAAATTGCAGAAGGTGATTATTACACTAAGTTGTTTATAACTTGAGTTATCGTTGTTTAATGGCATATGCAGAGTTAAATGTGCATTTATGTGAATCTGCACTGGAAGGAATCGGTTGGCTCTGGATACTTGCAGCTGCACTATGTCTGAATGTATTTCCTGACAGGCTGGCGTCTTTCTCCTGGTTACAGGCTGTGGTCTGCAGGAAGCGACTGATCAGCACTATAGCACATCGTTGTGATAGCAGACCTGCTGGTGAGCACTTTTACTGAGGCGATTGCTGCAAATAAATAAATAATAAGCATTGACAGAGGTGGGCGATATCCACAGAGGCTTGGAGCTTCAGGATTAGCACCTGGGACAGAGATAACCCATGCTAACAGAATCCACTCACTCCCTGCATGTGACCAAAGAGACCAGTCAGACTGTATGTGTGGCCTGTCCTGGATCTCAGCCCTGTTAATGGACACACTTAGATACCATCATACTTTTGGTTGGATCATTTAGGGTTGAGATCAGGAGCATATACAGTGTACAAAAAGTATTTCCTCCTGTAAAACCAAATCTTGGTGTTGGATTGGAAAACACCTGTGCTGCTGTGATGTGATGTGATTTTCAATAGAAAGTCATGCACAGGTTAATTCTGGAGCAGACAATAGAGGCAAACTAGTTAATACACATTTGTTGTGGATCAGTCACATTTAGTCCACACCCCCACCTGTCATGTCTAAATTGACTGAGTATATTTTAAATGTATTTAAAGTGTGCTTTACCCAATTGGCCACATTCACTGCCAAACAAATAACATATTCCACTTTGGGTTTTTTTTTACATGTTATTATCTACTGATAATAATAATAAATAATAATAATGATAATAAAAACACAGGGCATGTAATGTGTGTCTGTCTGGGATGGAATGCTAATTTCTACCAGTGAGCAAATCTCCTTAGGAAGCCTGTTTTTTTGTCTCTCTCTCTCTCTCTGACAATTATTATCTACTGTTTGACTGCTGTGATATGCTGTGAGTGTGTGTGGTTGGGTGTGTGGGTGGGATGGTGTTTGGGTGGGTGGGGGGTTATGTAGCTCTGCAGGTTGTTACATACATGACTATTCACCCTGCAGTTTGGCTACACTGCTGCAGAAAGGTGTGCGGTGCCTGTGCTAATTAAAAGAGCTGGCAACTCAACATGCTTTGTTTTTCCCCCCTGCAACATGGCAGGGGGGAAAACTCACATTTATCCGACCACTGCTGGATGCTGCTGCGTGCACTTTATTTTATTTTATTGTGTTTCTTTTCTGCAGAGTTGATTAAAATGTACCAATATCGGCAAAACAGTCCAAGGTCAGCAGGAAAAAGCAAGCTGGAATGATAAGGGCTGCATGGTGTTATTATTGCTGCTGCACACAGGAGCCAGGCTCAGGCTACAGCTGCTAACTATCACGCTGAGGAAGTGGGAAGAAAACATAGCAGAATACAATACAGCTTCTTTAAGTCGCAGCCGGAGATCAGGCCTCATTTAAAAGTACAGGGGGTCCTCGAGTTACGACGGAGATCCGTTCCTGAGAATGTGTCGTTACCGAATTTCGACGTTAGTCGGAACATACATTCATTGTGCCATTGTGCATACATTGTGCCACTAGATGTCGTTATAATGCCACCCTACAATAAGAGTTTACTCCCTTTTGTCACCGTAGGGGTTGATATCGCGAGTGTAATGAGCATTTCCTTTAGATTTCTGATATCAACCGTGTAGACCCTGTGTTCCTAATAAACCTACGGTATCGCCACGATCCCGAACGCATCTGTGTCCGTGTGCATCTCCTTACCGGCTGCCGCTGCACCCTCCGCCAGCCAGTCATTTCACACGAGTAAACACAAGGCAGAGTAGCCTGGCTGTGCTGTGGAGGTGCTGGAGAGCCGGCAGGTGCGCTGAGAGACAGAGAGAGCGCTCACCAACTAATTCCCGTGCGAAGTCTGTACATATTTACGGGGCAAACCACTTAAGCCGAAACAAGGAAGTTCACGGGAGATGTCGTAACCACGAAAACAACTTAACTCGCGACCGTCGTAGCACGAGGACCCCCTGTATTGGCTCTTTTGTCAAGGCAGTAGGCAAGGTGGGATTGTTTCATACCCACCCGTTCAGTTTGTGCTATTCATTGCTTTGTAACGTCAATAAATCATTACCACATTTCATTTGGAGATATTGGTCTGATGGTTCTGGTGCATAATAGTTGCCAGGAGGACTGGCAGTCTCTGCTGGTGCAATGTATTTAACCCAGCGGGTTGAGGTTTGGCAGGAAATCATTTGATCTGCTTTATGGCTAAAAATAAATATATAAGTAAATATGTTAGAGGAGAGTGCTCTTTCTTCTAGAACAAATGACGCTGATGCTTTCAGAGTTCTGCCCAGACACAAGATCACCATTAAATAGAAGAATGCGTCTCTTGGTCTTATATGATCAGACAAATGAGTTAGTCTTTTAAAAGTCCTCTCGCACACTGTGCTACACAGTCACAACTCTCCTGTGTAGGCAGACATTTCCGTTTCCATGCAGTGTAAAAAAACAACCACTCAGCAGATTTAGTCACCTCTAAATATAAGGATAAGGTGGAACTGAACTCAAAGTGTTTAACACTGGTTAATTATTGAATGAATGCATTATTTCTTATTATTTCTTATATGATTATTTTCTTATTATTTCTACAAAATTGTCATGTATGGCAACTCATACAGCTAACAGCATGTAACTGCCTGGTCCATTTACAGCAGGCCATTCCTTACTCTCTCACCCTGTTTCCTCTCTCTCTCTCTCTTTCTCTCTCTGTCTGTCTCACTCTTTTTATCACATCAGGTCAAAAGGTCAAAAAGGACAGCAAGTGAAGCATATAGAGTTTGTATTTTAAGAATTACACATCAGATGTAGCCTTGTCCTTACAAGCTGTTCTATGACAGCTGGGTCTAATAAGTGGGTGAGGGTGGTGGGATACACTATAGCTGAGCTGACAGAGGATACAGACTCATCAGCCTCATCACAAACACACTCAGCAGTGTAGAGTCACAGCTCAGAGCTGCAGCCTTACTCTGTGTGGTCACTCTGTGGTCACTGTGTGTGGTCACTGTGTGGGGTCACTCTGTGGTCACTGTGTGTGGTCACTGTGTGGGGTCACTCTGTGGTCACTGTGTGTGCCATCTTGCTTAATTAGTCTTAAAAAAAAACAGGCTGAAATCATGCTGTTGACTGATTGATTGAAGCATTCTTGGCATCTTGCTTTGAAATTACCCAACAACAACAGCTAAAACTATAGCTATATCCTGCTATTATCAAAAACGTTTGATTTGCAAATGACTGAGCCGTAATAAATTCACTCTCAACCAATATGCATTTTAAAGTAGACTGTAGAGAAATGAGATTTATTATTTTATCTGTATAATAAAAAAGCTCATTTCTGAAAGCAGTTTGGTGGGATTGAGAGTTTAAAAAAACCATAGCCAAATCAATCCAGCAAACCCAAACATATCATCCTTTTTTTTTTAATTCCAGGCAGTCGTCTTGCTCTTCAAGTGGTGGCACCTACGTTACCCACACTGCACATGTCACTGTTGACGGTTCAGTCATAGATTCAGGTAAGTTAAGTCTTCCATATCATATCCGTGCCACGTGGTTTCACAAAAATTTTATTTTCGGTTTCTTTCCGAGAGCGTTTTCACTCGCTGCAAGACATTTATAGCCTGGAAACCGAGTGCCCACTGGTTTGATTTGTATTTATTGTCTGGCACCATCAGCTCATTGAAAACTCCATCAGGTTGCATTGGGAAGTGGAGGCTTTGCATTGTTCACGGGCAGATCTCTTTAAGATAGACTGACGCCTCTGTTCTGCCATGTGCAGTAGTTCTGAAAGGGGAAATGAAAAGAAGGCAGAGAGCAATTAGTCCATAACTGACCAGGTAAATTTACTCTTTCCCCTGTGAACAAAACTTAGAATGTCTCTCAGGGAACTGTCCCCATCAGGTGTCAAGCTCCGCCTGTATATTCTGAAGGTGGAGAAAGACAATACAAGGGGTCCTCGAGTTACGATGGAGATCCGTTCCTGAGAATATGTCGTAACCGAATTTCAACGTTAGTCGGAACATACATTCATTGTGCCATTGTGCATACATTGTGCCACTAGATGTCGCTATAACACCACCCTACAATAAGAGTTTACTGTAGTGAATTGCCTTTTGTGCCTTTTGTCCCTCTTGTCCCTCTTGACACACCGTAGGGGTTGATATCGCGAGTGTAATGACTTTAGATTTCTTATATCAACCGTGTAGACCCTGTGTTGTGAATAAACCTACGGTATTGCCACGATGCCCATCTGTGTCCGTGTGCATCTCCTTACCGGCTGCCGCTGCCCCCCCTCCGGCCGTCCATTTCACATAAGTAAACACAAGGCAGAGTAGCCTAGCTGTGCTGTGGAGGTGTTGGAGAGCCGGCAGGCGTGCTGAGAGACAGAGAGAGGGCTCACCAACTAGTTCCCATGCGAAGTCTGTACGTATTTACGGGGCAAACCGCTTAAGCCGAAACAAGGAAGTTCACGGGAGATGTGTCGTAACCACGAAAACGTAACTCGCGACCGTCGTAACTCGAGGACCCCCTGTATACTGTTTGGATGGAAGTGTGATTTGCTTATTTTACAGTCACTTGAGTGTGAGAGTAATACACTGATGTTCTGTCACAGCAGCGACACATCAGCAGCAGCAGGAAACACATTTTCTCTGCTGCTGTGAACTTTTCTACTGATGACAGGAACGGATGGCATCTCTCTCCTACTGTGTGTGTGTGTGTGTGTGTGTGTGTATGTGTGTGTGAAACCAGGTCAATGACTTACTTCGGAACTGGAGATCTTACACGTGATCACCCCTCACACTGCTCTGACCTGTATTATCTCTTTATTACGGTGAACTCTGTGTGTGTGTGTGTGTGTGTGTGTGTGTGTGTGTGTGTGTGTGTGTGTGTGTGTGTGTGTTTTACCCGTCATCCCGTCATCTGACTACATCCTGTGTGGGTGTATCACATGTTATACCTGCTTACATCTGTGTTTGCCTGAGTCTGGGTTCAGCCACGCGTCTATGTGTGTTTAGGCCCACAGCATGTGACTGTAAACATGTGCTGATACATATGTATACAGACACAGTGTCTGACTATATTCATTATACCATCACCACCATACCACTCACATGGCAGCTGGTTTCCTCTGCCTTCATGTTAATGATGTCCTCCATTGAGACTAAAGTCAAGTGAACTTTACCAACTTAACAAGACAGTGAGTTTGGCTGATGGCTGTGATACAGTCTAGGTGATATTGCTTGCTTGATTACATCCAGTGCTATTTCCCTCGAAGGTTAAGTCAATGTATTCAAGAGGTACTCAGCGTTTCTATTCTGGTACAAGATGGGGATTAGCCTATTTACTTGCAGTCGACTCTCGGGAGCTATAGCTACTTAATATGTTTTGATCCGTCTTTAGACTAAATATTAAATATGTGTAGCTGTTACTGATTTTCTGTCTTTACTTACCAGAAAGCAAGTCCCCCATCACAGGAGATACCTGCAAGTAGATAGGTGCAAGTAGGAGTTAATACTTAAAGGTACAGTAAGTTTTCCAGAAATTATTGTAAGTTTTAAAGAGACATGCCTGTTTTGCGTGTGTGTGTGTGTGTGTCACACCCAGCTGGTGGTCTCACTCTAGGCAACATTGAGACTGGAAGATTTTTGCATTATGCATCATACTCTCACTCCATTTCATTTTCTTTCTTTCTTTCTTTCTTTCTTTCTTTCTTTCTTTCTTTCTTTCTTTCTTTCTTTCTTTCTTTCTCAAAGTTCTCATTTGATTCCTTTTCCTCTTAATTCTCACAATCTCACCAAACAGCTTTGTGCAAGTGCATTTTCATAATGACACGCCCAGAGAGAGAGAGAGACAGAGAGAGAGAGTGACAGAGAGATGTAAATTTGGAGGAATAGAGACATTGCTTGACTCTGATCTCATCCCACCACAGAATAAAACATCATACTGAATTGCTGACTGAGTCCCTGAATTCATTTATAATCAGTGATGAAATAAATCCTCCCTTATGGTTGTTATATGATTTTCTTTCTTTCTTTCTTTCTTTCTTTCTTTCTTTCTTTCTTTCTTTCTTTCTTTCTTTCTTTCTTTCTTTCTTTCTTTCTTTCTTTCTTTCTTTCTTTCTTTCTTTCTTTCTTTCTTTCTTTCTTTCTTTCTTTCTTTCTTTCTTTCTTTCTTTCTTTCTTTCTTTCTTTCTTTCTTTCTTTCTTTCTTTCTTTCTTTCTTTCTTTCTTTCTTTCTTTCTTTCTTTCTTTCTTTCTTTCTTTCTTTCTTTCTTTCTTTCTTTCTTTCTTTCTTTCTTTCTTTCTTTCTTTCTTTCTTTCTTTCTTTCTTTCTTTCTTTCTTTCTTTCTTTCTTTCTTTCTTTCTTTCTCAAAGTTCTCATTTGATTCCTTTTCCTCTTAATTCTCACAATCTCACAAAACAGCTTTGGGGGTGAAGTGCATTTTCATAATGACACGCCCAGAGAGAGAGAGAGACAGAGAGAGAGAGTGACAGAGAGATGTAAATTTGGAGGAATAGAGACATTGCTTGACTCTGATCTCATCCCACCACAGAATAAAACATCATACTGAATTGCTGACTGAGTCCCTGAATTCATTTATAATCAGTGATGAAATAAATCCTCCCTTATGGTTGTTATATGATTCCTGGAATTAATTTCAGATGGTCTATTTCCAAAGAACATGCAGACTGCATGCTTTCTTTTTTCTTTCTTCTGATAAGACCATTTCTAAAAACAGATATTTTCTTACAATTCATATTATGATATCTTTGCTTTAAAAGTGCATGAATGTTATTCTGAGATTAAGAGCAATGGTAATGCACTACTTTAGCGACTCGCCTCATAATTGCATGTAGTTGTGAAATGAAGACAATGATTAGCCTCAAAGAAGAATGGAGATCAGAACCCTGTCAGAACTCACAGGGTTAAGAAAGAATAACAGTATATGGAAAAGATGCAGCTCCCTCTTTATTGGGTCACGAATTGGTTCCAGCCGTTGCTGTCTGTAATGGTCCCAGAGACATTTGTGGACAGTTACAAAACCTAGGACTCACAAATCCCAAAAAAGAAAAAAACATGTATAGACTCTATGTGTGTCATGTGTTGATCGTGTCACCCATATCAGAAAAATGTTATTTTTTTGTGTTTGTATAGAGAAATCCATCAGCCATTTCAAACTTGAGCATTCCTTAAGTTAGTGAACAGTACAAATTTGGTCAAATTACAAAAGCAATACCAGTTGTGCTTATGATTACTGTATAACTGACTAATGAGGCTTTCCCACATGATTAATGAACCGTTATAAGATCACTGCGTATGATTTTCCTTTATAATGTGCTACCAAATTACATTACTGCCTTTGCTACCACAAAATAATGAACTGATATTATTCGTAGTATTTCCAGGTGTTGAGACTACTAAGTGATTGTTTTTGTGACTGTGTTGTATTGGACTTTTTGCACTCGCTTAAATAGCATGAACATGTAGCTTGAATGACTTTTCCAACTAACCACGATCACCATGCTTCTGTCCACTTCTAATAATCACTCACTTCACAAGTCTGAAATGTGTGAGCCAGTGTTTTGCACCTATTCCCTAATTACTGTGTCCTGGCACTGACATGACAGGAACCAAATAACATCCCCAGCTGATATCAGCTGACTCCTTGATTTCAACCCTATCAGTATTTGGCTGCAAGATGAAAAGCCACGGGGATGTATGGTCGCATTTTTGCCTTCACTGGTCTAATTTTAAAGAACGAAAAGCTTAATGTGTCTTTTCTAAAGCTGAAAAGCTAACCGGAGCTCTCTCAAGTGGGACGGCATGTCCAAACATAGATTTATCAGTAAACACACTGGCCATTCCTCATTACAGCTGAGCAAGCCCTCAGGAAACTTAGTGGCTTTGCAGCCTATAAATAAGACACACTTATTTTTTAGACCTAATTAATTGTGGCTCATGTTTACAACCTTGGTCAATGATTCAGAGACAATTCAATAACAGATTGTTATTACATAGGTCATGAAACAACCTCAGGGAAGACATTGCATTCCTGCATGCTGTTGCTTACCAATCTTACATTTAAAATTGTACATTATAATGGTCTCCGTTTTATAATTTATATTGCAGTCCCAGTGAGACCTTATTTGCATCAATCACAGGAGTCGTTAAACTGGATACAAAATTGGAGGACCGTGCCTGTGCCAGTGTTTTAGCATGTGGCTCAAAGCCCTTTAGAGGAAGTGTGTCCCTGTGTCTTTCTGTACCAGATCCACTGAGGGGAACAGACCCTCTCTCCTCCTCCCAGCATCTGGCATTAACAAGTGTCCTGGGTGTTAGGACTGGTGTTCAGACAGAGCACAGACACATCCAAATGTACCCAAGACGCCCTGGTGATTGTTTTCAGAAATACCTCTGGTGATTGTCACAGACTGAAAATACGGACGCAGATTCAAAACAAAATATACTGGATGCAAATAATTCATACATACGCGTACTCTATGCAAAGTACCTAAAGTATGCTGAATTCTCTATGATACAATACACTGTAAATATGCCCTTTACGTGATAATAATTTACGAAAACAAAAATCGAACCCCAGCCCATGACTTGCATATATCGACAGGTTTACTGTCTCTTGGAATTATTGAATTTCTGGCACTTGCACGTGACTTGTTTTCCACCATCAGCATATGTGTGCCAGTGAATCTCGCAGCCTTGTGAGCCTCGCTCATTCACTCTCTCTCTTTCTCTTTCAAGATGGGTCTGAAAATAAATAGCTGCGTTTGAATGGTTCTGCCAATGGGATCAAGCCTCTCTGCTGCTCCTCTGTTGACTTAACACTGGCAAATGTTTGACAAATATACTATATATATGTGTACATGCTGTGTGTGTGTGTGTGTGTGTGTGTGTGTGTGTGTGTGTGTATTTGAAATCATTCTACAGTATACAACAAAAGTGAGTGGCCCCTTCATCCTTGTTTTATCCAAATACATTAAACTAAACTAAGTCACATTTGATGAAAGCTTTATTTATGAATAACACATGCTTTTTTTGTCTTGATTCAGAGAAGGTATTCTGCTATGATGTATTGCCATGTTGGAATATTCCACCCCTCAGCACTGGGAGTCGCCTCATTCATTCATTCATTCATTCATTCATTCAGTAGTTAGCAGGTAGACAAAGCTAGATTCATTTAGTTAACCATAAATATCATCTCCCCTGCATGTTCACACTTACCGAGCCAAATCAACAAATTCTCACCTGCGTGTTTCACAGCTGCCACTGCTGTCACTGTGGTGGTTCTGTCCAGCAGGTCCATGCCAAACCGCCTGGACACCGTCCCAAGCAAACAAATTTACCACAGCCATGTCATGTGGTTTTCAAAACCTGTTGTGATCAGCGGTTGTCCTCTTGACTTCATGTAACACAGTCCCATGTCTTTTTTTTTTTTAAGATGGATTAGGTAAACACGTATATTTGGCTTTAATGCACTGAACGTGTCCATGTTTTTAAGCATAGGTAATATAAGTACTTTTAATTAAATATCAATCACATTACACTTAAACTTCAAAATATTAATGTTATTGTGCTGAATCAGTGAAGAGGGGTATACTAATTTTTCTTACTTTATACACACAAACTAATAGACAAACAATCGGATCATTTTTGTTATCTATTTTGCTATATATTTTAAGTTGTTATCTCTGATCTTCAGAATAAACAAGCATTTGGAGCACTGTCTCCAATTTGCTTTTTCTTTTATCTGGATGTACCTTTTTAAGGCACATTCCCAAGCCCCCACCCACTGCGGGAGCCAGCATCAAAGAGATGACAGGAAAGGTCTAATGAGGGCAGAAAACCAGTTCAGAAAGATAATCCTCCACTGCCAGGGGCTTAATGTTCTAAATCTCACAGAAATAAAGAATGGTAAAAAGAAACAAAAACTGGTTTGTGTCTTCACCAGCAATCCTTTCATAGTTAGATCTTCTCTGAGAGAGTGAAAATGCTGTTTTTTTTTTTTAAGAATTGCGTGTGGTTTGAGGGAATTATACAAAAAAAAACTCAAGACATGTAAAAAAAATGCATTCCTTTAATTTTAGTCTCTTTTTGTACTTGGCTCTTCACTCTGATGACCAGGAGGAGAAACGTAGAAGGGCACAAATCCGTCAGACTTTTTACGTTCCTTATGTAAGGGGATGCTGATTTTCCCACTTATAATAAGATATTTTAGTTAAAATTGTCAGCTAAACTGAGATGAGCTGTATGTCTGTGTCTTATCCTTTTTTTTCTTAACGTTGTTGCTAGGGCAGTCCACATGAGGCAGTGTTGTGTTGTTGGCAGTGTTGCTCAGTCCTCTTGGTTGTATTGTTGGTTTAGTCCCCAAGAATGAAGCCTAATTTTTATATTCCAGCAGTGACCAGGTAAATTATATATAAATAGGAATGATTCAAGCGCTATGTCTGGTCTCCTTGATTTGAGTAACCTTGGTAACAATTGTGGAACATTAAAAAGGTTCTCCACAGGAACGGATAGAAAGAGTCGTTTGGGTTAACCATGTATTTTGATAACTATTGTGGTTTTAACAAAACACTTTTTTGTTAAAAAAAAAACTTTTTTGAAAAAAAGTTTCAGATTTTATAATGGATGCATAAGCCACATAAGCCTCTTGTAAATCCCACAGTTGCATAAATAGTTAACTTATTTTTATATTTATATAGTTATCTTTATATATGTGTATGCATTATCCTCTCTCATACAGTGTTACTGTAATTGTCACATGACTGACTGAAACAATAATAATGTGCAATATATAAGTCAGCTGTGCAGCTCTCGTCACAAACAAAGATGATTATGATAGACTCCACATTATAAACCACATATAAACATCACTATATTCACAGAAGTTTTCAATAACAAGTTTTGCCACATGGACTTTTGCCTGTCTGGCCCCTATTCCTACGACCTTGTCACCATAGCAACACATTATTCAACAGGTGCTGGAGATTCTGCTTAATTTTCAATTCAGTTGCTCCAGATTTGATTCAAGTGTTCACACTGATACACCAGTAAACCTCCTCAGTATCTGTTGATACCTCATAGTACTTTTGTGAAAAAGGTGTGTACAGTATTTCTATAAACTACTACAAGTCATCTGACAGCAGATTGATATGCACCAAGAAACATGTACTATTTCTGCAGAAGGTTTGAAGTTAGCAAACCAATTTGCACAAACTCATATATGTGTAACTAGAGAATTCCAGAGAATTCAGGAAGAAGCAACATAATATGTGTTTTGTTTATAGTAATGTATGTAAGAACTGTTTGCCAACTGCCATTCGACTGCAGAAGAAGAAGCAGCGACTACCTCTGAGTTAGTGACATCCACATGAACCTCAGCTCCTCTTTGTGTTCAGTGCTGATTGGTAAATGAATTGTTCAGGGGTAGCTGAGCTAACACAGAGGGTGAATGTGGTAAATGGTTTCGGTCTGCCGACTGTATCCGCTGGTTACC
>JAFBJQ010001591.1:288723-311223 GCA_016785345.1 Trinectes maculatus | reverse complement strand
CAGTTACGACGGTTGCGAGTTACGTCGTTTTCGTGGTTACGACACATCTCCCGTGAACTTCCTTGTTTCGGCTTAAGCGGTTTGCCCCGTAAATACATACAGACTTTGCCCGGGAACTAGTTGGTGAGCGCTCTCTCTGTCTCTCAGCGCACCTGCCGGCTCTCCAGCACCTCCACAGCACAGCTAGGCTACTCTGCCTTGTGTTTACTTATATATATATATATATATATATATATATATATATATATATATATATATATATATATATATATATATATATATATATATATATATATATATATATATATATATATATAGCTTTGGTCCCGTGAACTTCCTTCCTTAAGCGGTTTGCCCCGTAAATACATATAGACTTCGCCCGGGAACTAGCCCGCTCTCTCTGTCTCTCAGCGCGCCTGCCGGCTCTCCAGCACCTCCACAGCACAGCTAGGCTACTCTGCCTTGTGTTTACTTATGTGAAATGGTAAGGAGATGCACACGGTCACAGATGGGTTCGGGATCGTGGCGATACCGTAGGTTTATTCACAACACAGGGTCTACACGGTTGATATCAGAAATCTAAAGGAAATTCTCATTACACTCGTGATAGCAACCCCTACAGTGACAAAAAGCAATTCACCATAGTAAACTCTTATTGTAGGGTGGTGTTATAGCGACATCTAGTGGCACAATGTATGCACAATGGCACAATGAATGTATGTTCCGACTTACGTCAAAATTCGGTTACGACACATTCTGAGGAACGGATCTTCATCGTAACTCGAGGACCCCCTGTACATATGTATATATATATATATATATATAGGAGAAAAGCCGGTCTTATTATTTGCATCCTTTCTTCTCACTCATTGTGAACATGTACGGTGATGTTGCCATGAGACTGATATGCTCTCTGCTCTCTGCTCTCTGCTTGTCTCTTGTTAGTGAGTCGAATCTTTCACTCCGTGCACCACACTCTCTTTGAAGTCTCCGCTTTGCTTTGAAGAGAACGTAACACCCTGCACACGCTAAATCATCTGCATACAGACACAGCCACTTACATCATTTCCTCTGACTTACACCTTGTTTACGGGCAGGTGGCTGCAGAAACACCAACACGAACGCTCTTCCCTTTAGTTGTTGTTGTTTAGCTGTTTGCTCAAGGTTGATGCATGCATTCTTTTCCAGTAGCATGGTTAAAGGTAGTTGATTTAATTCTGTTTGTCGAGGTTTGAGAGGTTTTTTTTTTTTTGCAGTCTGTTGTCTTACAAACTACTAATTACAAGAAGAGAGCAAGCTGTGATTTTTCTTTTCTTTTTTTCACGTCTTTCATTTGAACTTGAATAAAGTATGAACTGGCACAGGCTCTCACACGCAGTTGCACACAATTAGACCTAAGTAACAACAAGGTGACGAGATGAAGCTCGTAGCTCTGTGACCTTGTCGTTATCGAAACAAGATTAACTCAGAACTGATCAACAGTGTTTTCAGCTCTGTGTTTGTGCTGCCACACAAAAGTGGCACTTCCTTGATTGTTTTGCACGTTACCACAATACCACTACACAAACACTTGTGTAGTGTCGTATGCTGTAGTTTAGCACCGGTCAGAGTTTTTGTTGTTTCTAACCTTTGTGAAGTTGGGTTGACCCTGGCATCACTGCATCGCAAATGTTATATGTAAAATATAAACTTCATATAAAATCTTATTCTCTAGAATAAATCAGATATCATTATATCCTGTGTATCCCTGCAGCCTTATGAAGGCATCATGAAGCTTCTTTCCTTCCTGTTAAAGTTAAAGTGTGTCTTCTTGCAGCCTGGTGTCATTTGCATGTGGATAAACCGTACTCTAGAATTTGTACCTTGTCTGAACTTCGTCTCTAATGTGAAGAATGTGACCACAACTAGTGTGTACGATCGATTCTTTTCATTTGAAGAGGCATGAAATGTACAGAGCAGATCTCTAATGTCTTAGTGTACAGAGCCACCATTGTTCAGTGTATATCCAGTGTCGTGAACCGCATTATCCGGTGAGAGAAGACACACTTATAAAGCATTCAGTCCTCGACAGAGGAACTGGTGTGGCAGGATGAGGAGGAGCTCAGATCAAACATCCAGCTGTTGATCTTAGTCGACCACATCAGAACGAGATGAGAAGCAGATGGGTCAGGGAATGAGACAGAGCCTTGTTTAAAGTTGGGATGATCATATAGGCAGCTTGAGAAAGCTGAACCTTCACGACTTTAACATGGACCTTTGCTGCTCCGAGGGTCACAGACAGACGCTGCAGTGGGATCACAGTGCACGTGCACGTGCACATCACTCAGCTGCGATACAAATGGGTTTTCTAGTCCAGGATCAAACGGGTTTCCGACCTCTGCCCCTCTGCCCTAACAAGCACGAGGTCCCTCCCTCCTGTATGTGTCACAATGCAAGCATCAGGGAAACTTTGAAATCCTCCAACTTTCATTATGATCACATACTTTAATCATAAAATCTGAACTCAGGTGGCACTCTGTCGCCAAGGTTCAATTCACAATTTCTCCTTTAAGCTCATCCCACTGACAATGACATCAGTTATTCCAACAACGGACCGGCGACTTTTCAGAGCTGTGCCAATGGTGCCCATTTCTTATCTTCCTCTACTTTATACTATGAGCTCATAACACAAACTTTAAACAAATTTATATTTATTTTCAAGACGGAATTTCGGAGAGACAATAATGCTTGTGATAGAGTAGATATTGCACATATTTGTGCATTTGACATAAAGACCTCAAAAGTTGTTTTTTTTGTACTTTTTTAACTTATATGTTGAGAAAGCTTTTTTTATTACCTAGTGCACATTATGGGAAGGACATTTCCCTACAAAACTCACTACACATGAACATGCAATGAGGTTGAAGCACTATTCATCTAGTGATTAATAAGAATGGATGAAAAATTAATCTTTTTTGTATAAAACATGAATTGAGAGCTATGCAAATTATGGTGTCCAGAAACCACCTAGAAAGCAAAAGGAAATTTCCTCAGGCTGTCAGGCAAAAACAAAAGAGTTAGAGCAGACAGCTAAAAACTTTCTCTGCTTATTAATTATGAGTGCACTTTGAATTCACCCAATTGGCCACACTGCCAGTTATAAAGCTGAAAAGCACAACAAGTCAAGATATACACACACTGTTAACTGTTCACATGTTCACTTTAGATTGCTACGAAATAAACAAGCTAAACTGTAGTAGTACACTCATTCTCATTGGTGTTGGTAATATGGCTGCAGGTGATCTTCCCATTACACTTGCTGCATTGGAGATCTCAGTGTCGCGTGTTAAATGACCTCAGTAGTGTAGCTGATCATTGGAACGCTCATGCATTCAGCAGTGGGTATTTTAAGTTGAACTAGTAGCAGTGACAGGTCCACATGTCCGTCGCTGAATGTCACAGTTCATTGTTGATGTCAGGACTAACCCTAAACCTTTCTCTCTATTCACTCTGCACACATTGCTTGCAAATTGCTAACACTGCAGTTTGTTTCATGTCGTTATAATGGTGAAATAATGAATGTGTTTCATTTTTGACCTTGTACACTGAATACATTTATATTCAGCCGTCTCTGCTCTGTAATAAATCCCTCTCTCTATTTGTATTTTAGTCCTTTATCATTGAAGAAAGTGATTAGTTTTTGTTTTATTGTTATATTTGAACAGAGGCTTTAATCATGACAACTCTATTTGTGTAGTCATTCTCGAAGCAGCTTAGCAATTAGAATGATGAGAGTACTGAATATAAATGCTACAATATACACAAGTTTTGTTTTTGAAATAAGTATTAAAAATGTCATCTGTCTAAAATTAAAAAATGTGATCTTGACCTTTTACTCAAGTCAGGGTCACCTGATTAGACCCATTTGCTTTTGATCAGGACAGTGAAATAGTTTAATCATTTTTAGAGGAAACTTTCCTTGAAAGTGAACAAACAATATTATTTTATAATGTATGAAAATGAGACAAATGACAAATGTAAACAGTTGTTGGACATTGCTTTTTGATTAGCTTCATGGCATTTCACTTTGTTTTGCTGTACCTGTCATTGATAAGGTAATTAATTTTAATTGCACTAAGTTAATTCCAGCTCACATTTGGGCAGGACTGGGCAAGAGGTTGTCCGATTTCAGCCATGCATATAACCAGAATAGGCGTGAACATTGTGGTGTTGCAGTAATCCTGTACTTTTTTCTTTCTATTTTATATATTTCCTTTTTCATATATAATTTTGTCATTATGATTGTATTATTGTCATACTTTTTGAATTTTGATGTCATTTCACCTGCGTCTGTGCCTGTTAAGTGGTACTTACCTTGACCTTCAGCATGTCTCTTCACCACTGAGTGTGACCTTGTCCAGTTTTTTTATTTTGTGTGTGTGTGTGTGTGTGTGTGATGTATTTTAAGATTTAAGCATCTACCACAATAGCAAAATAGCTGATTTACAGTTATTAAGCTGCTGACTTGGTATTTCATTGTGTGTTTGTGCATACTGTGGATAATTTGTAGGAAACCTGTGGCTTAAACGTACATTAAGAGAAATCATTACTCAGGTCCGGATCAGCACACACACACACACACACACACACACACACACACACACACACACTATCACAGTATCTCTCTCTGAACCGAGGCTGTATACGTTCCACAGCTAAAATCACTCATCTATAATATTTAGGTTTTCCAGGACCAGACAATGTTTCATGACCCTGGGAACAAGTTGACTCTTGATAATACTGTAGATTGAATAACTACAGCATTCTGCTGCACAGTGGAGGACACATATTTAACCTGTGTATGAATAAAGAGACATTGTTTCTGCAGACTTGGCATTTTGAAACCTCCCGGTAGCAAAACCTGAGGGTGACACACATTAAGAAAACACCCCCCGCTGTCTGGTGAAAGAGAAAACCTTACATGGCAAACCCACAGGGCACAGCAGCACTGTGCCAAAATAGGGTTTCACTCAGTAATGTGAACGAACCTCTTGTTTATGGTTGTCTCAGTAAAACATGAGGAACCAGAGTTTATCATTAACAGAAATTAGTGTGTGTGTGTGCGTGCGTGTGTGTGTGTGTGTGTATGTGTGTGTGTGTGTGTGTGTGTGCGTGTGTGTGTGTGCGTGTGTGTGTGTGTATATAGTATATCACATTAAAAAGCAATGAAAATGTATTATTATTTATTATTATTTATTGAACAGAAAATGCAGCTAGTACTTGCAGGTAAACAGGCACACACACACACACACACACACACACACACAACCAACTGAGAATATTGTTAGCAGCTTTTCTCTCTTTTTGGCACAGAGATTCTGACACTTTAAGACAGACTTGCACTGAATAGCTTATGAGCTTGTCTGTATGTGCACAATGCACACACTATCACAAAGCTGAATTCTTCCAGCAGACAGTTTTGTGGCAGAAAATTTGAAACAAGATGTTCTGTATGTATGTGTGTATATACTGTGTATATAAAATATATATACTGTACATGTAAATATATACAAATGTTGTTTCAGTAACACCTTATACATGGTAATTGTCCAAACGAGTCCATTTGCATTGGAAACACGTTTCTCAGCTGACTGCCACAGTTAGTCTCTCCTTGTTTTCATTAAATAAATGAGGACTTTAAGACTGAATGGGAGACTTATTACGACACTGTAAACTGGCACCAGAGACAATGTCCCTGGGACGTCCTCAGGTTATATGCACCCTCATTATCTGTTTTAGTCCAATACAAGCTGAGCATTACTGATTACAGCAATGGCGTAATTATGTTTTCTGACATCACATCAGTAAAGAGAAAAGCAGTGCTCATGGTTTAGGTTGCGTTGGACTAAATGGGCCTTGATGATATTGTGGTGACTTTAATGCTGCTGCCTCAGAGGAGACTTAAGTAGATGCCAGACAGTAGAATTTACACCAGATTCTTCTTTCTAAACCTTGTTGGTCAGATGTTCGCTGTCTTCCTCCATCATCTCTGTCTCTCCTCCTGTGTGGCACACTTTGCATTCGCCTACAGCCTCAGTCAGATGTGAAACCTTTATGTGTGTCAGCTCAACAGAAAGCTAATGAGGGTTTTGCTTCTCCACCTTTCGCTCCCTCCGTCTTGTTTGTCTCTCTCTCTCTTTAACCTCTGTTTGAGTTCATATCGCAGAATAATAAGACATCAGTGGGGCAATGTACACAACCCACCAGCTCCCACTTCAAATTTCACTATCAATTTTTCGCACAATTAATGGCTGCAAGGGGTTTTAATTTCAGATGGGAAATTGAATTCTGTCAAGATAAAATCTGCTTGCTGTGTGCTTTAGTGCTGTATATATGTGCAAGACTGTGTCTATGATGAGGTTCACAGACTATTTTATCAGCGTTTGACAGGAAAGGAGCAATAAGAAGATGGTGGAATATATATGCACTGATGATGGCATCTTAATAAGAAAGCCTAACACCTACAAAAGTGACATCAGCGTTATGAGGCTTCAGCGATGAGACGGCATATGGAGGGGCTGGCAGCTGTCTGGATTTTAATAATGAATAATGAATGACAAATGAATTAGTATGAATGCAACTACTCTAAATGCAGCAGTGAACAAGCTGATTGAGATAAATCATTATATGTGAGTGAAGTACACATTAGAAAAAAAAAACTTTCTTAATTAATATTCGCTATAGGTATTTCATTACATTTAACACAATATGGAGCTTCGTGTTTTTTTATCATTATGCATTTTATTAACAGGAGGATAAACAGAAGTTGATCCATGCTGCTATGTTTATGGTAGGGACGACTGGAGAGGATATTAAAAATGGAGACCTGAATCCATGTGGTTCTCGAGGGCAGACGACACCAGGAGTGAGTCCTTCCTCTAAACTGAGTCTAATTACTCTTTAGATGCGGACACTTGCTGCAGTGAGCACTCTGAAAACCCTTCATTGATTTCATGCCTGTGTCAGTGGGAGTTTTGTGTAAGTGTCTTCTCCTTCAGCTGACATTTTGGCCGACACATTTATCATCGCACGACTCCAGAGTGGGATTCTCGGAACTGACCAGATGAGACTGCTGGGCATTAACACACAGCATGTTGCTCTGGATCTCTGGATATTTTGGACGGCCCATGGATTAACGACCGCTTGACCTGAGGCCATTATATATGCAAATCTGATTAGGCGGTGATTAATCATACTAAACGTACCAATTATGGCTGTGTCTTGATGTCAGTTGGCTATTACAGTCCAGTGAGCAGGACTACAGTGGGATTCAGGCGGAAATTACCTGAGTCATTGTGCAAGTGTTGCGACAACTAACACTCAAACTCTGTTCTTGTTACTGCACTGGTTTTATCTTTTATCTCTCACTTCAAAAAAAGAAAAACCTCACTATTGACGCACAGTTGATTTCATATGCATTCACTGCCTGCAATAAATCAAACACAAAATCCAAGCAATGATGCTGCCTGTTCTCCCTACAAAGCTTCTCCAGTGACTAAACATTGTTTCTGTTCAGTCACACATGAGAGTTTTATTCCAAACTAACATCATACATCCATCAGATGTCTTATAAATCTGCTCTGTTGGCTGATAATCACCTATTTGTTTGAAAGAGATGAATAGATTAGTAGTTTGGTGATGATTCTTTGAGACGTAATCACAAAAAAAAAAACATTTCTTCTTTTAAAATTATATGAATTATAATAGAATACTTCTAAAATTACTAACTAATACAGTTGGAAATTAGGTTGATCCAAAATGGATCAGTTGTGGCCAAATTAACTGAGATGTTAAGCTTAAACACAACATATAAGTGAGGGGAAATACAGACCCGGACACTAATTATCTGCAATTTAGTGGCTACAAAATAAAACCTTCATGACAACTAAATCGATTCCTTGTTGCTACCGGAAGAAATTGATTAGCTATCTTGAACTATCTCATTGGGGAAATCGTCTGTCGATCCACAGGTGGTTGATCAATAGCAATGACTTATCAATTTTCTCATTAGTCACTGGTATGTCTTATTTTCTAGAGTCGCCTCAAAAATATAAATCATTTAGTCTTATGTGGTAACTATTAGGTCTTTAAAAGGCGTAAGATGACGGAATAGCCCTTTATGATTTTAATTGAATGGAACTAATGATGATTCATATCCTTCTCTGGTTCTTCTCTAAGCAGCCAAGTGTTCTGACATTTAAAATGGGGACATGTCGTCATGCATCTCCATTCATCCGCATTGATTTCCATCTAACATATATTCATTCTGATTGATCCGCTCTCATACTCCATCATCCCTAATCATTCCCATTCTTCCCAGGCCTCTTCCCAATACTCTATATTCACTGAATAACACCAGCAGCTCTGACATTTGATTAGATCTGTGTGTGTGTGTGTGTGTGTTTGATTGCCCATAATCATCATCAGAATGCTAGAAACCCACACTGTTATCCCCAGTTGCTCTCTGCTTCTCCTGTAACCCAGACAAATGGTAAATATAACCTTTATGGGCTCAGGCGTGCTCCCACACCCACACTCAGATGTTAATGGACACGAAAAGAGTCAAAATATTTTCAACATTTGTGCTAAAACCTTCTCCCGGTGTCTCCGCTGTATTCATTCCGAGACCTGCTGGCCATGTTTTATGCATTAGCCGTCAGATTAGCCGAGTGGTTAGGGAGGCAGACCCTAATTAGACACTTCCATGTTTCCGATCCCATACATATGGAGATGACTGAAGTTTACACAAATGTGGACTCAAACTTTGAAACGTTGTTTTAAATGTTTCATTTCCTTTTTCCAAGCACATCTGCTGCGTACTCAGTGTTCACACTCAAACAAAACATGGAATGAACTTGTAACTGAATCTGCATGATTCAGAAAAGGAGGGGATGGGATGTTTTGAAGGCATCAGGAGAATACGAGGCTGCATGTTCAGTGATTTATGATTTATGATTCCTGTTGCTCAGCATGGAACCAAATGTCTTTTCAGAGTCACTGTTTGAGTTGGAGGATTTAATGTTGAGAGTTAGCTGTAAAGACAATAATCTACATGTTCATCATCGACACCGGGGGTTACTCTAATGGCTCCAGCTTATATTTTCTTTTCATTTTGATTTTGGAAACCGGCTCCAGTACAAAGCAATTTAATGACGAATATCACTATCACTGCTGCTTTGATGCTGTGGAGACTCATGTTGTGAGTGTCTCAGCCATTTTCTACTATTTGGTCTCCTTTAGTCATCGTGGACATACTCACCCGCCCTTCACCAACTGTCTGTCCACATTTACGTCTTCCATCCTATTTGTTACACATTCTGCAGACTGCTGATGGGTAGGTTTCATTTTAGACTGTTCTTTGACTTCATATGAACAAGACCCCTTGTGTAGTTCCTTTTCCTGGTCAGAAGAGTACTGAGCTTCAGCTGTGTATTTAGGTGATAAAGGTCTTTGACTGTGGGAGATTGGAAAAATGGTGGAGGCTTTTACATTTGGAAGATTTCCATCAGCTGACTCATTATCATGCTGAATAGTGTTGTAGCAGCAGACATAGCAGTAGCAAGGGAAGAACTTCGTAGTGGAAATGGTATTGTAGCATATAATATCAAGCTGACAGAGAAGAACGGGGAGAAGTGGAGAGGAGGTCATAACCAGAATTTAAAGTCACAGGTAACCATATAAAGGTGCGGGATAAAGCCGATTTCTTTTCATTTCCCCTATTCTACTCTTACTTATCATTTCAGTCACTTTAAAAAGAAAAATGTCTTCTCTCTTTAAATCCCCTCAGTGTCCCAAAACCAGCCTGTCACCCTGACCTCTCCATCTTTTCTTCTTCACTTCTTCTCATCGGCTCATCTCTGGGGTTCCTCTTCTGAAAAAGTATTTGGTAAGAAGAGACAGCTTTCAAAAAAATGCATAGCAGACTCCCCACTGGATATACACTACAGTGGCAACAGCTGGAGGTCAAGCACAGTGAAGAGGAGGGGAGAGAACAAAAGATGAGACAAAGTAAAGAGAGGATAGAGAGATAGAGAGAGCGAGCGCCTGGAGGATGCTGAGGCACATGATACCTCGACACTTGGGAAGGAAGGGATGGTCAAATTCCTCAGACCACTGACATCATCACATACTATATTACTTTGATGTACTTTGAGAGAGAGAGAGAGAGAGAGCGAGAGAGAGAGAGAGAAGAAGGCAACAGACTTTGGAATTGGAAGCTGGAATGACGCACACCCGCATGTATTCCAGCTATTTCTCCGAACCTGGCGACAACAGGAACACAAAGTTTTTGATCATTGTGCGAGGCGGTGTCGGTGAGACACAAAAGAAAACAATAGCTTTAAAACCATCTGAAGCTTTCACACTGAAACACATCCGCCTCACTGAGCCGTTTAATCCAGTCTGAAGCCTCAGGAACTGTTTTTGGCAACACTTTAGTGAAAGTGGGTGACAGGTTGTTTTTTTTCTAATGTAAATCCACTCATTCCAAGTATAAAGGGGGAATAATTTGAAAGTCAGCCATATTTAAAGAGGTTCTCTTCTCTTCCCAAACCAATTAATATGAAACAGCTCTGACAGCAGTGTGAGCTAAATGTAGGACAAAATGAGACTCGTTCAGATGGACATTGCTCTTGTGCATGGTCAGTCTCTGCCTTGGAGGACTAGATTTGAACTCGCTGCTTGTGGTCACAAGCATCATTTATTTTTATATTAGTTGCCTGTTGCTAACTTTCTGCTGCTCAATTCAAACTCCAAACTACGGGGGGTGCTGTGCAGAGTTTTGGTAAGAATGGACTGGATGGGAGGATAGAGGAAGGAAACATCTTCAGAATTCAAAATGAAGGAGATGGAAGCTGAGTTACAGAAAAAGACTGCATATTGCATGTTGCTGATGTCCTGTGCAAACTCTCATCATATCATCATCACCGTCCAACCAAACTACCAATAAAAATATACTACACTATATGAGAATCATATGTAAATGTAGATATTCAAATATTAATGTACCCCTTTTTTCTTACTTCTTTAGTAACAAATCAGATACTCTGTGTTAAAAATCATTTAGCCCTCTACAATTAAAGTGGACATGTCTTTTTCTCTTCACAAACTCTTCATCAACTGCAGATGTAAAAAAAAGTGTGGCCGTTTTCCCACCCGATATTTACAAGAGCTGACTGTGGAGTTATAGTCGTGTTTGGTTTCTCCAGTAAATCTGAAGAGCACCAGAAGATAGCGTATATGTAGAACCTCTGAAGGAAAGCTACACGTTTTATTGAGACATAAATATTCACTCTCCACCACTGAGTGGTGTGTTAACGTCTTCTTTGCTGTTTCGGGTTGCAGGGGTGATGCTTGACATGATGTTCAGGAGCACTGCCACACATAGATGGAATGTCAGCATCATAAAAACAACACGTCAGTCTGTTTACATTTGTTTGTGGGTGTTCTTCAGTCCAATCCGGATTAGCCGGATGATAGTTAAAGCTTATTAGCTGTTTTGTCTCTGCTGACATGACAGCTACTGCTCAGCTTTGTGCCGCCGCCTCCTGTGTTCGCTGGCTCACTGGAGTGTATCTGTGATTAGCAGCCTTTTGTACGGCTCTGTCCCTGCAAATTGAAATGGATCGGTTCAGCACTTAAGTCTGTTTTATTTCAATTCTCTTTCACTTAAGTTGTCTGCCAAGTTCGACCCCGAGTGCATCAGTCCACTCGCGGATAAATCCGTTCCGAAAAAGCTTCAGTGGAAGTCAGTGTGATATTCACAGGTAAAGACTTCATAGGCACCTGACTCAGACGGACGAGCTCTGAGGCAGAAGTGCAGGAATCCGCTCATCAGAAACAATAACGCAGACGTTTGCATAATGACTGAGGCCTGAGGGGAGCGCTGCACATGTACCGTCATTCTGGAGGAGACTCCCAGTGGCCCTGAGGGGTTCTGCATTTACACAGACTGCCACATTTTGTCCTCATGTAATATTGAAGTAATCTGGTTGTGTTTGAAAGCTAGTCGCCTGCAGGGCACATGTGTACGTAGGACTGAAGGCGTAAGACTTGCTCAGGTTCCTGTAACCCCCGGTGCACTGTCATGTTTGTCATGATGCAGTGGCGAGGGGATCATAAGGGAGAACTGGTCTGAGCTGCGTTTGTTGTCTCTTCATACAGAATCAAGCGAGAGTCGAGAGAATACGTGACAGCACCAGAGGAATCAAAGGAGAAATGTGAGGAACAAAAACAATTACACACAATGCGTCATAGAGCGAAACATTTTCCCACAAAATACATACAGGGGGTCCTCGAGTTACGACCGAGATCCGTTCCTGAGAATTTTGACGTAAGTCGGAACATACATTCATTGTGCCATTGTGCATAGATTGTGCCACTAGATCGCTATAACACCACCCTACAATAAGAGTTTACTATGGTGAATTGCCTTTTGTCACCGTAGGGGTTGATATTGCGAGTGTAATGAGCATTTCCTTTAGATTTCTGTTATCAACCGTGTAGACCCTGTGTTGTGAATAAACCTACGGTATTGCCACGATCCCAAACGCATCTGTGTCCATGTGCATCTCCTTACTGGCTGCCGCTGCACCCCCCCGCCAGCCGTCCATTTCACATAAGTAAACACAAGGCTGCGGAGGTGCTGGAGAGCCGGCAGGTGCGCTGAGAGACAGAGAGAGCGCTCACCAACTAGTTCCCGTGTGAAGTCTGTACATATTTACGGGGCAAACCGCTTAAGCCGAAACAAGGAAGTTCACGGGAGATGTGTCGTAACCACGAAAACGTCGTATCTCGAGACTGTCGTAACTCGACCCCCTGTATTCACCGTTTGAGGGCGAGTGTAGGAAATGCAGTAAATCTTCAGGGATGGCTTCCAGCTTCTGACTCTCACTGTTGCTTTCTTTGTCTTTGTCCATCTAAACTGTGTTTATTTTCAATCATTTAAAACAAAGTATTTGCTGCCATTCTTAATACTGGAGATGTTGGCTGTAAATGAATGGCGTCCACTGCAGGTGGTGAGAAACTCCTTTTGTCAGGAGGTGTGTGATCATGATCCTAATCCCTGACATAACACACAGTATGTTTCCATGCACACTGAAATACTTCAATCAAATTTTAAAGTGAAACAAAATCCAGTTCAAAGCCAAGCTAATTTTCTTTTTCAAGCATCGGTTCAGATTTGGGAAGCAGAGCTTGAATATGATTATGAATATGAATAAGATCTGTGCATCATTTGGAGGACATTCCATGTAGATTTGACTTTCCTTTAAAATTCATTATGATGAATACTTTAAGATTTTAAAAAAGCAGGGTTTTCCAATTAGATTGTCCCACACTGACCCTTTCATCATCCCCCGTCTCTCATAATTACCATCTCTGTTCCCTCTCGTTCCACAGCTCCCATTTCTATTTATTCTCCATCTTCCTCTCCTCATTCCCCCCTTTTACTTTGTGCTCACTTCATCCTCTGTCAAGACCGCTGGCATTTTTTAAATGTGCGCCTCCTTGTTGATTTTATTTTTATTTATGTATATTTTCAGTCATCAAATCCTCCTTATCCCTCCATCTTCTCTCTACACATGTCCACACATTTCTTCCGCGCCTTCACGACTTAGCCTGTATGGCACCTGTCACATAGAGCCTGTCACCAACAGTGTGTGTGTGTGTGTGTGTCAGTATGAAGGCAACAGCCTCTTTTTTTCCTTCCCTCTGTACTCACTTATATAAATTAAAAACATTAATCAGATTAAGGCAGGAGTGTCAGGTGTGGCATCGGGCCAGCAACTCCATTTTCTTCTCCAGCCGAGAGAGTGAGAGAGAAAGTGTGAGGGAGAGAGGGATGGAGGGGTTGAGAGAAAGAAGAAAAAAGCATTTCAAAGGGAGAATAAAAATTCGAGGCCCTCTGATCTGTAGTGTGAGAAAGTCCACATTAAAAGAAGCCGGCCTACTGTATGTTGGGTAATGTCTGACTGCAGCAGTGTGGACCAGTGTTACCCTGTCTATGATAAATGCAACAATCATCAGCATCACAGATGAAAACAAACAGTTTCCAGCATCTGTCATTTTCATCTCTTCCTGTGAAACATTCTGGAGACAAAGTCTGTCTGGATTCCACAGACAGTGCATTTTCTGAATGACTGAAGGGCTCCCATTTACAAACAGCATGAGAGTCAGTGGGATGTGGGTGAGGTGCATGGCAGGTGTATACATCTGGGTTTATGTTTGCTGATTGTGTGCACATGGAAAAGCATGATAGCACTTGTTTGCAGGAGTTTTCAGACGACATTTCAGGCAAAATGTTGTTGTATCAAAAGTATGAAAACACCCCTATCAGTGTGATATTCCATTTTTTAAATTTTAATTTAGTTGTTAAAGCTTCTAAAATGATATTTTGTTTTTGTTTTCTTCATTAGAGGGTATGGAGCAGGGGATCTGCCCATAACGCACATCGCGATCGACCGGTAGGTGGCGCAGGTAGTGCCGGTAGATTACGTGCCATTTACAAACAACATTCCGTGAATTGCGATGCGACCAGTGAATCCGGGATCTAACGCGTCACCATGCGCCTGCGCACATTTGGAAACGTCCAGCACGTAGCGTCAGAGCTCGAGACGCGACGTAAGGACCGGACACTAGCTGACAGTGCGCGTGCTCCACACAGCAGAATGATACACGTGTGTGTGTATGTGTGTGTGTCAGCGTTTGATTTAAACGGTTTAAAGACTTTGCCTTGAGTCAGACATGGCAGCTCTGTCTCACCTGAGCTCGTCCACAGTGGAGGAGGAGGAGGAGGTTCTGACTCTACAGGTGGAGACATGGAGCTGAGATCCAGGCCTCATGGAGAGTAGAGTCTGGCTACTTCCTCACAGAGGAAACACAAACACAAACATGAGGAAGTGTGACACCACCTCCCTGACTGCATTGTTTGTTGTACGTATTTTTCAGTGATGAGTCCAAATACCATTCCACCATGACTGATGGTCATATGGGAGGAGTCTGCTTGAACCTGGCAACCAGCTGCTGCTGTCCAGACTGTACAGCCCTGCTGACTCAGCGCACTGCAAGTCATCAGAGGAAGGTAGGGAGCAGAATTATCGTATTGGACTGTACTGTGTCATAAAAGTTTTTTAGGTCTTGCAATGTACGTCAACATATATAAATACACACACACACACACACACACACAGAGTGCTCAGCATATATGAGTACAAGTTCAGTTTCCAACATCATGTTGGACATGTGTCTCATGAATAATCAGACTCACCTGTGGTTGAATTCTTTTTAATTATCATGTTTGACTCTAATGTAAATGTAGCTTTGCTTGTCAGACTTTCATTGGGGTCAGGGTTTCGTTAGGGTCTGTGCAACATGGTATTGAATGAAATTGTCAGGGACATTACTTCGTTAAACTGTGTGCAAATTTACTCAAAACAAATGTGCGAGTATTGTGTTGTATAGTATTGTGTAGATAATGTTGATTTTGGAAGGAAACAAAGGGTTTTCTGACAAATCTGTTGGAGTGTACTCATTTACACTGATCACTGTGTATATATATACAGTATAGCATTTTCATACAGCAGGTAGATCATTTTGACCTGGTCTTTGTAAAAGTAGCTCACATGCTGAAAAAGTGTGGCCACTCCTGGTAGAGAGAGAAAATTCCTGAAAGGTTTTTACAGAATAGAAAGTAATGAGTTGTGGAAACATCCAGTATAGTCTGTATGTTGAACAGTGAAAATAATAAAATGGAGAGGACATGACCTGGTAAAGGTTTTAAATATTGGTTGTTATGGTTGCAAATAAATAACACAAAATACCTTATATTCCAGGTTTGAGTTCACTTAATTACAATGATACAGGGAAGTCATTTTGTTCCATAGAGGGAAAACAGGCTTTATTTATTCATATTTATTTGTGACTTTTGATTCCTGTTTTTGACTCTCTGTCCTCGGTCTGACGCTGATTCGCTTGCTTTACGTTCTTTCTCCGTGATAGTTCGTCTTAGTTCGTTGTATTTCACGTCTTTTCCCCTCACTTCCTGAGTCAACAAAAAAAAAAACAGCTGTATATAGTCAGAGTGTCAGTCTCTCAGTTCACCCCCTTTTCCCTCGCTTTCTCCTTATATCTGTCTCTGCAATGTCTTCTTTGCACAATGAGGGAAATTGCTGGGAGAGATATGAATTCACAGACACACACATTCAGGCTTGTGCATATTGCATGTTACACAGTACACACACGCACCAAGAGGGTTTTTTATCAGCAGTTCCAGAGACACTATTAAAACAAGATAAAGAAAGTGATGGGTGGTAATGGACCAAGAACCTGACACACACACACACACACACATACATACACACACATACACACATACCTACAGAGAGAGAGAGCGAGCGTTTATGACGAGTCTCTAAAATGCTTTCATGAAATAGTCTGGATAAATCACTATTAATCCTGTTTGTTTTCATGCGACAACTCCAGAATCACTTAATCAGGAAGAGGAATACTTCCTTCTCCAGTTCAGTCCATTATGCATGTGTTTATGGAGGAGAGAGGAGCTGAGAGAGAGAAAGAGAGGCGGCAGGAAAAGAGGCAGAAGCCCACTCTGACACTGGTTGTGGCAACATGCAGCAGCAGTCTCCCTGATTAACTGAATATTATTTATGATATGACCCTAAATCAAATGTACAAAGTCTCTCGGTGAGAACAGGCCTGTGGCATTTACCTTTCTCATTATGAAAACATTGGAGAAGACGGTGAATGATGGTGCACTTCTGACCGGAGCTCAGGGAAACCTGGACCATCTCCAGGTCACTGACAGGTCAGAAAGTGGTGCTGACAATGGCAAAGGGATGATTCTGAACATGATCGGGAGTCATCCTGAGAGGGATGAGGTCCTTTGTGTGTTTATTGATTCTGTCTGACTTTAACTGCCTCCAGCCTCACTGTTTTTTGGAAAGGAAAACGTCACAACAGTGATGCTGGCCTGATTGGCTTTTAGATATTTCAACTCCAACGATGCAGCGTTTAAAGGTCAATAGTCTTTTATTTGTCCGGCACTCGAATGAGCACCAAAGCCAACATGTGGGGTATCAATCATATACGTTATCACTGTCTGCTAAACTCACTGTCACCATGTCCATCCTCAGCACTGATGACTCTGATCATGGCCCTGTAGTGGCGGTAGTGAGTTCACAGTGGTGTATGTCTCATCTTGGACATCGACATGTCCAAAACTAAAGAGATGAAAATGCATGTAGGTAGAATCCTCTTGTCATCTCTCCTGTGCAGATGAATGATCAGGCTGTTGAGCTGATATAAATGTTCCGGTACCATCATTGATGACAAGCTGAGCTTGAAAACTCTGACTGATGCTTTGTGTAAAAAAGTTCAGCCACACTTTAATTGCACTTTAGAGTTTGAAATCAGTTTTTTGATGTTTTGTTCCTGGTTTTTGGAAACGGTTCCATTTCCTGCTCTGGTCAACACCCTACTTCCCTGATAGGTGCAACATAGTGAGGACATCAGAGACAGCTGTCCGTGAACATGAGAGATTGATTTCTGAGATTGAGAAGGTTTCTACACAGATATGTATCAGTACATATTCTGTCTAAAGGTCTGTTTCAAACCAGAATTGTTGTTGTTTTTGTCTTTTGTCTGGACATAAAAATAATTAGAATAAGAAGTATAAAGAATGTGCAGATGGTTTTTATGCATGGCAGACAATAGGAGGTAAATATGACTTAATGCAATGAAAACCAGTCGCAGTTCCCCTCCAACAAATTCTCTACAGCTACAGCACATTTTGGAGACATTTTCATCTTCTGTTCAAAACGTTTAACTTTTGGGATAAAACCTATTAAAAGTCAATTTATTGCAGATGGAAATGTGCTGGACATCGACAGGCAAATTAAGTTTTCTGCTTGAAATGAGAGATTATGCTGAATTTAGCAGGAAATTCATCCATTTTTCTATTTGTAGATGATATTCACTTAGATTTTAATAGAAATCTGTGACAAAATGCAAAGAGGAAGATGGTCACCAGTAGACCTTTACTCCCCATTATACAGTATCAAACATACATACATTTATTCTTGGTTCTTAATACAGTAAAGCAATACTTTTTTTTTACTGTTTACTGTTAGTGTACCACACTCAGTCAGGTAAATATAGAGTGTGTATTTTGTCACAAGTGCTGCAAGTTGTTTATCACTTTTTGGTTTTTTGTTTGTTGTACATTAAGTGACAAAGTGTATTGAGTATATATATATGACATTAACATATGTTTGAACTCCATGTAAAGACATGCGGAACTGGGTGAAAAACCTTAGCAGTCATAAAAGCTGGTGTGATCAGGCTCTATGGAAATAGAGGTAGAACTTTAAAGTTCCTTGTTAAAAGTGTTGGCAAGTTCCTTCATCCTAAATCTAGATGGAACAATGTGGGAGTGGAGCTGTCCAGCATTCTTTGCTCTCTGTCTGCTCAGTAGATGGTAGATATTGCGAGTATAAAAGAAGCGTTGCCCTCCCACCGGAGTCCATCCATCACAGCCAGGCCTGCTGGCACTAAGCAGCTCCTCGTTTGACATTTATCCCCCCCCCTCGACTTCTCATTTTTCACTTCCATTTGTTTGATCTCTCCTTCCTTTTTCACAGCGTTTGTTAAAACGGTGAGGAGACAGCGTGATACGGCATCACATTCACAGAATCTTGTATATCATCAAATCCTAATGCAGCTATGTGTATTTGAATGGCTCTATGGAAATAGAGGTAGAACTTTAAAGTTCCTTGTTAAAAGTGTTGGCAAGTTCCTTCATCCTAAATCTAGATGGAACAATGTGGGAGTGGAGCTGTCCTGCATTCTTTGCTCTCTGTCTGCTCAGTAGATGGTAGATATTGCGAGTGTAAAAGAAGCGTTGCCCTCCCACCGGAGTCCATCCATCACAGCCAGGCCTGCTGGCACTAAGCAGCTCCTCGTTTGACATTTATCCCCCCCCCCTCGACTTCTCATTTTTCACTTCCATTTGTTTGATCTCTCCTTCCTTTTTCACAGCATTTGTTAAAACGGTGAGGAGACAGCGTGATACGGCATCACATTCACAGAATCTTGTATATCATCAAATCCTAATGCAGCTATGTGTATTTGAATTGCTGGCATGCCTGATAGAGAACGGGGACAATGTAATTGCATGGTAGGAGAAATAACCTAGCCACAGATCCACAGTTTTTATATCTGGTTTCCATTAATCACAGTCATCAGTGCCTCATATGAGCCATCCATCCTTCCAGCTACATCCATCACACACACAGAGAGAGAGAGAGAGAGAGAGACTTCTGCCAGCTGGGGCCATCTCCTCTGCTCTAATCAGAAAGGAAATGAGGAACGTGGGTCACACTCTGTGACTGAACTCTGTGCATGCTATTATATTTAGAAAACCATGAAGCATGAGTATGCATGTGCTCTATAGATTTATGAGTCAAGTCTAATGACAGAGGAAACAAGTCCTAAGGAAATACTCATCTGGACTGGTGCCACCCAGCAGACTACTCTAATTAGGCCCTCTGGAGAAACTGGGTTACAGTGTCTTGATTAACTCTCATATTTTCCATTATTGGATTAATCTCTCTGACGTTCCACATCACACACTTTTTCCTGTGGGCGTGCGTCAGCATCTCCCAGAAAAAAGCGGCCCTATGCCAAGTGCTGTAATGCCCTGTCCTGGGGGCAAACGGAGCGTGCCGCAAAGTCCTATATATATGTTTATTATTGTTCTCACCGAAATAGATGACGTACGTTAATGCAGAAACACAGTTTGCGCTCACACAGACATGCACGGGAAAAGCACACTTTCATGCATAATCTGGTGATTAACATGTGACTCCCTCCTAATTTTCCAAAGCACAGCTAATGTGCTTACTGTGTTTGATGTGCGTGCTTCATATTGTGCAGCTCTGTGCAAGCGTGTGCTATCCCATGCAGGGCCCTGAGCCAGCTCCTGTACTGTAAAGCTCCAGGCAAGCAACATATAGGACAGATGGCGCCATATCTTCATTAGCCTTCTTGGCGTGTGGCCCTCATAGCAGTATGTGTTGGTATGAGCAACCTGTGTCCTGTTGAGCCCCAGTAGCTACAACAGAACCAGTACGTTCATTCAGGGCGGAATGACAATTACAGCTTCTTTTGGCTGTGTTTCAAAGGTGAACTGTTAATAAAGGAAGACTGGATCTTTATTAAGCTGCCTGCATGTCTTCATGTAGGTGTGGGTCATTTATGATTCACTGTAACAAGATGTAAAACATATGACCCCTGTCGGGGATAATTGACCTTGATCGTATAATTTTGCTAATTTAGTAGCAATAATAAAGTTTTAGTGTTCAATTAACTTAAAAAGGTCATTGGAATCATCGATAGTGCAGCTGATAAAGCGTCCATGCATTTTACCTACGGGGGTGTTTATGTGGCAGATGGTTCTTCCAGGTGATTATGAGTAGCCTCAGGCAGATAACTGTTTTCTCATATTAAAAAGGTTCGTACTTCAGAAGTCTAAATACCCTGGTGATATCGTTGGTGTGAAACCGAATGGTGATGTTTCCATATTGCCAGTGTTTCTCCAGATACAAATACTTTATGTGTGTTTGTTTGTCACTTTACTATTTGATTACGATCCAAGATGGCACCAGTTCAGAGAGCGGTGGTATTCTCACCGAACATAACAGCTATTAATGGCAGAAGAAGAGAAACTTTATAACTACTTGATATTGTAGCTGCCACAAAATGAGCTGGCAGTCCCTTTCTGTCACATCTGTAGACAAGGCCCAGGCTGTCATGCAGTCTCATAGAGCTGCTAATATTCCAGCCCACTGATTTTATTATGATTTTGTTTGTGTATACAGCTCCATGCTAATGTCAATCTGTTTTTCTGCTACCTTGGTCCAGACTGAAATATCCCAACAGCAGTTGGATAATGTGCGCTGACGTTTGCTTCAGATATTCGTGACTCTTTTGATCCACTAACTTTTCATGTTAATTTAAGTGTTTGGACATAGGTTAGAAACCTGCCCTTTAAACCTTAACAACATGCTGACATTACGTCTGCTTAACATCAGTGTACGTTCACATACATTCCAGACTCCAGCTTATAGCATCATTGTACTTCTACACAGGACCAGTACCATATCGTATGCACCTATGCTCTATAAGTATAGTTACACCTCACTGCTGTGTGTCCTTGCTTTAAATGCATCATAGATTTCACTGGTTAAAACACTTCCTGTAGACACTTTCATGGGTGGCTTGGTTTCTGCTAACTGAGACCTGAACCATGACCGAAGTCGGAGCGGGTCCAAATTACACTCAGTTGGGTAAGGTCCTACCGCCTGCAGCTGCCTGGTAATTGATGGCACAGCATGCGACTGCCACTGTCCGAGCTCTCTCTCCCTCTCCGATTGGGTTGACTGATTTTTTTAATCCTGTCTAATTATCCTCTGGTCCTTCACGAATCAGGTTTCCTTTATTTTGATGATATATTTTGCTCAGTGGGAGGTTTTGTCAGGGTTTGTTTTAGGTCAGGTCAGGTCAGGTCAGGTCAAGTCCACAGTTTCTACCGCCCACCTGGATGCTGACATGTATTTTGTCATTCCTCTACAGCACTCGATGCTTGATTCAGTGACTTTCAGTTTGAGCGCCATATTTTAACCTGGCATTAGCATCGCTTTGTTTCAGCAGTACCATAATGAATAAAAATAATCTGCTGTACAGTCAGCTCCCTCCTTACACAGTATTATTTAATGAGTGAGTGAGACTCTAATGCTTTACTTCCACTTGTGTAAGTATTTTAATAATAGATCAAGGGGACAGTGCACTGGGCCTAATTTTCCCTTATTTTCTTTTCCTTTGGCACACTGGAGTTAATTCTTCCATATCTGTTGTAAAATGTTTAAATCCCTTTCCTTTGCAGAGGCCATGTATAATATACAGAGACTTCCTGAGTGCAGAAAGAGCCTGTTGTTTTATGCAGGCTTTAAATTAAACAAATGTTTAAAATGTGGATTAGCCAGTGTCAATGCATCTGGTCTTACTGGAGAATTAAAACGAACAAAACATTAAAGATGGTGAGGCAGCGGAAGTGTATTTGCTTCTAAAGTAAATTGCAGCAGTAAGAGCTGTTGCCTTCCTGTGGACTGACCAGCCTGTTTTCTCGCTGTTGAGCAGACCATATTTAAAAGGAAGTACAGGGGGTCCTTGAGTTACGACGGAGACCCGTTCCTGAGAATGTGTCGTAACCGAATTTCGACGTAAGTCGGAACATACATTCATTGTGCCATTGTGCATACATTGTGCCACTAGATGTCGCTATAACACCACCCTACAATAAGAGTTTACTATGGTGAATTGCCTTTTGTCACTGTAGGGGTTGATATCGCGAGTGTAATGAGCATTTCCTTTAGATTTCTGATATCAACC
>JAFBJQ010001591.1:276490-288683 GCA_016785345.1 Trinectes maculatus | reverse complement strand
GGAAGTTCACGGGAGATGTGTCGTAACCACAAAAACAACGTAACTCGAGGACCCCCTGTATATGTTTACATTGCTCCCCAACATTATGGAATGGATCCAGAATTTTAGGTTTCACGACCACTGACCATAATAAACAGGATTTCTGTTGACCATAATAAACAGGGTTTGTGTTGACTGTTTGTACTCAGCGACAGCCAATCAGAGAATGACATCAAATCTTATGCAGCACAAGGACGGTGATGTAAACAGTAGTGAGACCATGTCGGACTGCAATAACAACTGCTTGTCTGTGAATATTTTACCCTGAGAGGACCTCGTGCTGCACCCCCCACCCCCGATGTGTTAAACATCACGTCCGGAAGATGCATAACCCACAAGGCCATGGACTCTACTGTTCTTTATAAAAGGTTTTCTTTCCTTCATACCTAATCCAACACTATAAAACCTCCTTTTCTCTCTGTTGCTCCCTCTCTCGCTCTCTCTCTCTCTCTGGGGGACTTGTAAAGCTTTGAGTCCAATTTCATACAGTCTGTTTCCTCCTTTTATATTACCCTTGTGCTCCCTCTCTCCTGCAACTCATTCCCCCCCCCCATCACACAACTTGTTCTGGTGGTAATAACTCAGAATGTTGACTACAAATCATCTCCTCTGCTCCAAAGCGTCACTGCATAGCCTACTGTACACTCACCTTACACTGAGGAGCAAATAGTAGAAAATGAGAAATCTAGTGGCTGGAAATCTTTCTTGTCTTGTAGCCTGGGTAGTATGTTGGTATGTGGGTGCAGTTACAGCACACTGTCCTTTGAAAGAGGAATATTTTGGCTTTCAACTCTGTCTGAGCATTTTAAAGTCGGTGGAGGTATTTTTACACACTGAGCAGTTTTAATAAATCTTCCAAATGCCTGGCATCATTGTATGAAACATTAATCGTGTTTTTTGTTATTTCTGTTAACAAATGAAGGAAAATTAAGACATTTTTAGTTTTTCCTTGTAGTTTTTGTGCATACAGTAAACTTTGTTTTTTTTTACCAGGGCATTTTTTTTGGACTAATGTATGAACTGCTAAGACCTTTGGGGGTGTCAGATTGGTACTTCATCCACTGCTGGCAGCCAAACCATCATGTTGAGGAACTGAAAATGACTTAAGGTAAGAGAAAGGTCTACATAAAATAGTAAATAAAGTAAACAACACTGCTATCTCATCACCTCTTAAGGTGACTCAATGAAGAATTTTGTCAAATTTGATTAGAAATCTGATTAATATTTCAAGACCTGATCCTTTCATATATAACTAAGCAATACTTCACTGAACTGCCAGATTTTGAAAAGGTTTTGACAGTACCTTCAGGGTGACAGCAAAGTTCATGTAATAGAGTATACAAGTCAACCAGCAGGTCATTGTGTCATGAGGATTTGTTCCTTGTAAGCAACTGGATTTGGTTTACATATTTAATCTTTGTGTATTGTTTACCTGCCCAGTGAGCTGCTATTTAAAATATGTGAATCACAACCCTCTGACCTACTTTTGGGTCAAGTGATGGAATCTCCAGTTTTTTGAGTGCCGGCTGTGCAGCTAATCCTAGGGTCCGAAATATTCCCATATGTTGCTGTAGATGGAAAAATGCTTGACTTAAAGGGCAGACTGAGGGTCTTCTGATGAGTCAAATCTTAAATTGAGTTGTTGACTTTCCTTTTTTGACACAGAAACTTAAAACAGGCCAGTATCAACATTTGGTTATTACTGTGGTTAAGGGATTGGAGGGTTTTTTTTCCTGGACCTGCTGTTGGCAAAACTAAAACTGGCAGGGTTAGCAGTGACAGTGAAGCAAGACAGTAAGCAAAACAATAAGGTGAAACTCATAAACCAAAACTAGCAACAGATTAACATGATACGTTTATGCAGATTGAGTTATCATAAAAAGTATATTAGCCAAATTAACCTAAACTACAGTTAGTTGAGCATAGCTGGCAACAAACATGGTGATCATGATGCTGACTGCTACACTATTCTGTTAGTGTCATATGCTTTGTGTGGTATCATCTATCCATGAAATAATTTCAAGTCCTCCAAAAATACCTGCCAAAGCCATTTAGTACAATCTAAGCACATGAATGATTTTCTCAATGTCAGTGGGGTTGGGAGTGAAGTTTAGTTTCTGCCCAACCTAACTGGCAGGTTTGACGGCAACAGCTGTGGATCATCAGCAGTCAAGTTTGAACCACTAACACCAGCCAGCTCAGTTTGTCTGAGTTTTTGGATGCAGTGATGTCTAACAAGCGTCTAGAACATGTACAATAAAAAGGACTGGCTGCTGGAAGGCTGACCCAGGCTTGATTTTCAGATTTTTTCATTTCTAATTTGATGGTTCTTTTGGACTGTCACTGTACTTTGATATGTTCTTTATGTAATGGGCTGCTAATTAAATGAATGCCCCCAGGAACAGACTAGAGATGGAAGGAGCTGACAATAGAAAGTGGCTTATGATACCCTGGACTTGCCAACTGCCTTTGGAAACCCTCTGTCTTCCTAATCTCCCATGTGAGTCGCCTCATTTTTCTGGTGTATTGCAGGCTACTTCACATATACGTAAAACAACTACTTTAAAGTGACATACTTTACTGAAAGACTTTGCTTTCCTGTCCAAAAGTATTAAGGCTAGATCTGCAACCTTTAGGTCATCCACCTATATGTATGTAAATATACTAATGTCCTCTCGAGGTGTTCATAAGCATAGAGGACATCCTCTTTGTGGAGGTCTTGATCCTAATTGGACAGAGTGGGATTCTCAAAGAGTTTCCAGAAGATTTACTTGCAGAACCTGTGACCAAAACCCTGTAGATCAGTGACAAACATTGAGCTAATGGTCTTACTTTTATATAAACAACATACTAATGCGGTATAGTTTCTCCCCCATTGTTCTGAAGAGCAACAGTTCTTCAAGTCATGGACTTAAACCTTGTTGTGAATGTTGAAAACAACCATTTGAAACTCTACTCCAAGGTGACATGACTGCATCACAAAATTGCAGATATGTATTCTGAACAGTCTTTAGCTGTGTAACATGGAGGCATTTTCTTGATGAAAGTATGAAAAATAGCAGTAGCAAGTGGATAATAAACTATGGCCTTTGAGGGATGAGCATTTTTACAGCAATGCTCCAACTGGCTGTGGTATTCATATTTGGATAAATTGATAATAAGAGGCTCAAAGCGATCTTACACTGGGGCTACTACTTGCAGCCAAAATAGAAATAAAGATTCATTGAACCAGACTATGTTTTTGGTTACCATGTGCTCAGTGAAGCCTTAGATTTCTGTTTTTGCGTGACGGGAATGTAACACAGTGTGGTCTTATGTTGTTGTCCAGCCACCTCAGTGTTGGCACGTCGCATGCTCTGGGCTGCTTTTATGCTCACCCAGATCTCTAAAGAGAGATTTTTCGGAGCTACTGAGGCCTGTTCTGTCAGCTCCAATCAGTCTGGCCATTCTCCCCAGACATCTCCGACCAACAAGGTGTTTCCTTCAGCAGAACTGCTGCTCACTCACCTCTGATTTACAATCCAGTCTGTCCAACAGAAGAAAAAGCCTCTAAAGAATGCTGTGAGTGACAATTCCTAGAGGTCAACAGTTTTAGAAATACTCAAACTGGTTTGCTGGACACCAGCTGACTTTGATCGTGCAATGGTCAAAGTCAATAAAATCAAATTTGTTGCTATTCTGAAGATTGATGTATATGTTACCCGATGCTCCTGACCTGTATCTGAATAGGTTAATGTGCTGCACTGCTGCCACATCATTGGATAAATGCATGAATAAGCAGATGCACTCTGTTTATCTGCGACACCACCTGTATAGTGGGAATTAAAGGGCTTTGGACTGGGAGATTGAAATATGATTTAACATGGATGACAGACTTGTCCCTACTTTATATCTGTATTTTTATTGGGCCTTTTAATGGCATGGGGCCTTTAAAAAGTTAATATGCAGCTATAACCCTTAAGTTCATTACTTCAGGTTAAATTCTGCTTAATGTGATACTATATTTTAAAACATTACAATTTTGGACTCTGAGCAAATTATCTCCCACAAAGATAGTCTGAAGCCTGTGGGCTAATTATAATTCAGCCTTGTGGTTAATATTTGCATAATTGGTGGTCACTCTTTTGTCATCAGCACAGTAATAAATCAAGTTAAGCACAGGTGCAGGATTGTGGACCACAGCGTTGGCTTTGCACAAAAGCTTTCTGAGAATCTTATGGAAACCACAGCTGGCAGAGGGACAGCACAGTCATTTGCTGTGGGTGCAGGCTGGCACAGGGACTCATCAGAAACCACAAGTCTGGTTGGCAAAAGCGTTCCCTCACCTTCAAACAATTGTCTACAGTGTCGCACAGTGAGCACGGTGAAATCATACTGAGCAGTGTCATTTATCTCTACACCCTAAGCTCTGTTTCTTTAAAATACAGCACGTGCATGGTCAGTGTATTCAATCTGACCTGTGCTGTGTTGCAACTCAGAGAACTTTAGATTAATCTTGCATTGGAAAACATCCATCCTGCCACTGGAAATGGAATGAAGATTCGTAATATTTAGGGAAATGGTCATAATTCTCAGGGGGAAATTCTACAGCTAATTTCCAGATTCAGCGTTTGTCTTTCAAACCTACCTTTTAAACATTTAAACAGGAAGCAGCAACTCAACACAAATGACTTTTTGTCCAACTATGTATCCATTCATTGATTTTATGTCTAGTCACACTAATGCCATGGTTCTTATCAGGCAATACAGTATCTTGATCCACCACTTGGATGGATCAGTTTCTTTGTGTTGCAAATGTTTTCTGTTACACAGATGATATGTGTAAGATAAGATGATGACCAGCATTGCCATGTGGTCAGCAGACTATCATTAAAAATGAACTTAAAGACAGTAGCATCACTGAACAGCCTGGATGGCTGAAGACTTTCATTCTTGTGTCTAAAACCTTTCTACAATCCACCCATAAACAATCATCAGCAAGATAAAAAAAGTTTGCTCCCTGAATTCATTGCAATCTCAAAACTTTTCAGAATATTAGCAGGTCACATGGTCTTCAAAAACCTCCCTCTCTCTTTACATCAGTGTCAGAATTGGTTTTGGCTTAAGGCTGCCTGCTGTGTAATCAAAAATTAACCACTGTAAGTGGAGAGGATTTTTTGTATGTATGTATGTCCGTCATGTAACAACACATAAAGTACTAGAATTAATTAATAGTCTAACAAATATTTAATGGAACCATCTGACAACTAATTAATGGGAATACTGTGCTCTGTCAGAGGTTCCAGCCTTTTGCATATTTAGTCAAAACTTTCTTAGATTAAAAATAGAAAATAATTATCATATCTTTGTTTTTATCAATGACTTTTTGGTCATTTCAATAATTTATCCTATTCTTCCTATTTTGTACATTTGTGTGATACATCTCTGCCAACAGTTGTGTTAATTATACTTTATAATAGCCACAAAAAAGTTTGATTTGTTACTTTTTTTTTGCTGCTCAAATATTCTGCAGGATCCTTCACATCACAAATAATTAATTCTAGATCACTGATTTGCATGAGTGATAAGAATTGGAAAAGGAGCCGTGCTTAACCATAGCCACACAATGACTTACAGACCAATTCAGTTTTGTAGCCTGTGGAAAATTATATTAATGCTCATAGTGTTAAACACTTGTGGTTCAAACAAGTCAGTGAGAGATGGAACACTTCAAAACAAACTGTAATTTGGTATTTTTCGACTTTTGAAATCTTGGCAGCTTTTTAAGTGTCTGGAGAAATTTAGAGGCATTTCTTGGCAGACAGTCCCATCCAACAAGGAGAGTTTCCAGTTGTTGTCAGTCAGTCTACTGTAGTGCTGCCGTGGTTCCATTAACGTGGTTCTGACCACCTTAATGGAGTGGAGGAGGGCAGAAGTAAGGTCAGTCAACCAATGATCAGGCAGCTCGAAACCTGAATGAGTTGTCAATGTGTCTACTTGATGATCACTCACTGATCCCCATGGTTTGTCAAGAGAGATTTCTGTGTGTGTGTGTGTGTGTGTGTGTGTGTGTGTCTGTGTGTCTGTGAATACAGATCAAGTTCAGTTTCTGAGATATTGGTCTGGTCAGTTATGTAGCAAAGATTGTTGTTCATCAGTTTTAGCTGCTTTGGTGTTAATGGCAATAATGAGACGACTCCCAAGAACAGGAGTGGATTTACAGGTGGACGCCACTGACTTTTTTCCCTCCTTATCTTTTCTGACTGATTTTTAACTAGTTTTGCTATTGGCAAGGGTCAAGGGTCACCAAATGACCTCCAGCAGGCCAGCAGGTGTGAATGTCTCTGACCAAACAATCAGAAACAGACTTTGTGGTGGTTGCCTGAGGGCCTGACCTCCTGTTGTGGTCCCTGTGTGCTCACTGGCACAGTGCCATGGAGCTCGATTGGCATTTGCCATAGAACACCAGAATTGGCAGGTTCGCCACTGGTGCCCAGTGCTTTTCACAGATGAGAGCATGTTCCACCTGAAAACATGTGACAAACGTGAAAGGGTCGGGAGATACAGTGGAGAACGTTTTGCTGCCTGCAACATCATTCAGCATCAGTGGTTTAGTGGTGGGTCAGTGATGGTCTGGGGAGACATATCCCTGGAAGGACGCACTGACCTCTACAGGCTGTCTAGCACCGTGACTGCTATTAGGTAACAGGAGGAATTCTTTGTACACATTGTCAGACCCTACGCTGGTGCAGTGGGTCCTGGGTTCCTCCTGATACATGACAGTGCTTGGCCTCATGTGTTGAGCTTATGCAGGAAGTTCCTGGAGGATTAAGAAACTGATGCCACTGACTGGCCCCCATGCTAACCTGACCTAAATCCAATAGAACACCTCTAGGACATTATGTTTCTGTCCATCTGATGCCACCAGGTTGCACCTCAGCCTGTCTGGGAACTCAGTAAGGCTCTGGTCCAGGTCTGGGAGGAGATCCCCTATACACCATCCGTCACCTCATAAACAGCATGCCTCGAGGTTGTCAGGCATGCATACAAGCACGCAGAGGCCATACAAACTACTGACTACCATTTTGAGCTGCTGCAATGTAATTTTGGCAAAATGGACTAACCTGCTGCAAGCTGGTGTATGTAGGATGGAGAAGAGAGCAGACCTGGCTTGAAAACACTTTCAGTTTCAGTTTGACGTCACTCCCCGGCCTCCAAGTCCCACCTCCCCGCGGCACTGAGTGGCAGCCCGCAGAATGAATGGAGGGAGGGTGCAATTTGCAACGTGTGTAAATAGTGATTGACAGATGTTAGACACTCTGTCAGATGCTCATCTGGCTCTGATTGGTTGTTTTATGTTGGGAAAGGTGGATTCTTGCAAACTGCAGTAGGAGCAGTAGGTGGCACCACTGGAGCTGTTTTTTTCACAGATTACATGTCTCATATACTGCCGTCAGGGCATAGGGGCAGTTTTAGCAAATGTGCCAAAAACAATTACTTTTCTAAAAGTTACATACTGCAGCTTTAATATTCAGGGTGTCTTTGAATTTTGCCCTCTGTAGCTTGATCTTTTTCCTTTCCATAAAGCAATGTGGCATCCTTTGTTTTATTTGTAACCTTCCTCGATGCACTAACACAGTGGCCATGCTGCAATGCGTTGCCAGCAATGCAGTGCTAATCACCTGCATTAACCTTAGTAAGAGAGAGAAACACTAAATCTGCAAAATGAATGAATCTCACTGATCACCCAAGGGCTGCTGCAGTTTTGTGAGATTCTTCAAATGGATGAGTGCAACTCAAATTTCTGTGTCAGCAAACCTTTGGACTTTTGAAGTGTCCTTGACTTGCAAGGCAGAGAGTCAAAGCCTGCTCCAATGGGATATGAATGTCCTCTGAATTCACTGTGCTGGGAACCAGGGGAAAAGAGAAATGATTACAGAGCATCATACCATTGCATGCAAGTGTGAATAGGAGATAACTCTGGAAGCGAGCAACTGGAAACTTCACATGAAGTAGTCGAGAAAGAGCCAGTGACACCGAGTGAGGCATAGGAACTAACCAGCCAACATTAGCACTGACCTTTCCCAGTGACTGGGCAGAGGCAGCCACACAGGAACACACACACACAGGAACACACACACAGGAACTGGTGATACTCTGTTGCTAAATGCTAGCATGTCACAACCTATCTCACCAAATCCTTAATTCAACCTTTTCTTTGCCCCAGCGGGCTGCAGATGGAATATCTTAATATCTTATCCAACAAGGGTTTGTGAGAGACAGTAACAGGTTATGTATTGTATGTGTGTGTGTGTGTGTGTAACTGTGTGTCAGTGTCCACTGCTCCACTTGTGTCGTATTCACAAATCTAAAGTGAAACCATTTGAAACAACAAAACCAAAGGGTACGGTATGTGGGGAAACAAGCCCCAAGCTCATTTGCAGCTTTCTATACGGCACCAAAGAATTAACACTACAATTAAAAGTGGAAAAGAAAACCGTCAAGCTGGTTTATTACGAGCCAAAAGAACACATAACACTGCCAGCTTTAACTAATCAGCTTTCACACTGAACTCTTCGACGACAGCAGGGAGAGGAAACGGAAAGGATTAGCCCTGTGCTCTTGTTCCCAAATATTCTTTGTTATCCACTGTTTTTGTCAGCTAAGGATATTGTCCCTATACAGTCAGCCAAGCACAGAGGTTCCTGTAAGTCACTTACACAAGATACTGTGTGTGGGGATCGTGCATGAGCAAAACAACAACCAGCTTGGTGGGAAATGGCTGGTGGAAGTGCACAGTGAATGTCATATCTCCTTAGTTTGTTCTGAATTTTGCTGGGCTGCCAGAAACTTGCATGAATATGTATACGTGTGTGCTCGTGTGTGTGTGTGTGTGTGTACAGTTCAAATATTTACACAGCTCTTACCAACCATGGAAGAATAGTTTTGTCAGTGATTCTGAAAACAGATTTCTAGCTTTCCTTCTACAGTCTTATTCTATTCTCTTGTCTAATACAGTGATCCCTCGCTATATCGCGGTTCACTTATCGTTTTTTTAAAAATTATTGTTTGATTCTGTGTTGCAGAGTTTTCTGTACTGTACACAATGCAAACGCAGCACTATACGCCAGTACCACTTCCGCAAGTTTGCCAACGTGACATTGTACACGTCACGTTATTGGCTAATGACCAACCACAGCACTGTGTTCTGTATCCTCTTGCATCTCTCTTTGTCCACTTCACATCGGTTGCTGATCACTGCACGTAGTGTTGCTCTGCACTATTGTGTTTTTGTGAAATGTTCGTAAAAGTTTGAATTCAGTGTTTAAGAGCATATGAAGTGTTTATACGAGTGTGGGAAAGGTTAATAATAGAGTGGGAAAGGTTTATGGGAGTGTGGGAAGGGTTTATAAAATATATATAAATAATAAAATAAATCTAACACCATTGCTTTGCGGATTTTCACCAATTGCGGGGGTCTCTGGAACGCATCCCCCGTGATAGATGAGGGATTACTGTATCTCAGAACCTACTGAATAGAGTGGAATAAACTGTGTGCATGAACCAAAGAACTGGTGATTAAATTAGGTGCCACCATGTGACCATGTGAGTGATCGCCTTATCAAAAAAAGAAAAATCTTGCTGACGTTAACTAACGTAGTTAGATTTGTTCAAAAAAGTGAAATGATTGGGTTTTTGTTGAACAGTTTAGTGTGAGTTTGTGAGTCCCATCTTTGTGACAGATGCACATTCAACACATATGTGATGTACAGTGCATAACAGCATCGCTATCATCACAACGTATTGTTCTGTAGGGTGGGCTGCTTCATTGAATTCATTCAAGCAATGCAATTGCTTTTATAATTGAGGCCACACACAGTGGGCCATTGTCCAGCCACTTTGTTGTAGACTGATGAGCAGACGGCATTTAATGGCGATTGGAAGTCACGGCAGTCGAGAACCTTTTCAGCAGGTTATTGTATTTTGTGAAACACGTGTAATTGGCATCAGATGAAAAGGGGACACGTGAGTAGATGCGAGTGAATACAATTCCTAGAATCAATACAGCAGCTACTTAGTCATAAGCTGTTTCAATTTAACATTCACCTGGCACCCAATTACACCTATTTTGTACATCAGATGAGCCACTAGTCTCCTGCACTGAAACAAAATTGAAATATAAAAGGATTCGCAGCACTGTGACTAACCATCACCCAACCCATCTGTTATGACTACATCTAAGTTTTGGATTAATTTCTAAATTTCTAATGCTTCACAACTTAAAACGCTGTCAAATGATGTACAGGCACACACCAGTGCATGAGAAAATGAGGATTTTCACCGTATTTTTTCCGAAGGGGCTCTGTCTGACTGAAAGAGATACATACGCTACAGAGTGGCTTCGTTTGTTTGTGTTTTGGTGTAAGTGTTTTATAGAGTAGATTAACTAGTTTTACAGGCATTGGTATAACAAGGTGCTAGTGCTCATGGGACAGATGAATCGTTAGGGGAAAAAAAGACACCAGGTATTGATTTTGTGGCCATTAGGGGGCAGTGAGCCAAGCTGTAAACACAACAATGACATTTTATGACTTTATAATATTATAAACTTTTCCAGTAGTCATGAAAGTGCATTAGCTGTCAACTGCCGGTTAAATATGCTGTGTGGCTAGAAACTGTTTGGAGAGCAGCGGAAAAACTGCTAGACTGATTTAGCACTAGAAATAGTGCGTTTGGCACTTTTAACGCTCCCTTTAAAGTTACACATATGAATTTACTCCTCTGTTAATGCGCAACGTGTTGTTAAGTGCCGCTTTAAACAATTTACGCACATGTTATTGCACTGCAGCTCAAACTGTCAATCAGAGGCGACTTCTTTTAAAGCTACTTTAATGCAGAGGATTGTATCATTTTATGGTGGGTTCTGTTGCTGCTCTAAATAATGTACATGAGCCATCCTGAAAAACTGTGTGTGTGTGTGTGTGCGTGCATGTATGTAGGTGTGTGCATAGAGAAGTGGGTCATTAAATCATTTTCTTTCTGCACCCAACTCTCTCCATATTTTCCTCTATATGTCCATATTTACTCCATTTGTTATCACCTTTTATGACTTGTGTTTTTTCCATTCTTGTTCCCATATCCTGTCTCCTCTCTGTGGGCTCTGTGTGGGCTCTGTGTGGGCTCTGTGTGGGCTCTGTGTGGGCCCACTGAAAACACCATGGTGCGTGAAGAAACAGATTATCAAGACAGATCCATGAATGTTACATGAAGACTATAGTCAAAGCATTTAAATGAAGCTCTTTGATTCTCTCTCTCTCTCTCTTTATTTGCCTGTAGCAGGTAATGCACCTGTCTTCGACTTTCTCTGTAACTATCCACTTTTACTCCAGACGTCTCCAGATATCTTATTCTCACGTCCACCTCTTTTTGTTGATTTCTTACTGATGGTTCATATCTGCAGTTCACTGGGACAGGGAAAGCCATGCGTCCACTGTCATTTCCTTTAAATATGGAAGGTGAACCATGAAAGGCTGACTGAAAATTAAACTGATGATGAAGGACTGTAGATAAGGAGATAAAAAGAGGGAACAAAAACAGATGATTATCACATAGATATATATATTTAAGAAAAAAGTGAAACAAGGGGGAAAAATCTCGTCTTGGTTAGCAGTTGTAATAATATTATACTTGCATGTATGTTGGCACAATTATATGTTTAGCAGCAGGGAGAATGGCTGCTACAAAGGATAACTAAAGAAGTTTGTTTCTCATAATTTGTCCCAGTTTCAGTCAGTCAGAATTTTCATGAATTGAACTCGTGCTATGTAGGGATTAGAAATTAAAAGCATTGTCAAAGACTACTCATCTACAATACAGTGAACCCTCGTTTATCACGGGGGTTCCGTTCCAAAAAGAACCCGTGATAGGCGAAATCGGCGAAGTAGTCAGCTTTATTTTTTACAATTATTATACAGTACTATAGAACAAAACCAAAGATCAAGACCTGTTTTCAGGCCCAAGCATTTGTTTTAGAAATAAAAACAGAAGCGTTTTCTAACAAATAACTATGATAGTTGTTAGAAATACTGTAAAATAATCATTTTAATAATCAACCTACGCGGTTGGACACATTGTGACTGACGCGTATTTCACAGTTCCTCTGACTGTGCCTCTT
>JAFBJQ010001591.1:244298-275350 GCA_016785345.1 Trinectes maculatus | reverse complement strand
GGTAAGGAGATGCACACGGACACAGATGCGTTCGGGATCGTGGCAATACCGTAGGTTTATTCACAACACAGGGCCTACACAGTTGATAACAGAAATCTAAAGGAAATGCTCATTACACTCGTGATCTCATTCCCTACGTGTGTCAAGAGGGACAAAAAAGGCAATTCACCATAATAAACTCTTATTTTAGCGTGGTGTTATAGCGACATCTGGTGGCACAATGTATGCACAATGGCACAATGAATGTATGGTCCGACTTACGTCAAAATTCGGTTTGGACACATTCTCAGGAACGGATCTCCGACGTAACTCGAGGACCCCCCTGTATACATATATATGAATATATAATATACATATATATACTCCACCTCGTGGATTCTGAGTAAGGTCATTCTGAATATACAAAGCAAAAAGTCATTTGCATTATTTTCACGACGCGTGATGTAAAACCAGTTGGAAAGTTGGTTCCTTTATTCTTTGAATGGTGTTGGATGGTGCCAAAGTACTGGAAGAAAGTCACAAAACTTCAGATATCAGCTCTGTGATCTAAAATTGTCAGTTGAAGGTACATCAGCTGTCCTCACTCCTGATTGGGGACATGCTGAAATAGCAGAGGATGCTTTCGATCCATCGACCTCTGGGTTATGGGCCCATCGCTCTCCCACTGCGCCACTCTCCTCTGTCTTCATCAACTTTTCCAACTGTATGGCAGAGATTTTGGGGGAAACATGCTACAGCTAATTTGTGGTTATTTATAACCAAAGAATATTTGAATCTGATCTCTATCTATCTATCTATCTATCTATCTATCTATCTATCTATCTATCTATCTATCTATCTATCTATCTATCTATCTATCTATATATCTATCTATCTATCTATCTTTATATATACAGTGAACCCTCGCTATAACGCGGTTCACCTTTTGCGGCTTCGCTGTTTCACAGATTTTTTTAGTTCAGTTTGTTATGCTTTTTTTTTTTTTACAGTATATGCACGCGTGTGGTCTGTGTGGAAAAGGCTGTGCTCGGGACGGAGACACTGGCCCTTTAAAGGGCGAAGCTTAGACCCGACCGTCTCGCCCACAAGCAGAGGAGTCAGGAAGGAGAGAAATAGGAGAAAGTTTGTTTGTAGTGTTTAAAGTCATTAAATCGCCATACTACAGCAACTGAGTCTTTTTTTGAGTTCTAACCGGACTCACCACAGTGATTCCCCTTTCCACCAGCATCCATTACCCATTCGCTATCTTTTACTCTGTATCCTGATTGGCTAAGGGACTGTAGGCCATTGTCAATCAATCTCCTCCGTGCCTCGTCTCTGTCCAGTACAGAATGCGTTCGGCTTGGCGAATTTACATGTTTGCGTATTGTCTCCACGACAAAACCCACAATGTCGACGAAACGTTCTGCACCGACAAAGACACCTGCACCACGGCCTTCAGTAGAAAAAGACACTACAGCGGAGCTGAGTCAGCACAAAGAGGCACAGTCAGAGGAACTGTGAAATACGCGTCAGTCACAATGTGTCCAACCGCGTAGGTTGATTATTAAAAAAAAAAAAATATATATATATATATACATATATATATACACACACACACACAGGGGGTCCTCGAGTTATGACGGAGATCCGTTCCTGAGAATGTGTCGTAACCGAATTTCGACGTAAGTCGGAACAAACATTCATAGGTAAGGTAGTTAGAAAGTTGTGCCACTAGATGTCGCTATAACACCACCCTACAATAAGAGTTTACTGTGGTGAATTGCTTTTTGTCCCTCTTGACCCTCTTGACACACCGCAGGGGTTGACATCGCAAGTGTAATGAGCATTTCCTTTAGATTTCTGATATCAACCGTGTAGACCCTGTGTTGTGAATAAACCTACAGTTGCCACGATCCCGAACGCATCTGTGTCCGTGTGCATCTCCTTACCGGTTGCCGCTGCCCCCCCTGCCAGCCGTCCATTTCACATAAGTAAACACAAGGCAGAGTAGCCTAGCTGTGCTGTGGAGGTCTTGGAGAGCCGGCAGGCGCGCTGAGAGACAGAGAGAGCGCTCACCAACTAGTTCCCGTGTGAAGTCTGTACGTATTTATGGGGCAAACTGCTTAAGCCGAAACAAGAAAGTTCACGGGAAATGTGTCGTAACCACGAAAATGACGTAACTCGCGACCGTCGTAACTCGAGGACCCCCTGTATATATATGTGTGTGCCTGCCAGTTCTAGTGTTCTACCACAGACAAGCACAAGATCAGTGAGTAAAAGCTGCTTTACTGGCTTTTGGAAAAGCGGCAACAGAAATTAGCAGTTTTATTACTGTTTAATACTGTGGTATTACTGTTCTATAGATAATTACTTCAACTCTGATTGGATGCATAAATGCACAAATTCAAGCACACAGTAGAATATTACAGCCCATGTTCACCTCCAACTGATGGCAGCTCATTTTATAATGGCCCTGGCTCAATTGGCGCGATCACACATCCGCAACGAGTGCTGACTGCGGCTGAAAGTCTGTCGAACACAAACATGATGGGAGAAAGTGTTAAATAGATCGCTATATCATTGAGGCCATAAATGACACAGCTGCCACATGGTTCATGGAGGGGAGCAGGGGAGTGAGCAGAACGCATGAGGATAAAGGGTGATTGAGTGGGGGCTCGAGGGGGAGGAGAGGGGAAATAAAAAGAGGAAGTGTTTACAGACCTTTTAGTTTTTACAGACGCCTCATCAGAGGAAACGAGAGCATCCACTGACGCAAGAGACACAGAAACATGTAATCACTGCCTGTCAGGTGCGTCATGCATTCAAATGTATTCATATTTATGCACTTATACGTGACGAACAATAACAATAATCATCGCCACACAGGGATATTTTAGACTATAGTCCTGACCATGCAACCCTGCCTGACTCAGAGTAAGGTAGTGACCAGAATTGTATTGGACTGTGCCTTTTTTATGTTGAATTGTGCCATAATGTTTTATTCAGTTTTGGAATGTATGTCAACATATATTGTATACTCTGTACATTTTTTAAAACATAAATATATTTATCGCATTTTCTTACAGCAGGTAGATCATTTTGACCTGGTCATTGTAAAAGTAGCTCACATGCTGAAAAAGTGTGGCCACTCCTGGCCCAGGTGATTTAATTATTAAATACAAATCAACCAAGGGAAAGGTCAATTAGTTTAACTAATACAGTAGTAATATATGAATGGGCACCAGGCCACTGTCATTGGTGTATGTTGCATGTTAGAAATTTCATCAACAGGCCCAATCATTCACTGTGAATTTCCTGAGATTGTCCTTCTCACGTCTCACTCTGGTGTTCTCCACACCAGTGGACATTTGCTTTCTCACATAAAGCCCCATTCTGGCAATTTCAAGAAAATGTCCATAACCAGTGCATGTCTGAAAGCAACGATCATAATGAAGTAAAGGTCACTTTCTACTTCTGTGGAGTTGAATAGAGGGAGAGACAACAGGAGACAGAGGTCAAGCTCAGTGAGATGAAAGTGTTCAGTGATTCTTGTGGGGAGACTGGGTCATTGCAGCTTCTGAACAATACCCAGGTAAAACAGGAAATGGTAGCTGATGGGAAAAATGAAGGCAAGCTCAAAGATAGATGTGATTACACAGCTCATATTATTAGATTGTAAGTATAGTTTACTGGAATGTATTCTACACATAAATTAAAATTGTAGCGCTGCCATTTAGATTTTTTTTTTTTTCATTTTTCATTTCAGCTGTTCAAGTGAAACTACATACAAATTCAAAATATTTGAACAATTCTGCAATGATTTAAGTTGAGTGATTACAGTTCAAACCTTATGTTGGTTAAAGAAGAGTGAGATAGTCTTCATCCAGAATGCATTAAGAGAGTCAATGTGAAAAGCAGAGAAGCAGTTTTAAACACCTCTTTGACCTGATGATTATGTGCATTTATTAAAATACCACTTCAAAGAGAAATCTTTACTCGTCTCAGTAGAATTTTAGATTAGATTAGATTAAATTAGATTAGATTAGATTAGATTGATACACATTATGTCTTTAGGCTGAGTTGTATTGGACTGTTCATAATGCTATAGTATTTTAATCGACGATTCCTTAATTAAGACTGACGGATACAGGCAATCAACAACAGTGACACCACTGAAGGTTTCAGTAAAACTAATTCAGTCTCAACAGGACTTTTGTCAATGCATCCATTACAGACCAGCCAGCAGGAAAAGAATATCTGAAATCAGGGAAACAGGAAGGAAATAGAAAAAGACTGAGAGCAGTGTCGCAGTGCATTTCCTCATATTTTGAGCAGTGAATATTGAAATAGAACCATGACAGTGGCAGCATTTTTACACCATACATTTTCCATACATCAAGTGAAATGTTAGTACCTGGTTGCTGAACAGTGAATGAAACCATTGTTTACCACTGACTTGACTGTGCCGGTTGACAGAAAACGTGTCCATATTTACAGCAACAACCCAAAGGACCAAATTAATTTAATTCTGGCAAGTTGTGCCAGTGTGTGTCAGTAAGTCAGTGAGTGTCCACGGTGTTCCCTTAGTGCTCCTTTAGGCCCCAAACTACTTAACATAAATGTACATGTTAAATAAGATGCCTCAAATGAGGGCAACACTATGCAAAGTCTTAAAAACTAATTACTGAGACCGTTTATTCTTTTGGTTTAAGTTTAAACAAGCTGTAGTTCACCTGTGTCTGCTGTACAGCCTCTTACTAATTACACCGAATAGTCAGTCAGAGTGTTCACCCACTCTTATGGCCTACACTGTATTTCCTCTAGCATATCTAATACCGTCTTTACAGTTAACCTAAGCAATTTGTCGGTCAAAGATGTGTTGAAGAGTCCTCCCCTGCAGTACGTGGTGTTGTGTGTTCCTGTGTGTGCACAGGGGGTTGTTGTACCCTCTGTGACCTCTGCGCACACACAGGGAGGTTGTTTCCCATGCTTTTTAACCTTACGTGCCCCCCACTCCTGATAAAAGCTTTAGAGACAACGCACATGTGTTTGTAGGTGTTTTCATACGAGTGCTGCCTGTCAGGGTGAACGAGGTGCTGCTTACCAAACACTTGGACCCATACTGAGATAACTACATCTCCTCTATGCACACAAATCCCTGCAGAGCCTCTGACTGTGTGTGTGTGTGTACGACGGCGTGCTGTGCGTCATGCTGCTGTTGGGTGATTCCTGGGGAGATTTGCAGCAAACACACACAGTTGCCTTGGAGGCTGTGTCACCAGCAGGGATTTAGCCTGCTGTGCTGTTTTACTTACCAACTACTTCCTCTCATCAATTACACTGGTTCAGCCAAAAACCTATTAGTAAGGCCTGTGACAGGAAAGTTCTCATTGTCATCATGAGTACCACAGGAAACGACTGCTTCATCCGAAACCATATTCAAGCACGAGTGTGAATGAGATTTGTCCTAGTTGATGGCTTTGCAAACTTTACATTGTCTTCAAACTGTTCAGCATTGGTTTTGATGTGTGTCACTGTAACGAGAAGGAATCAACTGTGATGCCCAACACTCAGCTGCTACCATCTCCACGTCTGGCATTAGTCCTCAAGGGGCTGCAGATGTGACATAAATGTAAAACCATCTTGTTCCAGTGTATCTCATTGGAAATGAGAATCTGACATTGCAGAATATGAGGTTCATCACAGTAAATGTGGAAATACTGTTTGTTTTAGCAGGTCATATTTGGGTACGCAGCACTTAGATTGGTCAGTGTTTTTTTTTTTCTTATTTTTGCTTTTCGGAATAGTTCACTGAAATCTGAATTAAAATGTGGGAATTGGCTATGTGCATGCCGAATTGTGACATAATTTCCGCAGAAATGTGAGGATGGTTGTAAACATCCGGTAGCGCACTGTGCTAGCCAGATCTCCAGTACCTTATGCCCGTACCTCACCGGTCTTGTAAATATTTCGTTATTTATGTTTTTTTATTATTATTTGTTATCCATTCGATTTTTGTTGTTATCTCCAGTCTGTTTACATGTACTAAACATGACATGTAAACGGACAAAATTATCGTTTCAGCAACTTACGGACAGCAGGTCCAACCACCACTGCTGTGTGCCATTCTGCACAGCATCAACTAGATCCAATTCTCACCTGAGCTTTCACACCTTTCCAAAAGACTCAGAATTGCAGAAACAGTGGGTGGTTAAGATCAGGAGAGATCATTTTATCGTCACAAGTACGTCCCGAGTGTGTTCACGACACTTTGTCAACGCTGATCTGATAGAGCCTCCCACTCCTGCTGGACGACGGCGACTGCAACCTGGAGCTGTTCTGGTGCTTTTTCATTGGAACAACTACAATATCCCAACCCCACGACCTGGAGTATGGGAAAGAACAGAGCGTCCACCCAACGAGATGCAGACTGACCCCGATGATGATGATCCATGGCCGTGTCATGAACATGACTACTGCGCCAGTAGTACTGAGAAACGTAAAACTTGAAACCCTTTTCAAGTTTACTCTGCGGCGTTGTACTTGATCCTCTGATGATAGGACGCACATCGTTGACGGTGAACTTCGGTAACTCCCGAGACTCAGCCATAACACTGGCACTTCCGCTTAGCGACCGGAAATATTGTACCATCCTTACACCGAACGAGGAAGTGATGCATGCACCGAGGCTATTGACCTTGCAATTCTCATACCTGAAAAGTTTACAACACATTATATCAGATGTATCAGTCTGTTCAGTCAATAATGTTATTCTTATTATTACCCAGGATTCATATGAACGCAAACAATGTCAGATGTGCTCAGACTGATGTAAGTGAGCTGACAGAGAGCCTGACACCAGTTGTCATCTCCTCTTCACTCTTTCACCCATCAGTGCACACTGTGCACATTGGACCTGTACTGTAGCAGATACATTGGAGCTTTCTGCATAGTCAGTGTACCTGTGTCTCCCCAGTAGAAAAGGAGTAGAAACCAAACAACCTTGTTTAAAGTTTACCAACAATTGGATCTATCTTCATGGTGCTTAGTCATGCTCACCCCAGAGACCCAGGAGATAACCTCTGGTGTGTGGAACTACCATCCATCTACACACCAGGGGAACAAAACGGACCTTAGTGTACTATGAATAATATAAATGTCACCTTGCTGTATACAGTGTAATCCTATAGGGCAACTGGGACAGTCCACTTACAGTGCTGTTTTTGCCAATATAAGGGTCAAACTGTTGTTCTGGGTCACACATGTCTCGTTCAGTGAGAAGAGTCCCTCTCGCGTCTGGTGAGACTTTAGTTGTTTCAGGAAGATGAAGTTGGAAATGAAACCTGAGTGACTGTTGGACAGGGCCTGCAGGATGTCCTGACAGCATGGTGTCTGGGGACAGTTCTGCAGGGGGACTTCACAGCTCGCACTGGTCATGATGGACATGTCTAGAGGTGAGGACTGGGTTTGATGGCCCGGCTCATGTGAACGGTGTAGGGTTTTGGTCTACATTGCTACTTATAGATTTGCTATGAAAACAAGTGAAGCATCAGGCTATATGTACGATACTTGATACCACAACAGCTCAGCTGAAGCACCGGTGATTGATTTTGTTGTCACATCATCAAACCTGATTATCATATCCTGCCGTATGTGTTGGACACTTGTGTGTAAAGAGAGGAGCAGAGCTGTCAGTTAATCACATAGTGGTGGGGAATCGGATCAATAGGAGAGTGATAACGTGGCAAAACAACTGCCTAGTTATGGAGAAGATATGACTACAAGACATTTCATGTTGGGAAAACTAACAGTAAAATAGTAAAAAAACAAAATTGCAACGCCTTCAGGTTTCTGCCACTTATTTCACTTTTTATGTTTACATCACATTTCTTATGATTACCAGTTTATACAAATGACTATTGTCCCTGAAACAATGAACCATAACATTTTACTTGTAATAATACAGCCTTGTTATTGTTTCACTGTTGTAAGCCATAATTTGCACAGTCAAATAACACATGCATTTCTCCAGTGACAACATACAACTTCCACTACTGTCACTGCATGCACATTTCAGCTGTTGTAAAATCCTGATTAGAAATCTGGCTGAGTGCAAAGTTGGCTGAGAAATCATGTTTTCTAGCAGAAGCCGAGCTGTGCAAAAAAAAAAAAAGTATGCTAATTAAAGGAACATAGTTTTTTTTCTCCCACGCATGACACCAGGTTAGTGGAGAAAGCTAACAGGTTACTTCAGTGCACTTAATTCCAGCATGTAGGACAAAAGACTACACAGCAGGCTGAAATAGTGGGTCTGTCCCTGTTATTCAGCAAGGTCAGACATTGCTTTCATTTCTTTTCTCTTCTTTGCCAGCTCCTCATTCTGATGTCACACCGGGCCTCAATCAGCAAAGTAGCCATCAGGAGAAAACAGTAGTTTACCTGCTCCTCGTCATAATGGAATCAAATGACAGAAGATAATTAGAACATAAACAAGAATTACAGAAAACAAAAAATAACATATGTTTAATTAAAGACACACACGTAACAGATATATTGATTTTTGCAGCAACATTGTGGTTATGTCCTGTTTATGTGTCTTATGTCCTTTTAGCTTGAACTGCTGAATGTGTTGCATGAAGGTGACTGAGAAGGGAGGGAGTAACACTTTACCTTTTTCAAGGTGATTGTTGCTAGGCAACTGAGAGACACATCAGTGATGTCACACTGAAACCAGTCTGTAAGCTCTGCTAATGTTACTGACAATTATCTTGGACGAACACAACACAAAGTTTGACAATGCCAATTCATCCAAATATTTAATGAAAGAAATTGATGACAAATTTCGCTTCTTAAAATTGTTGTCAATTAAAACAAAATCAGGTTATTGTTGGACAATCAAACACAAAAGAAGCTTTTGTTTTGTACACGTTTACTGTATCAACCTTTGGTTGGAAAATCCCTGTTATTTTTGTATTTGCATATGTACACACTGCACTTAATTCTCCTTTAACCTTTCTCTGGCCCTGCTTTGAATCATCTCTTCTTCCCTCCATTCTGACGCCCTGCCTTTTCTTGTTTTTTGTCATTAATACAGAGTAGGCCAAGGCACTACCCTTTGGCTGTCCACTCCTGAAAACTCACTAACTTTCTTTATAGACCCAAGTTACGTTTTCTATGTCCTTAAAGTTTCAAATCATTTTAAATTTTCAAAACACTGTTTAAAAATGTCCTTGTGTTGTGATTTTGTTTGAAGCAATAGTGAAGTTTTCTTCTGGGATTTTTCATTGCAGCTGAAGGTGACATCATCTGTCAACAAGCAGCCAAAAACATGAACTTGCATAAAATTGTTTTCCTAAACTCAAGAGCGTAGCGTCTCTTGACTTGACGTTTGACATTTCAAGTTGAAGGTAGTTTTTTGCATGTATTAAGGCATCCCACATGGGAGTCTTCTTTAGGAATGAGAGTATGTAAGTTAAACTGAAAAGTTCTGAACTTTATCAGGTGCAAACCTCTTAATACCCTTATTGATCAAGCAGTAGAATCTCAGTTGGAGTTAATGTCAATACATTGCCTCAGCTGAGCTACAGCGCGTCTCCCTTCCTGTCTCTGGCTCTCCTCTTACCTCTGATGACATTTTATGACAGTGCATGTGCTGAAATGAATCTGGTGGTGTTGGATCCCTGAACAGAAATTCCTGTGTTTCTCTGTTACCTTTCATCCCTCTGCTTTTTTTTTAGCAGACCACCACTGTCTCCCAGTATCCATAGCAACTTGCACCAATTTGCCCTTTTTACCTGTAACTATAACTGATGAAATCAGTTGTAGGACCAAGGTTCTGCAGTACGGACCTGCAATAGTGGAGTTATCACCATCCTCAGCAACGTATGCTCTGGACCAGTGGCTGAGCGTATTATAATCACTTCCATTACCCTTCCACATTTCCCCTCCACATACACCTCTATGAGCAATACAATATGTACAAATGAATCTAGTTACCATAGGGATTAAAATAAAACATTGGATTGAATGAAACTGAATGAAAAGGGCGTATTACATTGAAATATTTTAACATATTGAGCGTGTACCAGCAGAAGTTGGCACTTCCATCAGTCCCTGACAGTAATGATATGTATGAAGTTACTACGAATGGGAAACACCTCTTCTATAAGGCAGTGCAATTTTACAAAACATTGCAATTCAACGCAATAACGATGCAAAAGAATATGATGTTAAGTAATTCACTGCAAAATGTTCTAATGGAGATATCAAATCAGAAGTTAAATGTGACATACAGTATTTACCAGAGCTCCATGTTTTATAGTACTGGAAATCGTAAGCAAACCCTTCGGGCCAGCCGAGTCCCTGATTGGCCAGGGTGCACATCATGTGGGTGCGTATGCCTTGAGCTCTGGCCGGCTGCACCGTTTGCTGCATGTTCCCACTCTCTCAGCCTGTTCCCTGTATTGCCTTCACTCCAGTCCAAAAATATACTTAAAAGTCCATGATGATGGAGAACTGGTACATATTAATGTTCCTTTTTTAAGTTCTGCTTTGTTCAGTGGACAAGAAAAGCTTCTAAAGGTTAAAACATGTCAACCAGCTACGTGCTGCTGTGTGCATCAGCTGTTTGACAGGGCACATAGGCCTGACAACACTGACTGCAGCTGCATGAAAACCTGCCTGATGTGCACAGTGGGACAGATGCAGAACATCAATGTTCACCTGCTGCATTTTACACCAGTTTCACTCATGACACAGGTCGGCATGGAATTCCTGTTCATGTTCATGTTGACCTTTTTTTTACTGGAGTCTGGTGCTAAGGAACCGACAGAGAGCAGGAAATGCACAATCACCCACACACAACAGAAGTAAACTTTGGGAAGGACTAAGTTGACAATGTGTGTCTACAGAGTGGATGTTTTTCAGCGAGCTTTGTCTGTGTGTTGACTACAGGTGTGTGAATGGCTTGACAGTATCCGTGCCACACTATGCTCTGTGTGTGTGTGTATGTGTGCGTGCATGTGTGCTGAATCCTTGTTATCCCTGCCTGGAAGACCTGTTTGTTGAAAATAGACATACTTCCTCCTCCTAAGTTGAAATAGCTCTGTCTCTTCACCTTACATCGCCCGGTTGTCTGCCGTGTGTTTGTGTATGTGTATGTGTGTGAGATACCGTTGTGTCGGCCCAAGATACAAAAATAGCTTTACATAATCCCTGGGGATTCAATAGCTGTCGCCATACCTTACATCAGCAGAGCTGTGTGTGTGTGGGGGGGGTGTGGGGGACAAAACAGAAGAGGTGCAGGAGAGGTGTAGTAAGAGGAGACGAGACAAGGAGATGGGAAAGGACATGACAGGTGAGGGAAAGGGTTTTAAGAAAAATAAAGGAAAAGCAAATGCATCTAAGGGTCAAAGCAGCCAGACAGCAGGTCAAAGACCCCGTGTCTTCCCCCCTACCTCTCCCTCTCAGTTTTCTCTGCAGGAACACAGTCAGTCAGCCCATCAGACAACAGAATCTTCATCTATTATTTACCCTCAGCCCTTGTCCTTTCCACTACAGATAGCAGGCTTATTGCAGAGCCCTGTAATCACATCTCTGCTGAGCCAGCGTGGACTGAAACAGTAATGTGGGAAACCTAACATGCAAAGCAACAGCATGCACAACAGCTACAGTTCAGACGTCATCGGCATTGTCAAGCCATCAACACCTCCATCAGGAAGACACCGCTATGACTCACTTGGCCCAGAATAACTTACAATGGCCTGCAGAAAGGCTGGTTAACAATTTCACGCCATTTACACACATTTCCCTCCATGTAACCAGAGGACACGCCAATGTCTTCATTTACCCCTCCCCACGCTGCACTGGCTCTTTTAATCAGTGTGTACAGATGTCATCCATCCATCCATCCATCCATCCATCCATCATCTACACACTACACACATCTACAAACACTGGCATGTTTCACGTGACTGCTTTGTTGATTCTACCTGGGTATGACATGACAGTGTGTTCAAAGCTATATAATGCACTGTCCAGTGACTTCTATTCGAGTTCTACCTGTCAGTGAAAACTTCCTTTTATCACAGCATTACAATGCACCGCCCGCTCTTCTTTCCACTGGATGATGATGACAGTGGGGGTCAGCCCACATTAACATTAAAACGTGAGAGACTGCAGAGCAGCCAGTGTTTGCTTTGTCCATTCTGGGGAGATATAGAGGGATAATCTTCCCAAAAAAGAATACATTTCTTCGTGGTTAATTCCAGCATGAGGTGGTTATCCACAAAATAATGCTAAATTGTATTTTTTTAGCATTATGCTTTATTTCTCCCTGTCAATGTCCATAAATCCAACTTACTTGACCTTTAACTTATGACCTATAACTTTGATTTGTGGCCTTGAACAATCGGCCTGCTTTGTAGTTGGTGCTAGGGGAAGACGTGTGAGGATTGGAAGTCGCTGCATTTCAGGCGCACTACTAAACCTAAGGCAACGTGTTTTTTTAAACGCAATAATAGTTTTAAAAGCACAGGAACATTAACATCACATTTTAGTGAGAACTTGAAGTGCGTCAACTCGCATGCGTGTCTGCGTGTGTGTCTGCGTGTGTGTGTAAACGTGTGTGCATGCGAAGGAGGAGTTGGCCGTTATGGTCAGTGCAGGGTTACAGAGTGACTGCCGGGTTGTGTTCAGGTTGTGTTTGAGTTCTCTGAAAGAAAGGTATAACTTTACACGGGCACATGTGCGTGTGTGTGCATGTGTGTGTCTGAGAGAGAGAGAGAATACATCATTGCTTTAGTGTACCCTTCTCATTTCTTTACACATATGCGTCCAGATGCTGTAAAATTACACTGCACTGATTTCTCGAGGTTGATCCGTCCCCGCTGTCAGTTGTTAAAGCAGATTCTCTATGAGCCTGGCAATGCACATCTGCATTAGTGACACACTTAGCTGCACCGATGAGGAAAATGTCAGGCTCTGAGAAAAAGAACAAAAAAAAAAAACATTGGTGTAAAGCCAAAGGTAAGTAGTAAAGTTTGAAGATTACTCTGTCACAGTTCTGAAAAGAAGCACCGCTTCCTCTGAGCAGTAAGATTTATCATGAAAATACCAGCGACTCCATCATCAGAAACACGCCATGTGTTTTATCAGCAAAGGCAGCAAAACAACTCAACTTCTCCACAGAGACAAAACACAGTCGCATTGTCAGTCACATTTATATCCATAAATGTGTTGAGTTATTAACCTTTAGTAAAAACCAGACGCTGCTCGCGGAAAACAAAACTTCTTCAGACTCTGATGTCGTTGTCAACAACAGCTGATAAATGATCACACATAAGCTACTTCCTCTTACATTGCTGTCGACTTGTGATTGAAACAAATGAAATGAATTGAGAATGGGTTTGGAAGTGAGAAGAAAATAATGCAGTCATAACAAAGATCCATCCAGAAAACCTATATATATATGAGTCATTTAAAGGTGCTGCTACAGATGATGTACCTATAGTATATAATGTATCTATTTATGTTTGTTTGCTTGATTTTTACAGGTGGACACTCTCTTTTCGTGCTTGCAGTGAACCCCAAGTGCCAAACAACCACACAATTAATGAAGGTAAGAAATATTTATTCATTTAATGGCCGTTATTAGGCTTTATTTACAGACGTCTGTGGCAATATTGAGATTTACAATCGTGACTCCTCAGAGAATTGCTCTTTGGACAAGCACAACAAGAATTGGTAACGATAAAAATAAAAGCATTATTAATAATTCAACAATGTAACCGTTTTGACATTGTCTGACCTATGACCTAAGCGTTAGCGGTCGAGAAGAAACGAGGCTGATTTAAATCAGAGTAACAAAAAAAACAAAAAAATAATAGGACTGTGCAAAACAAGGTCAACATTTTAAGAAAAATATATCGATAACATTTTAAACTGACTGCCCTTCAGACAATCAGTCCACCAAATACTAATGAGGCTGAAAAAATGTCTGTGCTGAGTTTGTGAAGCAATTTAAGATGAATAAATAAAGTCGGGAATGTGGAAATAAATAGGACCTGTCCGGATGTGAAACATGTGACTGAAATTAATTGCGAGGCAGCTGCAGTATGTAGAGTAACTCAGTGTGTGTCTGCCGTGGCTTCAGGTAACAGGGCTGTGACATTCTAGAAAGTTCAGAGGCACCTTAATGAGATTGAGGTCTGTGCACTGTGCCATGAGGAGGCGCACACACAAACGCACACATGCACGCATGAGATAAGAAAGGAAATGAATTACACTCTGTATTGTTCAGTGCGATGTAACACCTCGCATGAACACCAGTACGCATGTACACACACACACACATACACAAGCAGCATCCTCGCAGCATCACATGATACTCGAGGAAGCACAAGGGATCCACTCACTTCCTGTTTGGATCGACTTCCACTGAAATGAATGACTATCAGTTAAGCAGCAGCATCACAGATCAAGTGCGTGTGTGTGTGTGTTTGTGTAACCTTGTTCTGTGAACATGGCCGTGTTGCTATCTGTGCGTGTGTGTGTCTACTCATGCGTGGGTGTTAACATGAGGAAACGCGCCGCCTGGTTGTGGTTTTGCAAAACAGCCTTATGACATATTAATGAATGAACCAAAGCTGGTAGGTCTCTTGTGGATGGATCATGTTCAGCTTGTAGCAGGTGGTGCAGGGCCAAGAATCCCATTAAACAGCAGAGGTGGCAGGTCACACTGTGGAAAGTCTGGCCTATTAGAGAAGAAGATGTAGGTAGCTGCTTTTACATAATTACAATGAATCTGAAAAACATTGTTTTTTAGGAACATGACCAAAGACATGTTCACAGTATCAGTAGTTCGAATGGGCTCACTATACCCTTATAGCTTTGATCAGCCATTTATTAATAACACTCTTGTCACGCACAGAGTAAAAAGTTGTGCTATAAATAACAAAGGTACAGGAAAGAGTGCAACACAGTTATATGAATAATGCTTTCATAGAGTCGTTAATCTTTAGAGGTTCAAGTATTTGTACTGAAAATAGATGATGAGGTGGGAGAGAATAGTACAAAACATCGCTTCATGTTTTAAAGCTATATTATGGTCGACCTCTGTGACCTTAGGAATCAAAGAAAGAACAGACGAGTAAAACGCACACACACACACACACACACACACATTTGCAGACACAAAAACATTATTTAAAACTAACGCAAAACTCAAACCTCTAACAGCACAGCACGGTGCATTAGACGTGGGAGCCTCCTGTCTGGTTGGTCTGAAATGAGTCCCACTGCAATGCACTGGTCAGAACTTGCATCAAGGTGTGTGAAGGACATCACAGTGCACAAGACCACCAGCCTTCTGTTTACACAGGTGAGTACAAGAGTACCCACAACCAGTGAGTTGTCTAACACAATGCCAGTTTCATGTGCCACTGAATAATGAAGGCAACTGGTAATGAAGGGTTAGTGTGAATAAGCACTGAATGAACAGTGATGTATTTATATCACTACATTTAACCTGGGGTTCATCTGCTTAGCTGAGCTCGGTTTGACCGGTGGCAGCTTGTAGCTTTATCAGACATTGGCTCTAATGTCACAGAATGTTTATACGTGACAGGACGTCTGCACTCTCACCTCATGCATGTTAATGCATCGTGTATCAGAGAAGGTTCGAATGGCAGGGTGTTAGTGATATTCGGCCACGCATAATCTCCTCAATAATAAACCGCGGGCGTTTTTCAAAGCATGGTATTATATATTAACAGAGGAATGATGAATGTGTTCCAGGAATCCTTCGGCACAAATAATCACCTATCAGCCATGTTTGACGTCCATTAACTGTATATTAGACTGGGCTTGTCAAGGTTAGGTAGCAAACACTGTTGTTGTTCTGACATTGTTCGTTGAAATGTTGAAAAGCTTCAGCCTCGCAATGGTGCTGTTTACTTCAGGAAATCATATTGCTTTTTTTATTGTTATCGATGCTTATTGTCTGATTTGTCGGCCACACAGAGGGAAACGCAGGCCTGGTCCGCCTCTTCCTCTCTGGATATCTGGTTCATAATTTATTAACAACGCATTGATATGCACGGTGGTGCTCTGCTCCAGCTTCATTTAAATTCACCACAGTGGTACATCCGGGAGAGGGAGACAGGAGGAGGACAGACAGACAGACAGAGAGAAATACTGTATGTATAGTAAGTGTGTGTGTGTCAGGGGCATCAGATATATGCTGCTCAGTTGATCAGATGTCTTTGCTCGTCTATGAGTTGACCTGCATATCTTAGTGGATTGCCATAAGCGTGGCCTTTCTTTTTCCTGCTCTGCCTCTTACTTATGGATAACATTTAAATAGAAAACAATTTCCTGGATTGGACTGACTGGTTCAGAGGGAGAAGTTATATCTCCGTAAAAATCTGAAAATCTGCCCTGTTAAGGTTGTTTAGTTATTTAGTTTGTTTAGCACTTTGACTTGTTATTGTTATTATTTTAATGGTATTCACAATTCTATTACTAGCTTTTTAAAACCACTCTCATAGTTGCATATGGTGTGTAGAATTTATACTATATTGTGTTTGACAGTCAAGCCATACACAGTTTCTCAGCCCAGCAGTTAGAAAAAGTTTGCAACCAACTTCTAACAACAGTAGAGCGACATTTGTCATTTAATGCTGGTGGAGACCAAAACAGAGCAACAGGGGAGTGAATAGGATTAAGATTGCTAGTAACACATCCTATATCCTATAATGGCGTCATGTTGCCTACTTTACGTAGTGTTTGCATTTGCTAGAGTGAACACCAGTGACACCTGCTGGTGATTAACAATGACAGTACACGGCGTGGCTTGCTGAACAGGTGACTGATGATAGCTGTGGTCCGATGCCACCAAGTGGCATAAATGAACGAATAAGCAGTCAAGATGACTGGGTGATTGTTGTCATCAAACGTATGGCCATTTTTTAAAATCAGCCCAGATCCTTGGCAAACAACGTGAGGTAGATGTATAATGAATGCCAAGCTTCTGATTCAGTTCTGAAAGAGTTCAGTCAGCAGTGTGTTCAGCTCACCACTGCATGGAAGCATTCAGATCACTGAACCCCGCTTCTAACTCACACTCGCTCCGCTCTGATCATGCATGATCTCGTATTGGCAATGAAAATGAGGAATATGACTTCACAACTGGAGCTCTGTCTCTAGGAGCAAGTAGAAATCCAGCCACAGGAGGCCTGGAGCATTATAAGCACATCCACTCCTTCCCCGACCTCCAATTTATCATGGATTTCCATTTCTCTACGGGGACCAAAGGCTGAATGACCCCAATGAGCTCTTGACCCAGCAGGGGTAGCTAGCCAGCAGTGTTCGACACATACATACATACATATACATATACACACACACACACATATACAGTATGTATATTATACATATATATGTCTATATATGTCTATATATATATGCACATTCAATATATATATATATATATATATAAATATATAAATATTCATATTAAATATATATAAATATTCATATATGATATAAATCATTCATCCGACTGTTTCCTGCTGTGACCCATCCAGAATGAAAAAAGCTTGTAGCACACTGGTCAAATCAGACGCTTGGAGCAAGTGGTGGTTAAGATGAAACAATCATTCTGACAACTAGAATGCCCCTGAGACGCAGAAAAAAAAAAGGTTGAATGCTTCAGTTTGATGAAGAGACATCAACCATCTGTGTTCCAGACTTGAAGGCAGTAGTACCTGTAGTATCTGCCTGTTAGGTGAGGTGGTACCACTGGCCTTGCACCGCCCTCTCAGGTTCCAGTAAGGCTGTGACCTTCCTCCCACTGTTTCCCTGCCTGCTCTCCTCCGCGGATTAGAGCCACTCAGGTTGATTAAGCGCGTTTCTCTACGGGGACCAAAGGCTGAATGACCCCAATGAGCTCTTGACCCAGCAGGGGTAGCTAGCCAGCAGTGTTCGACACATACATACATACATATACATATACACACACACACACATATACAGTATGTATATTATACATATATATGTCTATATATGTCTATATATATATGCACATTCAATATATATATATATATATATATAAATATATAAATATTCATATTAAATATATATAAATATTCATATATGATATAAATCATTCATCCGACTGTTTCCTGCTGTGACCCATCCAGAATGAAAAAAGCTTGTAGCACACTGGTCAAATCAGACGCTCGGAGCAAGTGGTGGTTAAGATGAAACAATCATTCTGACAACTAGAATGCCCCTGAGACGCAGAAAAAAAAAGGTTGAATGCTTCAGTTTGATGAAGTGACATCAACCATCTGTGTTCCAGACTTGAAGGCAGTAGTACCTGTAGTATCTGCCTGTTAGGTGAGGTGGTGCCACTGGCCTTGCACCGCCCTCTCAGGTTCCAGTAAGGCTGTGACCTTCCTCCCACTGTTTCCCTGCCTGCTCTCCTCCGTGGATGAGAGCCACTCAGGTTGATTAAGCGCGTTTCAGCATCCATTTACGTCTAATTGGAGAGTGAACATTTACATATTCGCTTCAGTAGAACTGCTATGTTGACTGTCTCCTGCTGTGCTTCATAAGCAGGTGTACACAGGAGTTTATTAATATGTGATTAAATATGAAAGCGTCTGTGCATCTTAACCTTTAATGTACACAAACATTATACATCTGGGTTGGTGGACTTGTTATTGAAATCACACCCACACCAGTGTCACTGAGTGTATAGCAGGAGGCAGGCAGACATTCATTTCACCGGGGTCTCTTGTCATTTTGTCATCCGTCTGAATGGCCGTCCCAGGCTGGGGAAAATGTATCTTGAAGAAAAGAATCGGAATTGTGACACCAAACATCAAGTGTCAACCAGTGTCACGTCTCGCTTCCCACTCTCCTATTTCCCATTGCTTCGTCTTCTTCAGTATAAAACATGCAGTAGTCGCCCGCCATTGACAAGCTTACACAGAAACGACAGGGAATACTGCGGCAGCACTTTAAATAATGTTTAACTCCCCTCTTAGTGACCTCGTAACTCGATCCAGATGTCAAAACTCTTATCAAACGTTGAGATCTGAATATGGTGGATGACTTCCTCCACATTTTTGTCCTGTCAAACAGAGTTTTGCTCCTGTAAGGTGTATCATGCAAGGCCTGGTTTTCTTAGAATAGAATCAGCATATATGTATTTGACTGTATTGTACAACAAATGTCTCCGGCCCAAAATGATACAGTATATTAATTGAACTATATAGTTTGGTTTGATAAACCTTATTATTATGATCTATGTTCAGGGTTTGTTTTTGTTATATGTTCATAATTAAATTAAATTTAGACTTTTATTTTGGGGGAGGTACAGATTATTGCTTTTCCTGTGTTTGATACTTATGTTTCCTTACAATGAAGCTGAGGATATGTTGATGTGTTGTACTATTGCTAATTACAGGAGGAGCTTGTTCAGCCATTTGTGTAGAAGGGCTGTTGTGCAAAACTAGCATATTACTTATGACTGACATTTATGAGAAAAAACACAGTTTATGTTTCCATGTAATATTTATATATTTATAGATCTGCTCTCTCTGTCTTGTAGTATAACATGATGCTGCAGCCAGAAATTGAGACATCCTCCTTGTCTAAGCAAGCGGCAAGTGTGTTGTGCAGTTTAAACTGAATTAATATCGTTTTCTTTTTTTTAAAAACAAAAACAGTATAATCAATCAATACTTCACACAAATAAGTATGTGACTAAGGGGCAAATGTGATTCACAAACGCAAGTTTTCATTATGATGAGTAATGTTTCTGATTTTATACAGTTTAACATTCAGATTTAATGACGTGCAAAGCAACCTAGTAAATAGGTTAAGAATTAGAAAACAGCAGTGTAAAAGTTCATCCTTTTTCAGTTTCTTTAACAGACGTTTGCATGAACGTTTGTGTATTTCGGTGTTGAGTGTTGAGGGTGTTAGGAATAGGAATTCAAAGACTAGGTCAATCCTTCCATGAATTTACTGGCTGCTGTTGTGGAAAAAGGTCAGGAGAGAGGTTGAGGAGATGGTTAACAACATAAATATGTCTAGGACTCACAGTTATATCATTGACAAAGTATATTTACATTATTATTGTTATTGTTGTTTTATTTGTGATATAGTTCTGTTTTGGATTTACATTAGTTATTGGGGTTTTTTTTAAAGAATGTGAGGAAATGTGTTGGATATATTAAATAACCTTAACCCTTCATACATTAACAATGATCTCTTGACTGGTATTTTACCCTGTCCCTTCTAATGATAACTAATATTATTACATTAACATGGTGCTATCTAGTCACTGTTATATATACAATGAAATCAACTCAGATTCTATCTTTGTTTCAAGATCATTATTCCCATTAACTTTCAAAAGGCTGTAAACAAAAACCCCACACTAGCTTTTATATAAACTGCTTTTATTTGACATATACTTCTGAATTACATGTAAGTGAACTGACTCCATGGCTCTTGTCACAGGCTCAAAAGATGGGAAGCTTTTCACAGCTTTTATAGGTGTTGAATGTGTGCTGTTAGATGGTGCAGAAAGAAAAATCACTTCAATCTCCCTCTCTCTCTCTCCCTCTCCCTCTCTCTCTCTCTCTCTCTCTCTCGCCCTCGCTCTGTGTGTGTGTGTGTGTGTGTGTGTGTGTGAGAGAAAGAGAGACAGACAGACATATCTCCGTGATGTGAACCCCATATCAGCCCATAACCAATCTCTCTCTCTTGCTCTCTCTCTTTCTCATTCTCTCTCTCACACACACACACACACACACACACACAGAGTGACCTAAGGTGCCAGTGACCAGTATACAGTGTACAGTGAAGGTGATGGTGGTGGTCCTGACTCACACCACCAGATGTAGTAGCTCCTTAAACCCCACAATCAACCTGCTGCAAATGTGTTTTTGGATGTGTGTTTATATTTTTGTGTCTTTTTTGGTCTTTATCTACTGCTTGTGTGTTGCACACAGAATGTCTGCCCTCTGTGTGTGTGTATGTGTATGTTTGTACCCCCCCGTCAGCTGCTGTAATAATGTGAAGTGGCAGAATGCTAAGAGGTTCCTCACACTCCGCCAGTGACCATATGTCAGAATGAACACTGAAAGAGACAGAGAGAGATGGAGAGAAGATGAGGAGAAAGACTGAGGGAGCAAAAAAAGACAGAACAGATGATGTAATACTGTGATGCAATACTGTATGTATACTGACAACAGTGAACCATTAGGCAGAACCAAGAGGATACTAAAGCTAATATTTGCATTAGCAGCAAAAGCTAAACTCAAGGGAGCAACTTCAAAAACCTTCCATAACTGATGCATCTGATGTGTCTTTTTTACATATTATATTGTACATACACATATTGTGTGTGCATGTGGGTTGGTTAATTGTGAGGTATAGGCCTAAATAGCTGTGAACAATTATAATTTAATTGCCTTTAATTGCTATTGTCTATTCCTGTTCTCTTCTCTCAGCTCACAACAGTAGATGTTGACGTTGGTCTGTGTGATAGAAATCACATCTCTGAAATCAAACAACAGAGAAAATTCCAACAGAGTGAAAGTTACGCTCACTGATTTTGTGTGTGAGGAGGCCAGTTAACAATAAGACTAGAGACACTGTGACAGGATGTACTGCGGAGAAGAAAAAGATCTGATAATGAGGCTTTTGCTGAGGTGGCAAAGAAACCAGGGAAGGAGAAAAGGTCAAAAGAGACAGTCAGTGTTACCTCTCTCTTTTGTTTTTCATGCTAATCCTCTTTGCGTTCATCTTTATTTACCTAGCCATCGGGCACTATTTTTTGTATTTTCCATGTCAAGGCATCAAACAAAATGCATTGCTGACAGTTTTGCCAATTTCTGTGATTGTTTAGTTCAATGTCTTTGAAGCAGATTTTGAAAACTTAGCTGAAAAAATATACCTGTCAAAAAAAGTCTCCAATCAATCAATCAATCAATCAAGAAATTAATCAGTCAATCAATCAAGGAAGCAAGCAAGCAAGCAATCAAGAAATCAATCAGATTGAATTCCCATGGTTTGGCGAGTTTCTTCGTAAAGTTGCAGCATCATGTTCACTCAGGAAAACAAATCACAAAGGTCTTAAGTATCACAGCCACTGATCCACACATATCCGATCCATTTGGCACAGGAAACAAGGCACTTCATAAATTTTGTCAGTTTAGACATTTCTTATGTCACTGCTGTGATGCTGCCAACTGCTTGTTCTGCTTGTTGTCAACACTTGGATTTGTACATTTTGTTTGTTTTGGGTCAGAAAAACTGTGCAGCCTTAAGCTGTCTCATGTTTTCTTGTCCTCTTGCAGAATTCAAAGTTCCAATGCAAAATTATTTGAGGTAGTGTGGTTGATAAAAAGCCTGCTGTTACAGCTGCTGTTTGGCAAATGAAAATTCCCCTCTGACATCTGATCTGATTGATCTAGTGCCAGTGTCACTGTCACAGGTTTTGACTGTGTTTGTCATTGTTGATAGTATAGATCAGAGGTGTCAAACATACGGCTTGCGGGCCGGAACCGGCCCGCCAGGGAGTCCAGTCCGGCCTTTGGGATAAATCTGCAATATGAAACTATACATAAAAATCAGCAACTAACAGCAGATGTGCTGACATAGAAGATAGAAGTATATTAGAAGATACAATAAGTCCAAGCGTAATTACATGAGTTTACGGGCCTGGTCCCCTTATGATCAGATTAGGCCGAATGCAGCCCCCAGACCAAAATGAGTTTGACACCCCTGGAGATATAGATAGAGTTGGACAAAATGCCAAAAAAGCAGAAGATATTTTTAAAGGTCTGTTGTAACTGTTATTTGAAATATAGTCAAAACCCTCCAAAGGTTTTTTAGATAATAATTAGGGAGATGTTTTCCTGAAATGTGCGACTAGAGGCTTTAATTATTCTAACAAGAATACTGATAAAATGCATCACACATTATAACCAGAATTCCAATTTCAGATATCAGTAATTTTATTCTGCCTTCTCATACTTTAAGTTCAAGATCACTTCCATTTTCCAGAACCACTGTGCAGATATCATGAATTTGAATAATGACTTGTCAGAAATAAATTGTACATATGTGGAACTAATTAAAGTAAGTCATAATTCAGCTGAATTGTAGATATCTATGGTATGTTGACAAAAAGCTTGTCAGGCCACAGCAGACCAGCTCCACTTGTACTTGGTTTTGTGCTTGAGGATGGAACTGTTGTGACACAATCAGAAAATTACATTTACACTATTGGCACTTGCCCTCTTTATTAGCTTATGGGTCACAGGACTATTGATGCGTTCTCTCCTCATTGAGCTGAAGAAACTGTGTTGTCCACCTTCAGAACTTCATTATTCTCCTGCACAGTCAGAGATCTCCTCCATGTGTGGGTCATGCTTTATTATTGGAAGAAGCAGGTTGGTTTGTTTGGGCATTCATTTATTTATTTAGATGGGAGCGCCTTACTGTGCTCATGCCTAGAACTGGCTCCCAGTCCCACTATACCAGCACAATTGTGTTAAGACGTACCTGTAGTTACAAATGTTGAATCCAGTTCAGTGGTGTTAAAAAAGATAATTATTTGACTTTTTGATAAGAACAAACCTTCATAGTAGTAAATGTGTCAGGATATAGCTTAATGTTTCATTGTACATAAGCACAGTCCCACACAAGCATGGATATAGATCCTTATTACCACAAACCCAGGGCAATCGAATGCATCACTGAAGATTAATGTGGTTTGTGATGACCTTCCTCTGAGTTTTTCTATGCAGGTCATCCATTGTCATCCAAGCAGACACCACACTACTGATTTACTGATTCCAACATCTTGTTGGTGTAGGTAAAATTTATAAGTTGAATCATGGTTGATCTTCCCCGGTTATAAGTCTGAGCGACTTGTCACAGGTTGTGTCATCCTTGGCGTTTACCTCAAGCTGACAAACCACCAAGCCACGACGCACTGCTACTGGGTTTGGTGGTGCAGTTGGCTGAGAGCAGAAAAACAACATGAAATAAAGATTCACGGCACTGAAACAAGGTCGCTGATTACAACCTTCATGCCTCTTTCATCCCTCTCTGCTGCACTGCTGTCGACTACTTTACTTGTTTACTCCTTTCTCTTACTTGGTTCCTTATCAGTCAGTATCTACCATATGTTTCTGCAGGCCTGTCTTTGAAATGATGCATTTTTCATATCTCAGTGATTAATGTCGGTGCTCCTCTTCTATACATCCCTGGGGGTTTGATCACTCTCCCACTCTCAGCTGCTGCTCACGTGCAACGTATAGAGAGACTGTGCCACCACAAACAAACGGAATCATTACCAGAGCGGGAATTATTTTAACTTAATGAGAACATTTCTGCTCCCAAACACGCAGATACTGCAAGAAACATTTAATATGTGTCTGCATATTGGAACTGTAAACACAAGTCAATAAATGAAATTACTTGTGTTATTAATGTTGATTAGCGGAACAGCAGGAGACATTACTGTGTTTTTCTCCTAGTTTTGAAGTAGGTAAGCTGACAGGCAGACTGCAGAAGATATACATAGAAATAAATGTGTTGAGTTTATTACAAGAGATTGGAAAAATTTGGTTTAACAAAGAAGCAGTCTGAGGCTCTGTTCATGATATCCCTCTAACCTTATATGGTCTGATTATGTCAAAATCAATGGCATCTACCCTTTTAACAACACCAGTGCTAACATTACAGCTTGATTCCTTTCACCTAGTCGTTGATGCAAAATTCAAATGTGGACTAAAGTGGGGAACCAGCCAGCTCAGCCAAAAGCCACCGTAGCATCGTGAAAATAAACATTCATTTCAAGACCATATTGTAATGGCTGTCTATCTAAGCAATAAAGAAAACAAGATACACCACAGGCGACTGACTTGAAAAGAACGACAAAAAAGAACAACAAAGCTCGACCAAAGTCTGTTGTAAGGATATTAGAAGAATTTAGGAGTTGCGTATTAGCACTGTACGTAGATTAGAGCATATAATGCTGCTCGTCATCCTTGGTGAGCTGTTTACAATGACAGAACAAAGGGTGAATGAAGAAGTTTTATCATTCCTTCTCTTTTGGCCTGAAAAATGTAGACAGTTGTGGACCTGGCCAGAGAGACCAGTCTCCAACATATCTAAAATAAGATCTTTTCAGATATGAGACTTGAGATGATGGCCCTCTGTAGCACAACCTCCTCTGGATGTTTCCCATCACTGAAAAGCTTCCCAGCCCTAAAGCTGCTCTATCTCCCCCGTGACAGCAGCAGGAGTGGCTGCAGTAATCCAGTTAGAGCAAAACTCGCTCACTCTAAATACCAACCACCGAGATTATTCCTCTGGGTAAAATGGCACTGTGCACACATTTGTGTAAGTGTGTGTGTGTGTGTGTGTGTGTGTCTGTGTGTCTGTCTGTCTGTGTGTCTGTGTGTAGGTCCTAAGGGGACACACAATGTAATCACAGGAGGCGATTACTTGGTAGCAGTCAGGTGTGTGTGTGTGTGTGTGTGTCTCTGTGTATGGGTCCTATGAGAGCAACGCAGTGTAATCACAGGAGACTGTTACTGAGAGGCTATGTGCGTATGTGTATGTGTGGGTGTTATTTCAGTATATAGATGATTTGCATTGTTTGAAAAGTTATTTACCTTGAGACCATGCATGCAGCATGACCATCTAATTTCAAGATTTCTTATCAAGTCAAATTTACTTGCTGCATGGACATACAGTTTCACTAGTTCTAAGTAGATTTGTCTCAAGTGTAGTCTTTATATCTTATATTCAGGCAACCCTTTTTGCAGTGTCAGCATGATCTCTGTTTCTGCTTCAACCAGCTCTTCCATTGTCAACAGATGCTGTTGAATTGTTGATTTGAATTTCTTCATGGGCTGTGCAATAAGCTTGTTCCGCTTTTTAGGATTGTTCCCAGACTTAATGATTGTAATTTCAAGCTCCTTGATCTTGTTTTTCAGTGGCATTAGTGTCTTTAAGTCTGAGAAACCACGCAACAACTATTTTTTAGTCGAGTGGTAAGCGATAAGCTTGTCGATAGTGTCATAGCCTTCTTGTATGTTGGATGTACGAATGGTGCTAAAAAGCAAAGGGGGTCAAAGACAGAACTTAACTGTAGACAAAATACCACGTCTGGTGATGGGCTTGTTTTGCATGTTCATCTGAGAGTTGAACTTGTAAGTCTGTGAGCACCATTGTAATCTAAGTGTTGTGTCTTAAGTCTATGCTGCAGTTTCTTTCTATTAGGCAAGAGTCACCACTCACTTCCTCTGAGTTCAAAGATCTCTCCTATGAGTACTGATGTTTTAATTTTTCCATGAATCGTCATTAAATACTGTAACAGCACATAGTCCGTTCTCTAACTTTCATAGCTTCTCTCTTGGTTGCGATGATTCCAGTCACGTATATTTTACCTTAGAGTTTTTATCCAGGTGTCAGGTGTCAGCCATCACCTGTGGCCAGGGTCAAAGAAATCTGCCTTAAGGCCTTCAGAATCAGTACTGCAGGCACCTGCAGCCTCAAATAAACAGCAATGGAACTGTTCCTTTAACCAATCAGATTTTGAGTTGGTGACTCCGAGGCCATCTAGCAGGCGTTCAATGACATCACCGCTTTCACGTCAGAGCTAGCAAGCAGCATCTGTAGCAACCTGCACAAGCAAACATATATTTGTGTTAAACTACGAAGAGAATGAAAACTTATGGCAGAAAGAGTAAAATGCATTTTATTATCATATTTTAAAAATAATATTGTCATTTTCTTAGGTTCTTATTGATTATTTATTTTTTATGTGTGTCACAGCTGTGCCTGCAGTGTGTAGCATAGTTGAATTGTGCTATGTGTGTCTGGCCACATGAGTTATCTGTGACGCAACGACTCATTATACTGAATTTCTGCATCATGTTTCTATAGCAACACTGTTGACCTCATGTCAAATGCACGGATCACCACTGGTTTACATCGATTTGTTCTTGGTTTATAGTTCTGTTATATAGTGAGGAAGGATAACCAAATATTACTGTGGAAAACTTGCTCAGAGCTGTACACTGAACATGGAAATACTGTGGTGAGCAGTAAAAAAAAAACAGAGCAGCTGGTAGAACCTCGAGTCAGAAACAAAAGCAAGCAGTGATGCAGCTATTTGCTGTCATGTCACTAACAGATGGCACCAACTTTCTGATTACATGAAGCCACTTTCCTATTTAAACTGAAATATTGACTGTTCAGATACAGAATGATAAGTTTGACATGTTTGTTTATATACTACTACTTACTTACTACTGACTGCTTACTACTCTGCATTTCTGAAGTGACTCATTTATCACATGTGTCTAATTGTATCTCCAGTTTCTGTATTTAATCTAGTTTTATTATCATAATTCTATCTTACTTTCATTTTATGACTGACAGTTGTGTTATTATAGGTTTGTGCAGATCAAATCCATGAATTGGAAACATTCCTTCTCTGACTGAATACAAGCACTGTTTCTGAAATCACATCACACAGTCACACAGGCAGAACAAACACACAACATGTTAACAACAACTTACAGTAGCAGACTGACAATCAATTAATTAACAATGTCAGCCAATTTACAACCTGCTGGAGTGACAGCAGGGGTGGCCAATCACACAAGAAACAGCAGAGCCAATCGAGGAGCTTGTGGGCGGAGCTTGTGGTCTAAGAGAAGGGAATCAGGCTTCAGCTTGAGCAGTTTTCAGCTTGGTCCTAGTGCTTGCCATGTCTCCGTTTACTGTTGTGTAACATTGTGTTTGGATGGTAAAAACTGCAGGGGACCAGAACGGCCCTTTGAAAAAGTGCGGGGGGCATGTACCCCGTGCCCCAAGAAATTTTGTCCCTGCTTCACTGCTATTTCCTGCACTTTCAGCAGTTTACCTTTTGGAACTCTTTCTTTCTCTCTTCCCCATTGACTTGGTGCTGCACAAAAAGTAATAAAAGTCACAAATAAACAAAGAGCCCCAGTGAATATTATGGAGATTGCACAACTCAGAGAGATATGCTGCAGGGGAACATACAAGTGGAGGAAAACAGAGCAGCAGCTGCATGATGACATTTAAAGGAAAGGCTTTGCAAATCTCAGTCATTATACTTTTACAGCTTCCAGACACAAATACGTCACTTCACTTCACCTCACTGAGGACAGCAGGTCTGCAGATGCACATTTCACACAGCACTCCTGATGGCTCCCTCAGCACATATTACCAAGACACTTCCTCAGTGAGTTTTATGAAGCAGCACTGTGACGACATCAGAGCTGGTGTAGTGGGGAAGGTCTCCGCGCTGTGTTCAGTTCAGGGCCTCATGCTCTGATCAGATCAGACAATCAGGAATGTTTTCTGGTGTTGGCTTGTTGCACTTGCCCCAATGACAGCTCTGTCTGCCAGTGCACTGATGAGCTTATATCCTGGAGTGTATATCACGGAAAATCACAGAAAACATATGGAACTGCATGCACTTGTTTGTGCAGTTCACATTTATATACATTTATATACAGTCATGCATCCTTATTAAACATAAAAATCAACAGTATAAGGGAAAAAAAACATACAAACAAAAGCACAACAAAACCCGAAGACTCCAAAGGTTCATGTTTTAATCTTTAGTATAGTCAGATGATTTATTGTGATGTCAGTTCATACCTTCTCATATTATCGTCTCTTAGCGTCTCGTCTGACACCTACGACACACAGTGTGTATAGTTTAAACTGTCCAGTGGCCGAATGAAAAGAAAACCACCTCCCCTCTGAGTAGAGATGAGGTCCGGTGTTGCATTACAAATGAAGCATGTGGCTAGCATATTACAAACCAGAACCCAGATTGGTTAAGAAGTGCTTTGCGGACTGGGAGTGTGGGCGTGTGCTGAGTGTGGAGGTGGGAACATGTAAAAAAAAATAAATGAATAACTGAAATAATCAGTGTTGTATGTAAACGAGGGGAGACGCGGAGCGTGGAAAAGAAGAGTAGTGCAGGGAAGTGAGGGTTGAGTCTGGCAGCATGTAAAGTCCGACAGCCAAATACAGCCAACAAAAGTCCAACAAAATAAAAGTCCATGATCACACAAGCTGCCACCACCGGTACATTTGTTTGTATTGTGTTTAATTATAAGCATGTGGCATCAACAAATTCTAATGCAATGAAAACAGTTTCATAGCATCTTATTCAGTTCCACACAGGTTAAATTGAATTTGTGAAATGAAACACTTATTGACCTTTATTTTAAAAGCTTGTTTTGTGCGTGTAATGGATGAGCCCTATTATTTATTTGTTTCTGAGATCATCAGCTGGCACTTTGTTGAATTAAACTGTTTTAATGGGCCGTGGACTTTCACAGATTATACATTTGAAGCCCCTTAAGCTATCCTGAGCAGATCTGAACCATTTGTACACTTTTCAAAAGTAGATTTAAAAACACTAAAGTGATGACTCAGTGTGTCCTTGGCTATTTTGGCCAAAATATTGCAGAATCATTTTCTCTGTCAGACTCAGATTTTTGTCCTGTATTCACACTGTTCACACTTCCGCCTTTTGATAACCGGGAACTGTACGACTGTACGTGACATGAGTTATTTTTACTGGCTGTCGTCATGGCTTTTTGTGAAACATTTAAAAAAAACAATCTATGAACTTGTGAGAAAGGTGAATGATGGTGAGTGATGGATGAAATTGAATTGATCGTTTTTTCTGCCCTTGTCCCCCAGAACCTTTTTTTGTGAGAATTGACAGATCTGCTACAACATTTGAATTGGTCTTAATGTTGTGGCCGATCGATAAGTTCAATTCTTTTGGGGACTTGTGTCCTTTTGTGGAACACGTCTGTCCTAAATGTCATGGATAAAGTGTTGGGACAGAGTACGAGTCAGTGTTAAGGTCTAACGGTCTACTGGGTTATTGCCTCCCTGTCATTTCCAGTTTTTAGAAAAATGTGTTACACGCCTAATTGAAGTGGTTTCATTTCTCATCCATTACAGTCTGTTTCATTCTGTATTTCTTTCTTATCATACAACAAATAGGTTAATCTTTAAAGTTATTCTTGTCTTTATCCTTTTGTTTCCAGTTGTATCCTGCAGTCATAAACTTTGTATTTGTTTTTATCATTGAATACAACATGGTGATGTCACAGTGATTTATTGCAAAGAACTCAGTGGAGGTATTAAGCTTCCCTCCACAGAGATATGACGTGTGATGGATTTGACAAATCTAGATTGTGACACAGACGATGTTCTCCACATCTGTGCGTCAGTGTTAGCGCGGTCTATAATCCTTTCCCTTGTCTATCATCTTCCTCCCTGTTGGCTCCGGATCATTTGCATGTTCCTCCCACTCTTCACAATGACTCTGCAGTTTGTTCTAAAAGTCTGTGCCAATTATGAGAGACGCCATCAGAGAAGAAGACGGGACTTATTTGCTTTGCAGAAAATGAGCAGTGAAAATGTTTGCAGGTACGTGACGCATCAGGACTGGTGAGGATAACCATCAGTGACCGGGAGGGCAGTGATGACAGGGCAACCACTGTAATAGCAGTAGTCAGGGTTTATGTACAGTAAATATTATGGCTGACATATAATTACTATGGACAAGAAGAGGGGGTGGGATATTGATGAGGGACAAGGCAAAGACAAGAAGGGAGGAAACAGGTGCAGCTGGGTGAAGAATAGTAATGAGCGAGGAAGGATTCTGAAGTAAGAATTCATATAAGGAATCGGAAAATCAGACCAGGAGGGAGAGGGAGGATAAATACTGGAGAAAAGTTGGAAGTACAGGGGGTCCTCGTGTTACGACGGTCTCGAGATACAAGGTTTTTGTGGTTACGACACATCTCCCATGAACTTCCTTGTTTCGGCTTAAGCGGTTTGCCCCGTAAATACGTACAGGCCTCGCACGGGAAATAGTTGGTGCCGCCTCTCCAACACCTCCACAGCTAGGCTACTCTGCCTTGTGTTTACTTATGTGAAATGGACGGCTGGCGGGGGGG
>JAFBJQ010001591.1:177418-244209 GCA_016785345.1 Trinectes maculatus | reverse complement strand
CAGAAATCTAAAGGAAATGCTCATTACACTCGCGATATCAACCCCTACGGTGTGTCAAGAGGGACAAAAGGCAATTCACCACAGTAAACTCTTATTGTAGGGTGGTGTTATAGTGACATCTAGTGGCACAACTTAGTATCTATCTTACATATGAATGTATGTTCGGACTTACATCGAAATTCGGTTACGACACATTCTCAGGTACGGATCTCCGTCGTAACTCGAGGACCCCCTGTAATTAATAATGAAAGATGGGTTGTGGTGTTTATGAGCTTCTATAGAATTTCACTAGGTTCGTCCGGTTAGTGGTACATACGCTAAGTTCCCTTTCACCCGTCACATTGTACATTACATGCTCATTAGGTTGTTGTTCTAGAAACATTGGTAATAGCATATTTTAAAGACTGACACTCATGATATTGTTGTTTGAGACGTCTATTGTACTTTGGTTTTACTTACAATTCCATTGCACAGTCACCGAAGTCACATGTGTACAGACAGTATAGACAGACACATGCCTGTGTAGTCAGGTGGCTTATTAAGCTAAGCACATACTGCTGCCATCAGGTGCACTGTAGACAGAAGACTGAAATATGTCCAGTGTTCCTGGTTTTAGCTTTGCTTTGGTCTTTGTTAAATACTGTGGGGAAGATGTGGCTTCGTACTTATTTCTTACTTATTTCTAACATCTCTGATGTTTGCAGCCTGACGTGTGCATGGTTGGTTGAAAAGGAAGCGATGAGAGTGAACGAGAAGAGTAACGTTATGACTGTGAGAGTCGCTGTCAGGCTCATTAAAGCTGGTAGAAGGTGCAGGTCAGACTGATAATCCTCTGTAGGTTCATCATTACGAACGACCCCTTTCACCGGTCACATTGTGTTTACATGGTCATTAGCTTGTTGTTAGAGCAACATCAATAATAGCGAGTTTAAAAGTCTGACACCACCACTAACAAGCTAAATGACACATATGCGCTCAGTAAACAAAAGATGAGATAGTTTGGTTTCCACAGATTTCTAATGCCATGTTTATGTTACCAGTGCCAAAATGATTTTAAACACAACATTGTTGTCTTTGCACCAATAACCATGCAAATACACTGATACTAAATAAATTATGAGAATATTCACACTGAGCTAAAATTTGACCTCCACGATATTAGAATACACAGTCAAACCTCTGCAGATTTAAACTGCAGACCTAAATAGACACTCGTTGCAAGCAACTTATTTATTGTAGCGAATTACCTTTTAACAGAAAAAAAAGACATTACATACCTTCCAACCAATTTCCTGACCCAACAGCACAGTGCGTGGTATGATGACGTGCGGTGCAGTCGGACAACGTGTGGACCCGGCCTTTAAAAACAATCATTAATCATTGTTCCGGCACATTTTCACCCTGACTCAATGTACTTGTTTTGCTGCATCTGCGACCTTTGTAAATAGAGTTCAGTCGACTTCAGTGTCAGCCCTTTTTAGCATTATTGCACTAAAACAACAGCGGGGAAATAAAACGCCCTCAGTGAAACAATACTATCACCTGCCTCGATCAGCCTCTGCAGCTGTTTCCCTCATATTCCTGATTTGCCAGTCACATCCAACCTGCTGTGACACATCAGACTCTCTGTGACTGTGACTCGCCAGCTTCTGTTACACTGGAAACAGTCACTGATTATCTGAGTAACCTTAACTGAATTACCAAATACATAATTCACTTACAGAGCAAACTGAACTGATCAGTATTTCTCCAGTGCCTCTTTTCTTTTACCTGTGTGTTTTCTCACAGCAGTTGTTCTGTAGTGCACCTCAGTCATGATGCTGGCTGTGGCTGCTGGCACACTGTAACGTGACTGCCAAGCCTCTTCTCAATGAATAACACAGTGCAGTGTGTGTCTACAGACTACAGGCTACAGGCAGCCGTCCACTCTGCTGCGTCGTGTCTTTGCTGTGGCTGGTTGGAGGGAAGTGTGAACTGTCACTGTCATGCTGCCCACTCATCCAGGGAACACCACTGTCATGTCCTCTCAGTGTGTCTGTGTGTGTCCGTGTATGTGTGTGTGTGTGCGGGTGTGTGTGTGCGTGTCCAGCAGTGGCAGGATGTGATTGAGATAGTCTGGTGTCGGAACTGCAGGACCATATTATTATGCCCTCAATCTGCTCTTCAGCTGCACCACCAGTAACAGATGTAGGGTGTGTGTGTGTGTGTGTGTGTGTGTGCGTCTTTGTCCTCATCTGTCTTACTGCTTCATGAACCACAGTCTGTCCATCTGTCCCTCTCTCCTTGTTGTCTCCGGGACAGCGTTGTTTCTATATTTTTATTGAACTACTTAAATCATAGTAGTACATACTGATTTGTTAAACTTACAGCCTTGTTACTTAACATGAATGAATTATGACAACATAACAAAGCACTGACATGTCAGTCTGATGTAAACATTAATAAAACTCAATAACCTGTCACACAAGCCAACTCCATGTTCTCCCTGTGTGAAGGTCAGGGACAGGTCAGGACAGTCTGAGGACACAGATCGTTGAGGTTGAAGTTAATATTAATGAAATATGCATGCAATGCAATATGCTATGCACTACGGATATGTGAACATTTAGGTGACTTTGAACTTGAACTAAAACTGTTGTTACTTCTCCACATAGATTGTCAAGGAATTCACCAGGCTCATGTCAATGGACATCAACAAGTTCTATGAGGGTCTGGACGGCCATCTGCATAAACTTCTTCAGTTGTTCCGGTTGAAGCGCTTCAAGGAAGTTCAAGAGATGACATCCTTAATGGAGAGTCTCGACAAGGATGTAAGTGCATATTTGTTGTAGTTGTGGTCCACATTAATTGTGCAACCCTACTGAGGAGAGTTACCAGGATGTAGACAGTAGCACTTTGATACAGACTGAATTAATAAGAAAATGAAACAGCACAGCTGGCTTTGTAAGATGGAGGAGATGGAAAGAAACTTTGGGTTTGTTGAATAAAACCTGCCAGTGAGAAGGTCAGAGTTAAAGTTCTCTTGAACTGAAAGCTCAGTTTCCGTCATTTGAGGGTCGACAAAAATCAGAGTTCTGATATCAACTGAATTCACGGATCGTGTTTTTGCAGGCATCAAACCAAAGGAAGAGAGCAGCAGCTTTGCAGGGACTGCCTTGGTACATGAAGGAAAATCCTTCTACATTGATGAAGAGATGTGAGGTAAGCAGCAAAATGTTGTTCAGTGATACAAAAACTAGTTCACAATGGGCAGGATTACACATATCATTTCAGGCATTCTCTGTGTGGATACACTATATAGCAAAACATGTCTAAAGCACAGGCGCCTTTTTGTTTTTTGTTGCATAAAGCCAACAGATCCAGGGGAGGACGTCATCAAGGGAATGGTGATTGGAATCCTTTTGGTCGTTGAAGATGTGAAGGAGCCCCTTCCAGTTTCCTACAACGATGTTGCCATCGTCATCGAGGAAAAGATTGTCATGCGTCATCTGGGCGATGTACCCAATGCTTTTGTGATGCTGATGGGCCTGCTGTACATGCTGAACCTTGACTATCCGAAAGACTTGAAGTATACTTTTGAGGTGATTCAGCGCCTGTTCATGGGAATCGAGTCCGAGATGTGCACTCCCAGGGTCCACTCTCTTAAGAATAAACTGCTCAGTTAGAGGGATGGCTCAGGAGGATGTTTCTGCATTTGGCCCTTAGGAATTATTATCGTTTTTTGCCATTTTTGCCATTTGCCATCTATGCAGTAAGAGGAAAAGAAATGTAAAGCCCCTCTGTGGGTCACAACAGTTTTTTATGTTTCATGTTCTAACAGATCTCTATTGCTCTCTGTGGAGGAAATGTCTCTTGCAGACATTAATTTGTATTTTATGTGGTAGAGCAAACATGAACGATGGAGATTTTAGTAATGTTTGAATGTGTTCATTTTTTGTCTGACATTTGATCAAGTTTCTCAGAGATACATTTTTTCTTTGTTTTTACGAATCTCTGCAATTTACTACTTTGAACATTCACTCAGAATGGACTCAGAGAGCTAAAGGTGCTCTTCTTTCTATGTATTATATTATTATTTAAGTGTGGGACAGTGCAATTTTACTTTGTGAGCAGCCCCAAGCAAAAGTGTGTTAGAGGGTGTAAAGGCTATTTTTTTTTACCTGTCCCAAGGAAGGTGTTTTTTTTTTATGTTTCGACATCCATTGACACTTATTTTGAAGCAAGGCTGGTTGAAGTTGGACTTGTTGGGGTTTTAATAAAGGTCCTTATTGAATTGTCTTTTCAGCTATTTTGTCATGTGTTAATATTTAAGTTTGACTGGCTAATTCTCATTTAGATTCTATGCAGATATTAGTTTGCTTACATTTTTTAAATCTAGCCATTTCTGTAAACTCAAGTAACTTGGCAATAGAGCATGAGAAAAGAATAATAATGTTGTCCGAACTTGATCAAATAAGTTCAACCAAAATCTTTTTGTAGTTCTCTTAAGTAATGTTTTCCAGTCCACATTACTTGATACATAAAGTTGAGTCAACAAATCGTGAGTTGTATCAATTATGTATTCCATGTTGAGCCAACTGGATTCACAGTTGTAGGAACTTGATAAAATAAATTCAGCCAACATCTCTTAAAGTTATCTCAAATAATATTTTCAAGTTCAACTTACTTGATACAGGAAGTTGAGTCAACAGACTGCATGTTAGATCGACTCGTGTTTTGAAGTGTAATAAACTTGACACGATAAGTTGACTCAAATTAACTCAGTCAAAGCAACAAGATGACTTAACTTAGTTAAGTTGAGTCAACTAATTTTTTTTTACAGTGCATGTTGAACAATGCCACTTAAAGACTGCCTTGCCTTTTACTCAGGTTGTGACCAGTATTTCTTGGTTAAGGTGTTTGGCTCTCAAGTCTCGAACTCTTGGTGACTCCTTCATTTTTCCCATATCAATGTTATAGACTGTTGTCTGCAGAAAGGTATAAAAATTCACAAGCGCACCATCATAAGACACATTGAACACAAAATGAGCTTTAAAAAGCTCATCAAATGCCCTAAGGGAGCGGTTGGCCTGGCAGGGGATGAGACGCTTGTCCATGGAGACATAGAAGTTGTCAATCTTCCTCTTCTGGCGCCCAACGGCCAGGAGGTACGGCTGCTGGCTCTGCTGATTCTGAAGATGCTATTCCAAACTGCAGCAAGACTGGGTTTGACAAGGACATTGGACATTAGAGTCAGGGTAAGTCAGATAAAATAGCATTACAGAAGTCATTATTCAAACATCCTATGTAAACTCAACTGCAATTTGTTTCATCCACCACTTAGCCACTTTTACACATCAGGGTGAGATGACAAGTCATCATAAAAACTATAAATTAACTATAATTACCTTATGAAAGACTACAAGTTTCTCAACTGCATCAGAGGCGCTGATTTTTGGACATTTCGATCCCCCTGGTGGTGGCGGAAGGAGATGTAACAGCAGCAACAGGAAGGCCATCTCTTGGTCATAGGCTATGGATAAAGAGTCACGAGAATTAATTAACTGCAAATATTTCAAAAGTTATTGTTTAAGTTTGAATGAGAACTAGAAACAGCATTTCCTGTGAGCTGAGAATTGAATGGCTCTTGTAAAGGGCTAACAGCAGTTGAAATGTTGAAAAGGCTGAAGAATTTTTTTTAAATCCTGCATGTTTAAGTGTAACAGTTGAAGAGCTGAAATGTGCTGCAATACACTGTAAACTGACAGCTAAAGAAAATTATTTCAAAAAATAATTTGAAATACACAGAATAAACAATTGAAGTCCAGTAACAAAAAAAATTCAATTGACCTTTATTAATAGAGTCACTTGAACTTGTATTGAACTGTAACTGCTTATAGCAAATTCTATAGAACAAAACTCACTTGGTGCCTCATCAAGATCATTTCCTGGTGGACTCTCTGCTGACTGCAGCAATTGGCGCAACTCTGGTGTTGAGGTGAGCTGCTTGGCTTCTTTGATGATGTTATACCTGAAGATCGGATCCCATTTCTGAAGCAGCCTGGTGGAAACCTCATCATCAAACAGGAGAGTGAAATCTTGATTCACCTATAAGAAAGAAAATATACTACTACCACATTCAACATTTCAAGCCACCCTAAACATCCCATTTAATACTTACCAATCCCTTTGTATCCAGGAATCTTGGGAAGATGGAGAGGATATCAAGACTTTTGTCTGGGTCATTGATAAGCTTCTGACGGTGCTGAAAGGTCTCTCTCATCTTCTGGAAAATTAAGGAAGTGTCTGTTGTATGTTTGAGCAAAGAGATGGCTTCCTGGCATGCATCCCCATCAAGCTGCTGTTCAACAATAATGGATCTTCGGAAATTTGGGCCTCCTGAAGAAAAGTGAACACAACTCACTTTCAAAAAAAACAAAAACAAAGCCTAGCCTGTAGGTAATAGAATAGTACAATTAAGTACAAGTAAATGTTAATGAGAAAATTATCTAGTTTGTGGACAGTTATTTTCTTACCTCCTCCTGGTGAAAAGCCAGTGGGGCTACTTGTAGATGCAGGTCCTCTTCGAATCTTTCTCTGGATCGTCTTCAGACGCCAAGAAATGTATCCGGTGCTGCTTGCAGCATCATAGAAGTGTTCCTAAAATGGAAATACATTCAAAATTAATCTGTTGTCAAGCTCATAAGCTCCTGAGAAATCTTAGAATCTAAATGTTACTGTAATGTACACAGAACCCAACAACCGAAAACAGAAAACTGCAGACACCCAAACGTGTCACAGATGTAAATAATTCTGTTTATGCTAAGTTCCGTGCATGCTGGCACACTGCCACATTACTGGATCACCTGACTGGAACAGTCATCAATATTTGATCACTCACACCTGTGCTTTTTTCAGTCAGAATGTGTGCTGGGAGACAGACACTGCATGTGAGAAGGGTTTAATGCACAGATGCTGTGTTACAATCTGTTTCCACTGATAGTTCACTCTGTGTCATCATTTAAACATTAAACCAGTCAGAAGTGAAAATAATTCAGTTTTGGCTTTGAGATTTGCTTGGATTATTGTTTTTCGAGTCACTCAATTGAATCTGTTGGCACCTGCGTCCTCCTGTATGACATGATGACAGGAGACTTGTAAGAACTGCAAAACTCAGATTTCACTGTTTTTACACAGACGTTCATGTAGTGACAATATTGTAGGAGGAGGAGACGGGCAGCAGAGTTTTGGATGTATTGCAGTCTATTGAGGAGTTTGTGTTGAGTGTTTCTTTGTTTCAATTAAATGATTATTTACGTGGCTGAAAGAAAAAGTTAAATGAGACAAAGACATGTTATGAAAACAACTTCTCCTTATTCCAGAACCAGTTGAAACAACAATCACAAAAAGTACAAAAATAAAAGGATGTATAAAAAATATCTATATAGAAATGACAACGATAACAACAGTATAAAAGTAGGCAAATATCTATAGATTTATAGATATTGATATTTAACATTGACAGACATTTTGTTTTTTCAGCTAACGACAGCTAGCGACTGCCACATACGTTCTGAGCGCTCATTGACGTATTAACTAACGCATTAGCATTAGCTTTAATAGCTTTTGCTCTCAGCAGTAATGTAAACACTGCATCATTAAAGTCGTGCTCTTGTGCTAAACGTGCTCCGTACCACACTCTAGACAGTTTCTGCCTTGTGTTCCCCGTCTCTTCTTGTTGTCATGTGCGTCACAGTAAGCGAAACACAATAGTGTGAAACACAACAGCGAAACCAATGTTGAGTGGTTGTGAAATTAAGGAAACAAAGCTTTGACTCAAGAAAATTATCGAATTATTTTATAATCGATTCGAGTTGAATTGATGAATCGTTTCAGCTGTACAATATTTACACAGGTTTCGATCTCAGAAGAAGAAAAGGGGTCCTTAGAATCTGCGTTCTTTGCAAGTATTTGCAAAATGCAGGTGTTAGATAAAAGAGGATAGGAAAGATGAAGCCTGCTGTGAAGGCCTCAAAGGGGATGTGAGGAAAAAATGGCACATTTGTGTTCAGGCCCTGACTGTTCTTCTGTTCTTCCCCTCTCAAACTGCCGTGAAACAGCGCTAAAGCTGAACTCCTCATCTCCTTCACCTCTGTGTTTTCCCCATGCTGTTATAACAAAACAGTTTCCACTCAGTAAAAGAACTTTGAGCCGACCACAGGGTGTTTATCCTCCTTCACCTCCGAGCCATGCAGAGACTCACAGCACGGGACCTCCTTCATCTGTTCAAAACACAACGTACTTTAATTGAATCTTCTCATTTCGCTCGCTCCTGTCGCTCGACCTTTCATGTCACACTTTGGTAGCCTGTAGTTTTCTATTCTAATTCTCTATCCTTATGCATCACATTAAACATCCTGCTTCAAGACAATTTAATGTGATGAAAAAATAACTTGGGAATAAATATGTAGTTGAAATGAAAGAAACAGAGTCGTACACTTGTTCCCAAAGTATAATGTTGCATCACTTAAATAATAACTGAACGTCTCAGCTCAGCTATTCAGGCTCCCCAATGCATCCACATTAAACTCAATGGCAACTGTGAAGCAGCACTATGATTCCTTAATACAGCATTCTCTTTGTCTTACATTCACAACATCGAGAGAACGGTCGCATGTCCATCGCCAGTACACGTGCACACTTTGCACTTTCTGCGTACCCTTTTAACCCTAATAAAGTTAAAAACGTGCAACGTCTAGAATGTCATGTCCGAATAAAGAGACAGTTCAGCATTTTAGGACATTTTATACTTTGCTTTCTCTGACAGCTGCAGGAGGAGGCCAATAACGCACACGTGTGGGGAGCTACAACCAGAAGGCAATGAGCTCAGTTATGAGTTTATAAAACTACTGATATCAATATCAATAGTTAATGTAATGAATCGACACAGAAACAGCGGAAGCAAAATGTGGTTTACTGCCTCTGTGGTTACAGTCAGTTGGCACTCAGCATCTTCAACGTATCAAGTGATTGAGAGTGTTGCTGACACTGACATTATTTTACACCAGATATTGCAACCTTAAGACATCTGCTGAAAAAAAAACTTATAGAAAGATGCAAGGCAGACATTAACTGAACAGTAGAAGAAGAAGAAGAAGAAGAAGAAGAAGGAAAAGATCATTGCTGGAAGTTTTCCTGCTTCCTTAAGTAATTGGGTCGTTGCAACAAATTAAAAAAAGTTATGATTTTAACTTTGACAGTTAAAAATATGGGGGACACTGTGGGATCCTTGGCACATTGGTACCTTCTCTCTCTTTCCGGTCTCGCTGCAGACGCTATATTTAGTTGTTGGGGCTGAGTTGCCTGGCACTCTACTGCTGGCGACTGAAATAGTACTGGCTAATAATAATAATCCATGGTCTAGAGTGGCTATTTTGGTGTTATTACGGGGTGTCATTTTGTGCCAGTAGCATTTTTCAGTGTATTCCGATGGAGAGGATGATGCTGGGGTATAAATATTAGTCAAGAGCAGGAGATGCAGGAGGTTTGCTCATATTTTGAGATGCCATTGAGACTGTTGTTAGTTTTTTGAACAATCAGAAGTCGGGGTGTTTGCACCTGCATTGAAACTTTAAAAAGGCCTCTTCTACAGAGCATTGACTTTAGGCCCCTTTTGTCTGTCTTTGAAGTAAACAACATGCGACCACACGTGTCTTCTACCTCTTTCACATGATTGACAGAGGGAACATATCGAAGTTTAAAAATAATTACATGTGCTATCTTTAAGTGGTAAAATTTGAATTGTATGCTCTTTGATAGGTCTCATCGTTTATGTTTATTTCTAGCATATTGTTGTCAGGAGCTGTGCTATTTTCAGCTAATATGGTTCATCCATGTTACATGGTGCTGTTTACTTGATGCTTTATACATTTATGGACATATAGTATTCATGATTTGATTATTGTCTGTCTATATTTGTCTTTTAGTTTCACACTTTACTTCGGTTTCTCACCCTGTGATATCTCAAACTGTTTGATAGTTTTGATCAGGTGTTTGTCTTCATACTCAAGTTTTCTGTCAAGTTATACAGCCACTCAACCCAAAGAATCGTACATTCGTACGCAGCCATTTCTGGTAACAGGCCATTCGTCTGCGATCCAGTGGCTGGCAGAGGTATAGAGGGATAATAAAAGCAAATTGATTGCCCTTTATCTCTCTTGAAATGGCTTTCAGGGATAGTTAACCAGTTGTAATAGCTACACAGTGCCTCAACAAAGCAGAGTTATTTTACACTTTGGTGTGGCCGGCGATAAGGCAGGAAATTTCAGAACGCACTTTGAGTGGATGTATGGATAAAATTCCATCGGTCAGTGTTACTGTCCAGTTGTATACTGTCACCGGTGAGGCCCCTGAATGTGGAGGCATTTGGGAAACCTTTTTTCCAATCAAGAGCCATTTGCTTTTATAACTTTAATTCCTGCACTCAGTCTAAATGACTCCACTGCTTTTCTTCCTCTGTCACATCACCATCCTGTGAATGAGGACGACAGCTGCCTCCGTAACCTTCTCTCTGTCAGGATGTGCTGCTTGTTGAGCAGCAATCATGGCAAAAGACCATTACTTTTATCCAAGAGCATTTGTCTTTCTACCACTTTAGCTGCATGTTTCCGGCTGAAATAATGTTGCTTGAATCATATCGCACTGAACATTGATAAAAAAAAACATTCCTAACACAGACTGGTCAAGAATTTTTGCCTTGAGCGAAAAACTCTTGTGTTTGAATGTAAACATCATAAATGTAAACATCATAAATGTGAATGCCTTCTATAGTCCATTACAAGCCAGCAATCCATGGAATCAAATTAAACTATTAGGGAGTGTAAATTCATTTCTCTCTTGTAAGAACGTTTATTTGACGAAAATGACATTGCTTAATTAGGCTGTGGCCAAAATTAGTTTGTTATAGTCGAATGAACAGTGTAGGACAGATGTATGTGGCATTTAACACAACAAAGTTATCTCGCTAACTAACAGAGTGTGGACACAGATCGCCTTTGTCCACGTCTAATGAAATATATCATAACATAGCAGAGTCTCTGTTTTCTGTTATTAGCGTGATGATCTCTCCTCCTATACACCCACACAGCCACTATACATGCTACTAAATAAGAAAGCTGACATTTACATCTATGGCAATAAACTTGGTACACCGCAGAGCACCTTTTATAAATACAGAGAAATACAGAGCAATTAGACATTTGCACATGATAACGGGTGCTCATGGGGACACAAGAACGTATGAATGTTGCATGAGCATCGATATCACGTGTTAAACATGTCGTATGATGCTGATTAATTGAGTGCATTTTAAATGCATGTGATAAATAATGATTGTTGTACAGTGATGTGGGGTTAGTATGCAGATGAAAAGCATTGCAGGCTTTGTCAAATAATGATCAATATGGAAATGTATATAGCCTGTAGCAAAACACTTTCTATTATTTAGCAGTGATGTTACACTTACTTACGTATCCATAAACCTGCATGCAGTGACGGACTGGCCGTCAGGCAGACCGGGCATTTGCCTGATGGGCCAACGTGCTATTTGGGTCGACAGTTTTGACACTTTTTTCTTTTTTAAACATGTCCTGTTTGGCAGCGTAGGCATACAGTGTGACAGTTTCTGTGTGCCTTGTTGTGCCTCAACAGATTTGTTCTGCAAGGGAAAGGTTTGGTTCACTCTTACAGTTGCATTGTGTTGACTTTTATTGGCAAATGCTACCAAACTGACAGTTTGGTAGGACAGAGAGAGGGTGAGAGGATGAGATAGCAAGAGAGTGGGGGGGGTGGAGGGGTAGGCAGGTAGATATGTACGTGACAGAATTAAGTAATAAGTAGGTCGACAGTTTTGACACTTTTTTCTTTTTTAAACATGTCCTGTTTGGCAGCTTAGGCATACAGTGTGACAGTTTCTGTGTGCCTTGTTGTGCCTCAACAGATTTGTTCTGCAAGGGAAAGGTTTGGTTCACTCTTACAGTTGCATTGTGTTGACTTTTATTGGCAAATGCTACCAAACTGACAGTTTGGTAGGACAGAGAGAGGGTGAGAGGAACAGACAGCAAGAGAGTGGGGGGTGGGGGGGTAGGCAGGTAGATATGTACATGATAGAATTAAGTAATAAGTAGGTCAAATTTGGGGTACAGTGTGTGTATGTGTGTGTGCGTACATGTGCAAGGTTTGTCATTTGGATAGTGTCGGTGATGGTTTGTTGGGGCTGGGTTGGGATCATTGAGAAGATGTAATTAATTTTTGGTAAGATCATCATTTTTACTGTTTACTCTACTCATTAGTGATAATGGCAGGGTTCTGCATCGATTGAGATCATCCTCTATTGCTCTGATGAGTGGGATGTGATTCAAGCGCAACAGGTCTGACAGCTTGGCGGGGACGTTAACTCCTAAGTATTTGATATTTCCTATCTGCAGCGGAGCCCTTGGTGTGCTCTGAAAAACTGTATTAATAGGTAGGACAATTGATTTGTTCCAGTTAACAGAGTAATCTGAAACCGATGAGAATTTATTTAAGAGTGTTATCATCTCAGGGAAGGAGGTTTGAGTGTTTTGAAGGAAAAGTAATATGTCATCTGCATAAAGACTTATCTTATGGTTTACATTTGCTGTTTGAATTTCTTTAATATTATTGTTTTGCCGAATTGCAGCTGCAAGTGGTTCTATGAATATTGCGAAAAGGGATGGAGAGAATGGACCCCATTGCAAACTGAAGTTTTGAGACGTTCGGTCATTTGTTATGACACAGGCATTGGGTGTACTGTATAATATTTGTATCCAGGTTAGGAAGTGAATCCCAAATCCAAATTTCTTTAGGACTTCAAGGAGAAATTTCCAGTTTACCCTGTCAAAGGCTTTTTCTGCATCTCTTTATTCTCTATATTACAATAATCTATTAGATTAAGTAGCCTAAGTGTGTTGTTAGTAGATTGTCGGCCTTTAATAAACCCGGTTTGGTCAGGATGTATTATGTGTGGTATTATTTTTTCCAGTCTTCTTGCCAGGGCTTTGCAGATGATTTCAAGATCTGCATTTTTTTGTGATATTGAGCGGTTGCTGGATGGAAGTACAGGATCTTTCTCCGGTTTGAGAAGGAGACTAATGTTTGCACTGTTCATGTTCACTGGTAGTTGGGTGGTTTCCTTAATTTCAGTAACCATGTTATAGAATAATGGTCCCAGCATTCTTTATAGAATTCTACTGGAAAGCCATCTGGCCCTGGGGCTTTTTTGTTGGGCATGCGTTTGAGTGCTTTTTGCAATTCTGTTATTGTGATAGGTGATTCAAGTGCCTCGGTTTGTTCTCTATTTATTTTTGGTAAATTGACTGTGTTTAGGAAGGAGTCGATGCTAGAATCCACTAGTTAAATCTGTGACAAGTATAGTTGTTCATAGAACTCTCTAAAAGTATTGTTTATTTCCTCTGGAATGTGAGTTATTTTCCCAGAAGAATCTTTCACTGAGGAGATGGTTACTTTTTCTTTGTTTTGTTTCAGTTGGTTTGCTAAGAATTTACTAGATTTATTGCTATGTTTTCCAAGCATAATCTTTGTAGCTGAAATTGTGTTTCGGTGTTGAGTAGATCATTTAACTTTAATTTTCTTAGTTCATTCAACAAGTGTTCTTCTTGGGTGGCAGCATGAGCTATCTCCAAGGCTTTAATTTTAGTTCTAATTCTGTTTCTAGTTCCTTTTCCTTTTTTCCCTCTATGTGATGAGTAGGATATGATTTTACCTTGCATGACTGTTTTTGCTGTCTTGACACTTCATGTATTGATCTGACCGGCCCATAAAACCAGTAGATCGGTGGCCTGACTGACACTGGGCTAGCACAGTCACATTGTTAAACAGCAGCCCCTTTCGCTTTGCTCCTGCCTGTGTAATGTATTCAGTAAAAAAAAGTCAGCCCAGGAGTTTCTTTCCTGACCACCCGCCCTTGACACACGTTGGTCTGGGGCCCAGTGGTTCTTTTCTTCACTGACACAGGGCTGTCCCAATCATAGTGTAGAGTCCTCACAGAGGCGTTTGAGCCAGCCTGTCACCTCTCTTCTCTGTCTGTCACTGGCCGGGACGTCAGTCGGCGTGCACGCCGGTGGCCCAATCATATCACGAAACCCGGCCTCCCTTTGGCTCCATGCCAGGATGGAGAGAACACGAAAGGGAGGCACAGAGAAACTGCGTGAAAAAAGAAACTTGCTCGTCCAAGCAAACGGAGCCAGATATGCAAACATTAAATATGTGTTTGCCAGGGCAGGGTCTTAATCAGCTCTTGTGGCTGATGTCGGTGGTGGACAGGAGTATGTAGTAGAACCTGCAGTAAGATGGATTGCTGTCAGAACACTTAGGCTATGGAATGAGTAGGCCAAAGCAACCCAACCTCTTGGTAAATCTGATACAGTGATGAAACGGCAATCAAAAAATTTTTGACAATGTCCTATGGCCAAGTTAGTTTGTATTGTAAATGCAGGTGAAATTAGCTAATGTCCTTAGCACTAGCACTTATTTGTAAGACACTGTATACACTGACTGGATGAGCTTAGTACTTTTATGTCTTGCATCCTGAACTAAATAAAATGTGAGAACACTTTTTAAAACCACCATTCACCAACAATAACACTAAGTCAGCAGGCAGCATTCTAATTTCATTATTGGACTATTATTGTTTTGTGGGGTGAGTAGTACTTTTTGGCCCAGGAATAATGTGTTAAGCAGTTTTTATGTAGTTGGTTAGGGCCAATGTACAGAAATGAAAGAAAATCACACACATAATTTTGTCTGTTGCCTGTTCTGCCAATGCAGCAGTGCAACTCTTTACAAGAGAATCCAATAATTCATTCTGATTTTCTTATTAGGCCATTAATTGTTTAACCAGTAGGCCTAGGATAAGCTACTTTTTACTCCAGGAAAAAAACGAGTCAGTTTTTCTATGCGTTATACATTTTATTAAATTAATGCTGCTTTAAGATTCATTCCTGTGAAGGACTGGTGGAGTATACATTGTTGGAGTGTTAAGAAAGGACACTTTAGGTACGTGGTTTTAAAGAGTTGCACAGTTGAAAAGTCGAAAGACAGAAAACGTGTGTGTTATTGAATGTGATGGGCCGGTCTAATCCAAAATTCCAGGGCCCAATTTTTGTCCCAGTCCGCCCCTGCCTGCATGTATAGGCAGGCTGTAAACCCTGCATCCAGTCATGTGGACACAGATTGTATATATGATAGCAGCTGGGATGTGTGCACTGCATGAAGGGCGACATCATGAGATGATGTGATCAACGGTTTGTTTCTGAAGTGACTCCTCACTGAATTAGTATAATTAGTTCTTACTAAATGTAATAGATGCCAGGGCCATACTGCGGCAAATGGGGCTTCACAGAGAGCAAACAGTCTGAGGAAGCACTTCAGTCTGAGAAGCAGACGGTGAGCTGTGAATGAGTTCTCTCAAGCTCCTGCTCCTCAAACAACCATGCAATAAAGGAAAGGATCAAACGTGACTGTCATATGGCTTTGTTTACATCTACTCCAGTTTACTTGTAGGGGCCTCGTACAGCAGATTCCACCTGTTGATGCACACTGTGGCACTGGTAGAGAAAAGACAGCAGCAACTATCACTTCCTGCAGTTAAAAAAAAACAGGAACTATTGTAATGTCGTTGCCCATTAGGAGAAGTTGTCACACACAGCTTTATAATCAGGTTACAGCTACTTCTTAGTCAGTAATTGTATAGCCGAACCCACAAAAGTGACTCACCTGCATGTGGTGATGCTTGTGTAATTCCATTATGCAAACCATTATGCATTATGCAAGTTGTTGCATTATGCAATAATGTTAAAAGTAAACCCAGTAATGGCTCACACCAGCACAGGTTGCTTTCTAATGCCTCTGAACTGAGGACTATGACCATCTCGGTTAATTATTTGGCTTTCCCATTATCGCAACAGACTGACAAATTATGGCTGTGCATTAGCGTTTCCTAAAACGCCGGCTGATTGTCATAAAGAGCGCAAATGACCAACAGTGTTATCTTTATCCTGTGCTTATGTAAATCTGCCATGTGTTTACGGTATGAATACTGAAGACAACGTAAAATTAACAAATGTTAGTCATAAAGTTCAATCATAAAAGCATGAATACAGCTGGCAGCGGGTAGTTTTAGTTCCACCTTTGTGTAGCTAAATGATCAACCCTGAAACAAACGCGTGTAAATCCAGTGGGCTTCCTGCTGGGAATAAAATCTCAGCCATTATTCTGATTCTGATAAGACAACAAATACAACATGAAATATCTGATTACATAGTGAGAACATTTAAATATGACTGGAGCTGGAAACTGAAGTACTGAGTTTTAGGATTTCTTGTGATTTCTTAAACATTGTGTTTAATGAGGTGAGAATAAAACCTATTTGTGGCTAGAGAGCAATCCACTGGACCCAATGGGACTAATGTATAAAAAGCTGAGTTATGTTTATTTATTTGTGTGTTATTATTGCTAATTGCAAAGGGCACATAAGTAAAATTAGGGCAACCTCCCAGGTTAAATAAAGGGTAATTGGTAGCAAAGCAAAGATAAACCTGAAATATAAAAATCTGTCTGGACTCATAGCATCTGTAACACCATTCTTCCCTTCTTCCCCCTTTTCTCTCACTCTCTCTACCTCTCTCTCTCTCTCTCTGAACCTTTCAATCACTGTATTGTATCCTTTTCCACCTGGAGTAGTAGATGTATGGGAGCCTGGGAGATGGCCATCTCTGTGTGCCTCCATTTAGAACAGCGTCATTGGAATACCCTGACTCTATGGTGGCAGTTTTTTCCTTGGTTGTGAGAGCAGTCAAAGCAGTTTTGTAACCTCAGTGTCGCCAGAGAAATACCACAAGTCAGTTTGAGATACGGCAACATATTAGTATGGAAATGAAAGACCTGCAGGAGGCCTGGGTTCGATTAGTCTCACTGTCAGGATTGGATAAACAGAGTGAGCCTGCTGACTGCATATTACTAACATACACCTAAACATGTGCAGTGCTAGAGCATGTACGCCATTTGCATAGGAGTCAGGAGCAGTATATCACTTTGATTATAACTATAAGTAAACTTTCCCCTCGTATGGAAACAATTACTCCATCTGTGATATTGTTTTCCTTGAATTTCTCACTTTATTATGTAAACATGATATGTTAATAATTTCATACATACACATTTTGTGGTTGTGAAATAGCCACTACATGGGTGTTTATGTCAGTTTATTAAAAAAAATGTTTACAACAGTTCTGTGGAGAATCCTTTATGAGTTGACTGTATATATACTGTGTGTGTGTGTGTGTGTGTGTGTGTGTGTGTGTGTGTGTGTGTGTGTGTGTGTGTGTGTGTGTGTGTGTGTGCCCACAATCTGCATAATGAGGTAATGTAACAAAAAGATGACAAATGGATAACTTTAATGCAGTTGAGTTGTGGAGAAACATTTGACCCAGCACATATGCTTTGGTAATTGGTCTATATGAGCTGCATATATAATGTTAGCGCACCCAGGAGGGCGATATGTCATGCAGTTGTAGCAGCCTCGGAAGCCACTTGTGTATCAGGCCATACGGCTCCAAATCACCAGCAACACAGGGACGAGCATTACTCAGATAATAAAGGAAATTCTATTAAACAACAACATCTGGCACAGATCCATTATACCAGTCACATACCCAATTCATCTCATCGGAGCCAAATGGTAATTATTGGAGTAGTTGTGCAGTTGAAGGTGTCGGCTGCAGTCACATGTGTTGTCTCTTGTGTAGCGCATGAGACAAGAGGTAATTAGGCCTGAGAGATGGAGAAAGGCAGGTCAGGTTTCCAGCACCAGAGTATCAGAGATCAGGAGCAGGAATGGTTTGGTCTGGGTTTGATGTGTTCTGTAAACACCATCTCAGATGGTTTCAAGTGGATCTGATGATCAAGAAGCTCTTTCTCTTTCTGCTTCATTTAAAAAAAACTGTGTGACTTTCCTCTTTAAATTTAAATAAATCAAGCGAGACTATTTAAGGCCTCACACTGTTTTGCAGTGCAGACACTTGGCTGGAGCAACTCAGAAGAGGCCAACTTAATACTGCACTTTCTATTTTCATTCATTTGTAAATTTGGCAAAATGGTAGTGTGGAGCACATTCACTGTGCCAACAAGTGTTTAAGAAGCTGTGTGCACAGCTGGCTGGCTGGTTTCCCCTGTTACCAGGCTTCTTCTCAGTCTGGGTCAGAGGATGATATCACTGTCCTGTGCACATTGTTAACAATAACAGGCAAATTATGTCTTATGAAATTCAATTTGATTGATTTATCTAATTTCCCTTCTCTTTTTTTGCTGAGCTTGGCTACACACATTGTAAATCCTGCTCTGCACAAAGCAACACATTTCTCATCTTACACTCGGGAATGAAGCAAATGCAGACAATGCATCCTCTCTTCCCAGGTTTAGTGCTGCCATCTTTGATCTGCTGATGATATCAGCGTAGCATTGACCATGTAGAGACGCTCTAGTATCAATGGCTTGCTGACCAAGTCAGCATCACCTGTCAATCATTCTACATCCCACCCTGTTCATACAGCATCAAATAACTTATCAGAAAGGTGAATCTCTGATTAAACACAACTGTGATCAGAATGAAGTAAAACGATTTCATTTGAGGAGCATGTTTACTTCAGCCAGTCACCAGGAGGCAGTCAAGACACTGTGGGGCTCACTGATAAGTCCCTGCCATGCCATCCATCTTTGTATACACTGATTGACAGTACGTGGGATCAGGATGGACAGAACCTACCCTGCTGTAAGTCAGATCCCCTCCTGGTTTCCTTCTGGGCCGGTGTACAAGCAGTGATACAGGATACAACACCACCACCTCTTAGCCGTCACTGATACATTGGGGATTTTGTTTGTTAGCATGAAGTGCCAAACACTTGAAGGCCTGACTGTGTCTGTCACATGGGCGAAATTAAGGTAATTGAAGTTGGCAACGCAGATGCAGCCAGAGACTGAGCGAGATGAAGGGAGGGAGATAGATTATATCAGCTGACAGGCCTTAATGTCACATAGTTCTTCATCAAGTGAACGATCATCTACTCTGCAAACCACACGCACACTCACACTCACACACTCACACACACACATGCAGTTAACTGGCTGATTGTGTAAGCCCACATGGTTTAAGGCCCCAAGCAACCTGAATATCCACGTAAATCTACGTAAGCCTGCAGTAATGAAAGAACAACATGGATATGGCCCAGCTCTCATGAGCCCTGTGATCTGACGTCTCCCACATACACACAAAGAGGGAGCACGGAGAAATAAATAAACTGCATACTGGAACAATAATGACTATCTTACACCAGCTGTGTGAGTGTGTCTGCGTGTGTGTGTGAAGTCTGCATGTGTGGATTTACAAACTAAGCCAGCTGACTTTACTTAAGGTCCCATAGCTTTGGTATGAACTGATACAGGGCTGGTACACTGTATGAGATAACTAATAAATAATAATCAGCCGTGAGCTGCTTGTTCTTTTTTAGGAGAAAGAGTAGCACTAACTGCTCGTCTGAAGTGGTGGGCTCTGGAGAGTGAAGTGGGACACACAGGTGGGTGGTTAGGATAATGCCTTGTTACTAGCATACAGAGAGGAGTTGACCTTATCCACCGGGCCAGCATTAACATGAACAAATACAGGGGGTCCTCGAGTTACGTCGGAGAGCCGTTCCTGAGAATGTGTCGTAACCGAATTTCGACGTAAGTCGGAACATACATTCATTGTGCCATTGTGCATACATTGTGCCACCAGATGTCGCTATAACACCACGCTAAAATAAGAGTTTATTATGGTGAATTGCCTTTTTTGTCCCTCTTGACACACCGTAGGGGTTGAGATCACGAGTGTAATGAGAATTTCCTTTGGATTTCTGATATCAACCGTGTGGACCCTGTGTTGTGAATAAACCTACAGTATCGCCACGATCCCGAACGCATCTGTGTCCGTGTGCATCTCCTCACCGGCTGCCGCTGCGGCCCCCCCTCCCCCCGCCGGCGGCCGGCCATTTCACATTAGTAAACACAGCTGTGGAGCTGCTGTAGAGCTGGCCTGCGCGCTGAGAGACAGAGAGAGCGCTCAGCAACGAGTTCCCGTGCGAAGTCTGTACGTATTTACGGGGCAAATCGCTTAAGCCGAAACAAGGAAGTTCACGGGAGATGTGTCGTAACCACGAAAACAACGTAATTTGCGACCAACGTAACTCGAGGACCCCCTGTATATTGTTAGAATGATGAGTGATAAAAGCATTAAGTGTCATTCTGAACATGATCTGTTCAGAATGAGTGACTGACCCCAGTGCTGTTTGTTTCTAGGCATCACTCCTCAAACTAAACATATTAACTTTCCAGTGTTTCACCAGTGGGCTGAAAATGGCGATCTCACTGAATTACAGGCACTTAAATGTCAGTTGTGTGTTTGTTATTTTTCAATTCATCAGTATTGTCAACAGCAAACAACACAACTCAATGTCTGTGTGGGGTATAAATATATTTTCTATTAACAAAGCTGTATCCTGTTCCTATTAGGAGGCTGAACTGTGAACGTGGACAGTATGTTCCTACCTACAGGAGGAGCTACTGAGCAGCAGTGTAGAATAAACCTGCTCTTTAACTGGAGTGACACAGCTGACTTTTATTTATATGAAAACACCAATGAGTTTGATTGAGTGTAACACGCTGCATAAACCCATTCAACCCACAAACTTTGCATAAATATATACAACTAAGTCGCTGAGTGTTTGAGTGGAAATGATTCATTTGGTGAGAAGGAGGGAGTTAATGAGTCCTCCAGTGTTTATGTAGTGATTTGACAGTGTTTGACTTCCATCAGCCTGCCTCTGTGTGCTACCTCCGCTGTCACCTCCAGTAGATTGACCTGATTTTGTGGCACTAGCACAATGATTAGGTCTATTTCAGGTGTTAGCCACACACATCACCGCTGTGTGTTCACCAAGCAAATATCGTACTCAGCAGTTTGTCTGAAAACATCATCATCATCAACGCAAATGGCCTGTTGCATTATATATATATAGTGTTTCTGTGCACATCAAAAACTAAAGGACTGGGCCAACTGCATTTGAGTCATTGTTGGTCCTAATGCATGGAGACAGTCTTCTAATGTCAGTTTACTAATGGCGCTTATTTCTTTGGGGAATATTTTTACCTATCAATCAAAGTGATTATCTCAAAGCAAATAAGGAAGTATGTGTATGTGGGTCATTTCAAACTGGGAATGCATTTTGTGCTGAAGGAGAAGAGTCAGAGTAGAGGTACATAGTGTACAGTGGGTTGTGGGCTGAGACCACTTTGCCAGATTTTTGAACCAACATGTGTGTGTGTTTCACAATGACTGTGGGTGTGAGTATTTGCATGCTCAGAGCACTTGTTTGCGCACACATATCCGTATGCATGTGCACTCCCATGCAGTTAATTTCAGCATTTCCCGTAAAGCAATTTGTCAGGAGCCAAAGAGAACAGACTGGCTGAGCAGATGTGCAGGAAACCTCGACATTTCCATAATTACCAAAGAAGAAAAAAAGAAAACGCTCCCCACAAAAATCAATTTACCCCTCGAACGACTGCTCCCCTAAAGCGACAAAGACAAACACAATATCTCCCTTTAGTTACGCTGGAAAAGGTTGCACTGCTGTATCACACCAGATCTATTTGTCCATTATTAATTCATTCCTTCAAGTAATAATCTACACCATTTTATATGTAACTTTGAACCACTAAGACACAATGCATCAAATTTGCAGTCCATAGCCTGCTAACCTAATTACGGTAGCTGGTTGATCACAGTGCTGGTTGATAAATGTGTACAATAGGCAGAGAGTGTAAAACTAGGAGCAGGAGATGTGTTGGCATGCAGGCAGGCATCAGAGACTGGAAGTCTGGAACTGCAAATGTGGCCTGAACAAAGAACACATTAATGGAATAGAAGACTGGTGCTGACTAATAATAATAACAGGTCACATCGACAACAAAGCACAGTGACGACAGCAGCAGAAACATGGCCCTTTCCAAACAAGCCTGAAACAGCAAGGCGAGCACACCGAAAGCAAACCGTGAAATAAGTGAAGGTAATGTCAGTTCAAATGCTGGAGAGATATTTCACCTTCACCGAGGACAGAAGCCAGTCCTGACGTCAAGCTGACACATAATAATAATAATAACACAGGAATAGTGGGAGCATATTTATAAAATCACATCCTGAAGCAGATTCAGAGGTCACGTCCATTATATATATGTAAAAATATATTTGTCTTCACCTACGTGAAAGTGCTTTGAGCTCCTCACCTCCGGTAAATCAGAAATCAGAACACACACACACACACACACACACACCTCCTCATGTGTATAGCAATGATCTAAAACCACATGAACTCAATAAGAAGGTGATGAGCGCTGCAGCACACCCTGTGGTGTCCTTGTTTCACTTACTAGTTTGACTGAATGAATAATCATTCAGCCAAATACAGCCGTGATAGTGGATACAAACTCCTAGACTGCAGCTGATACTGTGGCTGCACTGTTTTTTTTTTTTTTTTTCTTTACTTAGTGGAGTCATGAAGCCTTGGAAACAATAAAAACAGAATTTTCATCGCAGTACTAATGGTGCAGAATGAACTCTTTCACAACAGGCCATGGATATAGTGCACACTGATCTGCCACCTACCTGTTTTAATGTGTTGGCTGACTGGTGGATATTAAAATAATATGCACACGAGAGGTCTGCTTCAGTAAACACATTTAGTGGGTAATTAAATCATAAAAGGCCACAGCTTAGTTATTATGAAACCTAATATTAAATCTTGTAAATATAGCCCCCGGGGAGCATCTCATTTCATGAGTCATTGTGATATAAACTTGTACGTATGCTTAGAATAAGCTTATTCTCAGCAGTCGATGTTGCTACTTAACTGTTACAGGAATGTACACGTATCGAAATTATTAGTGTTAGCTGGGTGTGTGTTAGGGGGGGTAATTACTGACTAGTTACTTTTCCTTGTGCTGTAACTTTTTTTGTTGTTGTTTATTTTAAATTTTAGAATCATTATATCCAGTGTAAACAGTCTTTGTGTATATTTGAGAAAGTAAATGTAGATTTTGTCACAGGCAGTGGTACAGTCACAGTTAGAGCTGAAGGCGGAAATAGCGGGCGTCTGCCAGTCTGCATAATAATAGTTTGAAATGACAGAGTTCAGTTCAAGTTCAGACCTGTGAAGCAGTTTCAGTCTGAAACGAGCACCATCTTTATCATCTCCTGCACCCTGCATCAATGGAGTGATTCGATCTTAACGGGATCTCAGTGCGGACACTGGAAACGCGTGTTAAAATAAGATCCAGATCAAATCTCGTAACGAGGAATTGATATTGTGATTTTATTGCATCTAACAGAATGTAAGACAGCTGTTTGAGTCCTTTATAAGTGGATGAATGAATGAACCAGAGACCCAGTGGGTTAGACAGGTTCATCAATATGTCACAACCCCTTTTTCCCCCCAGATGTGTGTCCTGCCCCTACTGGAGTAAGAATATATTTGGTTCCTGTTGCAGTGCAGTTCTCATTAGGTACAACTGTTGATCAAACTCCTCAGACCAAAAAGATAAGATATTTCTTTATTAGTCCCACGGTGGGGAAATTTCACTATACACATATGTGTGTGTGTGTTTGTGTGTGTGTGTGTATAAGTATAGCCTGTGTGTCTCATTATAATCTCAGGATTTAAAAGTGGGAGTTAATCTCAAAAGTACACTTTGTTTCCTCAAAGAGAAAGAAAACTTCAGGGTAATCCACAGAGTACTTTGAGGTCACACATACTGTATAATCAGCCTGCAGAAACACTAGCTGAATGAAACAGGGAATACTTTACATCTCCTTCCAAAACTTCTCATGTTGCTTTTCCATCCATGGCTGTCTCCTGTCTTTATCAGTCTGGCCCTCGTTTCCCCCTCATTCTTTTGTTTCAGAGAAACAGATCCAGGCTAAGCTCCTCGCTGTGTGGGCCGAGGCAGCTGGACACCACCTCCACTGTCCACCACCAGGACACTGTCTTTGTCTCTGTCTCATACAGTGGGAAATAAATATGAATGCAGGTGACAGTGAATGGTATGGTGGGTTTGTTTCCATGTTTTGAGCTTTTGGCAGAAATATATCAGTTGTGTGCAAGTTTGCATAATACTAATATTAAACTGAAGAGTTCAGAGCAAGTTCAGACCTGCACTACAGTCACACAGTGTTTTTATTATTATTATTATTATTATTTTAAACAATCTCAGTACTGGTGAATCCCCTATAGCTCTCCAAAAAGATTATTTACAAAAAAAGAGCAGTAAAACACGACACATGAATGCACTTGAAAGTAATTGTGATGAAGCTCCTCGCTGTGTGGGCCGAGGCAGCTGGACACCACCTCCACTGTCCACCACCAGGACACTGTCTTTGTCTCTGTCTCATACAGTGGGAAATAAATATGAATGCAGGTGACAGTGAATGGTATGGTGGGTTTGTTTCCATGTTTTGAGCTTTTGGCAGAAATATATCAGTTGTGTGCAAGTTTGCATAATACTAATATTAAACTGAAGAGTTTTTTTTTAGTATTTTAAACAATCTCAGTACTGGTGAATCCTCTGCAGCAGAGGTCTTCAACAGGGGGTCCGCGACCCCTAGGGGGTCCGCAGAGGTACTGCAGGGGGGTCGCGAAAGTTTTGCACTATAGGACCAGTTTAATATAAAACACAATTTTATACATGAGTAGGGGGTCCCTGCTCCATCTCTCTGTCAGTTTGGGGGTCCTGGCCTGGAAAACGTTGACGACCCCTGCTCTACAGCTCTCAAAAAAGATCATTTACAAAAAAAGAGCAGTAAAACACGATACATTAATGCACTTGAAAGTAATTGTGATATTTTACAAAACTTTTCAAGTAATTTGTGGTGAAGCTTATAGGACACCACAAACTGATTGTCACTTTGTCTTCACGTTAATGAGCCACTCACAAGCTCCTTATGACAACCCCCCCCCCCAGTTTTTTTATGTTGTGACAGGAGTAAAAAAGATGATGCACCATTAAGCTCCATTAAATGCAGCGTCTGCGATAGCAGCGTGCCTGATAATCACAGGGGAAATGTCATGTTTGCCACTGAAAGTAAACGATGGGCCAACAACAACAAAAAAAAAAACTACAGAGTTCTTTTTTATTTGATCAGCTTGTGTTAGATACACCAGGAGACGCAGCCAGATGTCCCAGGAAATAAATGTCTGATTTCATAGCTCTTTGGATGACCTTCATTGTCACAAGAAATAAAAGCTTGGCTAAATAATTAAGCTTACATGGTGAGTTCTATGGACTGTAATAGCCAGCCGATCACAGTCTTGCCATAAATCAGATAGAAAAAGGTCATTGTGAGCAGCTTAATTTCACATTGTGTGAGTTGTCATACTGCAACACGCTGTTCATCATTCACGCTGATTCCTTCCTAAAGGATCTGATTTTTTTTTTTAATCACATCAGCTGTCAGACACATGATTTGCTTTCTCACGAAGCCCTCAGAGAAACTCTCACATCCCAGCTTTTCGCCAGTCTGTTTCTAGCAGCGTCTCACATGATGGATGGTTGACGGGGAAGTGGCATAGAACAAGCAGATGGAGGTGGTGGAGCGGGCGTAGCAGTCAGGTGTGTACAGATCTGCTGCCCTTCACTGAGCTGAATGGAAAAGTGGTTTATTTTCTCGTCCTGCTGAGGAAACGTTCATCGACAAGGACCTGTACTGTAACATAACAGACAGGCAGCTTATGAAAAGCCCTTTGTGTGTTAACATTATTATTTGACATTTTAAGCTTTTATATACATTAAGCCCACTTACAATGATGTCATCTTTCCCACTAGTTCAGGGTTCCGACTGCATAATGGTCCTTCTTTAAGTTTTATAACTGTCCTTTAACTGAGACTCACAGTGTGTTGTCCTGAACAATAATGCTTTACTCCGACTGATGTAAGAGGAAGTGTGGCCTTGATCCTGGAGTATGGGCAAATCCAGCAGAGGCATAAATCTATTATGTTTGCTGTTCGTATTTTATTGTGTAACATGCCAGGGTCTTCACCTTTGTGTGCCTGTGAGTCATGAGAGTTGTCATTTGGCTCAGTACAACTGAAACTGAACAAACTGAGAGAGTGGCATTTATTACGACAAAACAATAATGTATTGTGCAACAGTGTAAAATACACAAAAAACTATTTGGTACATTAGTTTTCCTCTTTTCCTTGTATCTTTGCTGCTTGAATCTCCATCCCAGTCATCTGTGTGTGTGTGTGTGTGTGTGTGTGTGCGTGTGTGTGTGTGTGTGTGTGTGTGTGTGTGTGTGTGTGTGTGTGTGCGTGCCTCACTCTCTGCTGGCTGCCTGATTACCTGATTGACTGCACACCTGCATCCAGCAGCTCATCAAAACACCAGCACTTAAACCCTGGTTCTTTGGTACCCATCCACTCTCAGCTACCTTGGATAGTGCATACTAATTTATCGTGTTGTGTATCTGGTTGTTGGAACATTTTGTTGCCTTGTGGCTCAGGATCAACACTGCACACGTGTCTGCTCCTCACCGTTCTCCATCCCCCCCTCCGCCTGTGCCTGCTGCAGCTCTCACACCCACATTCATGCTCCGTTACCCAGCCGTTTTCCATACGTCTTCATTGTACCTTCTTTACGTTGGTTGTGTGTCGGCCATTCGAGTGTGTCTGCTCAATTGTGCATCAAAAGCCAAAATCCAGGAGTGTAAACATAAACTCCTCCACAGAAGGAAAGCTGAAACTGTCCCTGTGACTAAAGCTGAGAGAGTTTTATAAAAAGGCACCAAGGAGGCCATTTTTCTCCCTTTGGCTCCTCTTGCAAATGCAATGACACTTCCCATATTGCTGATGGGACTTTTCAATCAACAAGCTGTGCTAGTTGCCTGCAGACGCTCTTTGCCAAGTCTCAGTGTTATGAAATTGCCTCTCAGTGGTTATGGGTTTAAATTTCCTTTGGCAATTTAGCAGTGTTATTAAAACGGTTGTGTTCAAAGCGAGACATATACTGTCATAAGTGCATTAGCTCTGTGAACCATTATACATTTATAAAAAGCATTTTCACAAATGGATTGGGAAATGCTGAGCTGGACCACTGTTTTTCATTCCAGCATCTTGGGCACAGTGTAAACGATGTGCTTAAATAAGTCAGTTAAATCTCGAACACGGTAAGGTTAAAGATGGCGGACAGGGAGCTGTGGGGCCACCGGTTTACAATGCTCTGATCTTTGATGAAATGCTGACAGTCAGGTCTTCTGCTTCCCGTCTCTTCAATTGAAAGTTACATTTATCACTGTCAACGTCAAAGCAGAACGACTGAACCTCACTACCCTAATACTCGTGATTGTATTTACCATTAAAAAACATATTGGTTTCCCCGAGCCAGAGAGGAAGACATATGCGTCTGTCTGCCGATGACATATGCTCATTATTAAATGCCTATGGATTTATGGTCAGTTTACGACCAGGTCAATATGGCTGTAAAGGAGCTCAACGCAATGCTCTCACTGAGCTGTTGGATGTTTTCCTACCGGTCCACAATTTATTTGGCAGTAAAGCCCAGCAAATATAACTATATGTCTGCACAAATGCAGAGTAATACAAAGAATGCAGAATAAGCTTTGAAGTCCAAACCTTCCTGACAGAAGTCAGATTTCTCTCAGGGTTTTTAGAAGCAGGAAGATGAGGATGTCTGTGATCAGCAACAGGGTTTAAAGGCCTCATGAACATATGTTCATCATGTGACTGTGAAGGCAAAGGGGCTGCCACATCATTTCAGACCAATGTGTGGGTTGGTTGTGGTTGTTTTGTACTTTTGTACTTTTCTTTTTCATGTATGATAGAGGATGTGTCAGCTGAATCTATTATTTGGGTTCTGCTTGAGGACTGAAGAGTTCCTCTGTCAAAGGCCTTTAACGGTAGTTTAGCTTTTGGATTTATTCTCACTTGACATAACCACTGAATGTCTGAGTCTGTGTGGCGGGTTGAGCTGTGGCAGACCTTTCTGAAGCAGACAAAGCAGAGTGGGTTTTTTTGTTTTTTTTGAAAGCACACTGTGCGGGGTTGTCTCATCAGTACTTACAGTATATCAGATGTGATACAGAAACCCTCCAGAGCTACATTTCGTAGAGATACCATAAAAGTCTCAGGGGATTATTCGAAAATCGGGGTCGTTTCATTTCAGCTGGTTAGACGTCCACAGACGCAGCAAGTTATACCTTTAAATCTCCCGAAAAGCCTCGACATGCTTTTCATTTTCTAATCAGCAGAAATGTCTTGACTATCGTTGTAGCTGCACTAGCATGGATCCAGCTCCAGGCTTTCATATGGGGCGCTTAAGCCATTTACATGGTGGACTAGTAAGTAACTCTTAAAAAGCATCAGACAGGGGGAATAATGGAAAATGCAAATGAAGAGGGGATCACAGTGACTGGGGAAAGTGCACAGAGACACAGCTAAGTATATCCATTAGAATGATGCTTTCATGGATACCCTCCATGCAGAGGAATCATCTACACAGGGGGCTGGATTATGGCATAGAACAGCATGTCGTTCTACTTGTTACACTGTTTATTCACTGCCCTTTAAAAAATGAGACTGTATAAATGTGGACACCAGCAGAGTTAAGTGTATACAGCTTTCTTTAAATAATACAATCGATACCAAAGTGCTCAAATAAAGTTTGCTGTTTCTGAAATTTATGAAGTTTAGCGAAGTTTTCAGTTTCCAATGCCAACTTCTTGTAAGTCTGTAGTTATGAAGACCAGAAAAAAACAGTAGACAAATCTAGTTTGAAAATGTCACCTAAATGACTCAAACTCTATTCTAAAGTAGTTTGACTTATTTTGCCACGATTCACAAAGTACTTGTCTTTATATTCCCATCATAATATACCAACAATCTTTTTCTGATCTCTATTTCATGAAATATTTAAAAGGACAAAGTCAAATACTTTCTTTGCTTGTATCTGACTTTATCCGTTTGTGCATAAAAAAGGCTGCATTGTGTATTGAATTCACAGACCTAAACTGAGCTCTGACTGTTTCACCTGCTAGAGAAGAAAACAGCATGATCAGATTCCTTATGTGAGGTCAAGTGATCTGCCAGAGAGGGAACTGAATAGTGGCTTCCAGGGAAAAGAAAGAAAAAAGGTGAACGCTGCAGTTGATCTTACCCCCTATGGAGGTCATTCCTCGAGTTCTGGCCATGTCCAGCATTGGTAGACCCCACACCTCTTAATAAGGATAGTAGAGGTGTAGAGCAGAGCGGGCGCCTGCAGGAAGAGCAGTCTAAACTGAGAAAGCAGGAGGAGGTAGGTGGCAGGCAGGAGAAAACAAAGCCATAAATAAAGACAAAGAGGCAAATGGCAATGCAGAGAGACAGCAAACTGTTATGTTCTTTCAAGTCCACAGATGAAAACAGCTTTCAGCTGAGAGAAAGAAAAAAAAAAACAGCATTGTAAAACATATACAAACAGTGATGCAGACAAGTTGTAAGTAATAGCATCTCTACATGTCTTATGGACAGTGTACCAGAGGATGACCTCTTGGCATCACGCAGCTAAAGACCAGCGATCACTACACCAACACAGCATCTCAGAGTGAGTACAACAGCGACTCTGAAAACACGTTGCTGCTCTGACAGCTGATTTTTCGGAGACGCACTGTTGGAAAGTTTGCTCGGTACGCTTGGAAGCTTTTTGAGCAATATACTGACTGGAGCATTTTCAAGTTTCATTTACTGAAGCTAAATCTCGTGAAATTTTAAGATCTTTTTTGTAATCTATGCATGGAAGAGAAATACAAGCGCATGATATCAGTGGCAGCTGAAGGCAGGTGACAGTACAGTACACACTGCTGTCCACCACACAGTCCATGGCACCAAATCAGGATTCACTGTCAGACAGTCTCTGCTGTGATGACTGAGCAGTGTGGGCACGCCAGGAGCCTGTACTCTGAGTGTCAGGCAACCGGCCCACACATCACAGCTCTCTGCATACTGATATCCACAGATGCAGATCTGTTTGTACACACAGCAGATGAGCTGCACATTCCAGTGGATTTGTGTGAGATGATGGCCCAAAAGCTGGCGACCATTCACTCTAAGCAACACAGCAAAGTGCGTTTGGAAATGTCTAATGTTATAATGTGCATAATTATCAGCAAATTCATTTGACTGACACAGTTAATGTCAGACAGCAACGTTAAAAGTTTTGAACAGAGATTTTTTTGTGTCTATGGCAGATGGTGCAGGTTGGACTATAAAAACCAAGTTGTTTTTGTCAGTGTTTTTACTTTTTATGTAGTTTTGGTCTAGTTTTTGCCAGAGTTTTTTTCATCCCATCCTTTACATTCATTTATTCACCCCCCAGATCTTCATTCATTATTTGGCATGACTAATCCTCAGGTAATAGTCCTAATATACAATTTCAGTAGTTTTATGTGATTTCCCCGGGTCAGCTGATTTACAACTTTTAGCATGCTTTGTCACTTTTGGGCTTCGACATAAGGACTTCATATGTGACACTGAAAGTCCACCTGCGAGCTGCCTCGCAGATTTTCATTCCAGTAATGGATCTTGCATCAAAAATATGGTCTTTTTTTCACTTTTTGGCTGACATGAGCAGCTAAATCAACATATCACTTTCCAAATGTTGATTAGCTGAGGCTGTTGTTGTCCAAGGAACCTCATACAAATTGTTGGCCTCAGGACAGCAGCCTTTGGCAGAATCAGGACGTGCAACTACATATGAAGCTGGATTGATATTTTAAGCTTGAAAGCATCATCGCTCACAGCAGGGGCCAACCAGAGCACATATTTGGCTTTGAGAATGTATATCTGTGATGAAATGGGCTTAGCTCAATGTTTGCTTAGGAACATTTCTCTAATTTTTGCTTACCTGACATTGCTATGTCAAAACATAAAAAGCATTTATCAGAGTGGACTGACCCAATGAAAAGACTGGGAATGATTGGAAACTGTTGCGCACTTACAAAAAAAAAGATCTGTCTATTGTTTTAAACTGACTAGAACACAAACTTCAAGTGTTAATATTAATTACCACTGAGCTCAGTTTTATAGTTTGGCAGTGTGGTAATAATATTGTTGATTTCCTGTACCAAATAATCAAATAAAATCTTATTTTATTCGAAGCAGTACTCACAATTTAAAAATGACAGTCTGTTAATAGGGTTAGAATTAGCTGATGTACTCTGTGAGTTACTGAAGCACTTAAGCCTTCGTAGAGTTTTCATTGCATGTCATCAATTAATCAGCCACATCCAAACAGCCGCACATGGGCTCAACACAAATGTGCGCTTAAATACACACCGGCTATATCAATTAGTGGCAGACAACCTTCAGTGCAGCATATCCATTATTATAATCAGTGAGTCTGCAGATGAAGACATCAGTGAAGTTGAACACAGGGTTTTAATGGTTGTCAGGGATGGTTAGTGGGAAGTGATCTGAACCACATGAGACCACGGTGAAGACTGTGAGTGACTGAGTAGTGAGTGTTGGTAGTACTGGTACTCGAGTACTCGAGTACTGGATTATCCAGTAAAATCTCCAATAGAAACAGAGTCATTCGTTTTTACCCTCTTTATGGAGAGCCATTAAATGAAGAGCTAACATGTTACTTAATGAATCATGTGTCTGTGTGTGTGTCTGTGCTTGTGGAAAATCCACTCCACGAATGTTGTGTTGGTCTCAGTTTACCAAACAGTGTGTACAGCATATTGTTACAGGACAGAGAACGGAATCCCTTCAACAATCTTCTCCCACCACCACTGCCATATGGATGTACAACCCTGCAGGCTCATGCCAATCTCTGTGTGCAATGGTGTGGGTGTGTTTGTGTGTTCGCCGATGCTGTTTGTTCTCAGAGTGTGTGTCAGCATGTGAGCTGCCCTGCTCTGCAAGGTGGACTGCATGACTGTCACTTTATTCAATTTGCAAAGCCTGTGTGCACACACACACACACAAACACACACACACACAAACACATAGAGAGGGAGAGATCTAGTAGACATATGCATCCAAATGCTCCTTGACGTAACCTTATTATCGTGCTGGGTGATAGTCATCTTCACCAGCAGCTAAACATCTGCCAGACCTGATGGTTGGAGTTGCGCAAACACACACACACAGACAGAGAGAGAGAGAGAGAGAGAGAACGGAGACAAAGAAAGAACACACTCTGTTTTCCCGGTGTGATAATTTAAACAAGAAGACATGTCACATGTCTTATGGCAGGAAGCAGGAAGCAGCCCAGTAGGAGGTTGGTGGATTGCTGAAAACAATAGCCCCTTAATCCAGGACACCCAGCATCACTCGATGCCTTCAGACAAAGAGCCATATGGATCCGTTTTATTATGACAGAGCTGGTGTCACAGCCCATCATTCAATGTCTTGACTGTCGTCCATGGATTTGTACACAGGTTTTGTACCATATGTAAGCTCATTAAAGCATAGAATATATCAAGAATAGAATGAAATACAGATTGGCAACAAATTACAGGAAAATAAGTCCTGTGATGACATCTGGTCTCAACGACTTCATTTCTCTTCTGTCTGTGAAGCAAAGGGACTGACAAATATTTTTCCTCAAATCTATTCCTTTTGTTTGCCATGAAGGTTTCATCGTTCTCTGTTTTTTTCGTTTTCGTTTTGAAGTTTTCCAGTGGTGGAACAGTTATTCTTAATCTATTATAAAGGCTGAATAGCTGCCGCAGCAGACTAACACTGTGACACCTGAGGTATGAAAAGCTTGGATTGACATTTAAACTGAATGACTGGATGTTAACATTTGCCTTCTGTTTCCATTGACTTCAGTTCTTAAAATTAAAAATAAAGTATTTCAGTATATTTTATGATTGCCGAGTATTTATTGGAGTAAAATTGCATGGAAACTAATTTTAAGATGAACAGACTCACATGATGTCTTTAAGTGATCTGTTGTACAGTTCATTTCCTTTTTTAAAAATCTAAATACCTGCTAAAATTAATGAGATCTTAATTTCTAAGATCAGGGACGGAGTGTGACCGTATGAAAGAAATCGTGATTGGAAAACGAGCAGTATCCTTGAATAGCCAATGAAATGAACTGACCACGAAGCATCAGCAACCAGGTGTTGTGTGCTTCTGATTGGGCTTCATTCAGTAGGCGGCACAATGTAACCTTTCAGCTCATGTGAATATCCCCAGTGTGTGTTCGATGTTGCTGTGGACATATGGTCAGTGTTGCTTTCATGGTCCAGTTTATCCCTCTGGCTCCTGTACCCCTCTGGATCTGTTTACCTCGCCTGCCTGACTTCCTACTGTCTGACATGTTCATCCACACCTGCCCTGCCTCTCTCCTCCCCCTCCCCCTCCTCCTGTTGAGGAAATGATCCTCGGCTTATTACACGCACTCACGAATGATATGATGCATGAGGATTCTGGTAAAGTTGAATCCCACAGGCTGAATGGGTGAAGCTCTTTATTCTAAATTTAGGCAAATAGCAGCTTCTTTGTGATAATGGCTCCTCCAGTTGAGTGTCGAGGTGAGGAGCCCTGCTTGCTTCAGTTAACCACCGACACTCAGGAACTGCCCCTTGAATCAGAATGCCTTTTTCAAAAAATGGATCCCAGCCAGAAGAAACCAGTGCACGTGTGTGGCGATTGAATGATTTAATGTGATCCATATGATTGGAAATGACTCGGGCAACATCATTATCCCTCATTTTATTTGACTTTACTATTTAAATCTCTAATGAAAGTAAACGTCAGCCCTCTTTTCAGAGTGTGTGCTGACAGGAGCCTGCAGCTCTGTCAGGCTGCTCTGCAGCACTGAAGGGCTTTTAACCTAATGCTGCTGTCGCCATGCGCATGATGATAAGGCTAATGTGCATATGCGAAGCACTTTTTGTTTATCGTGTTCACATAATAACAAAGAAATCAGTGCAGAACTTCCATTAGTGTTGGTCATAAAACACATTATTGAACACATTTGAAAAAAATATGCTACTGATTATAGGAATACAATAAGTGGTTGTAAAAGGAACTCAGCTAACCAACACATTAGGAATGCAACAGGCAGACGGCGTTACAGATTCATGTTACTTCCCTCACTATTCAGTTGCAACAAAGTCATCTCCGAAAATAAGAGCTCGACAAAACATGACTGTGGCCTACACAAGAGTCTGTGACTACACAATCTTTAAAATTCTGCAGTGGTCTTTGTGGGTGTCAGATGCCATAACAGCTGCAATATATCAAAACACATGCTATAGGGTTCTGTGTGTGTGTGTGTGTGTTGTTGTTATTTGATTTTGTGCTACACTTGAATTACATTCCATTACTTTAGAGCATCGGTGGCTCGTGCCACAAATAAAACACCAGTTGCAAATCAGTTTCTGCACAGATGCCAGTGTAAATGCAGTTTGCTGCTTCTTGCTGTTGAGTGATGTGGTCTATGAATAGAAGTCGCACACTCCCACACTGTGTCGTGACAATCAGCACAAGATGCCCTTGTGAAAATCGGTACAAATCAATACATCGACCATGGACGCACAAACCGATGCTGTTATTCTATTTGTCCAAATTCTGCAAGAATACATACCTCTGTGATGTCCCCTCCCTCTCTCGCTGTCCTGATCACACCACATCCATCTCTGTCGCACACTGACTGCCATGCAAAACACACACACACACACACAAACACATGCATGGACACAAACTCACTAACAAGTACACAATAAAACATTATCTAATTTTTTCCATTTCATCTTCTATCTCCCTTATTCGCAGAATCACAAGGATACACACAGAGTGTTAACACACACACACACCTACAGCGGACACACACAGACTTAGGGGTCAGACTGTGGAGTTTTGTATCCTGTTTTCTTGCCTTCCTGCTCGGCACGGAGACAGATCAGTATCTTAACAACTTGAAATTACTGCTGGTTCTCAAAGGGCACATTTCGTGTGTGTGTGGGTGTGTGTGTGTGTCTGTCTAAATGCATTCTCGAATGTGTGTGCTTAGAAAAAATATATATATTAAATATATACAGGGGGTCCTCGAGTTACGACGGAGATCTGTTCCTGAGAATGTGTCGTAACTGAATTTCGACGTTAGTCGGAACATACATTCATTGTGCCATTGTGCATACATTGTGCCACTAGATGTCGCTATAACACCACCCTACAATAAGAGTTTACTATGGTGACTTGCCTTTTGTCACTGTAGGGGTTGATATCGCGAGTGTAATGAGAATTTACTTTAGATTTCTGATATCAACCGTGTAGACCCTGTGTTGTGAATAAACCTAAGGTATTGCCACGAACCCGAACGCATCTGTGTCCGTGTGCATCTCCTTACCGGCTGCTGCTGAATCCCCGAAACACGGAAGTTCACGGGAGATGTGTCGTAACCACGAAAACGACGTAACTCGCGACCATCGTAACTCGAGGACCCCCTGTATATATTAAATATATATATATTTTTTCCATGCCTTATGTTTGATACTGCATATATTTATGTGCGGCATATTTTTCCTTCTAAGCCAATGTACAGAAACTTCCTGCCTTTGCTCCATTAACCTAAAGTCAGTGTGCAAATCCGTCATGCAATTATCTGCTAGGTGTCTGTCCTTTCTGCAGTGCTGCTCACAGGTGTTTTCCTGCTCAGGCATCCCCACAGAGTGTTATCATCCCCATGCAGTTACCCGACCTCTTGCTATTACTGAGAACAAAGGCGTCAGCATGGGCTTTCAGGTATTGACTTTTAATGGTACGTGTTATTGTGAGTTGTCATGGGCTCCCATCCCATATCTCATAGTAATTTATTCTGCCTTGTCATTTTTAATTAAACATGTTCATGAGATTTACTTTCTCCTCTACACTGTGTGACAAATTAGTGTCCACCACAAGCATCTGCTTTCGCCTTGCGAGCAGCTCAGGTAGTTATGCTGTTATGCTGCATTCACATGTCTGCATGGCTGAACGGGAAAAAAAAACTTAATCTGGTTTGTAGATGCATTAGGCAAGTTGCTAATCCTTGGTACTGACCTTGTAAACAGCCGGACTGCTTTTGTTGTGTTTAGCGCTTGCTATACTTCATCAGCTGAATGTAATGTCACTGCCATCAGCTCTAATGTGACTGCCATCAGTTTACATGTTGACATGTTGTTATGGTTTGTGTTTATGGAAGCCACATACACAAATTAACTTGTTTTATTTGTTAATTGATTATGATTTTGAATCATCGTCAGGGCCTTCTACGCCTTCAGAGAAGGCCGTAAAAATCTGGACCAAAAGAAAGGAGTATTAAATAATAAATAAAAATAATATTTTTTATTTCTATTTCATTTATTTTATTCAATACAAGTACAAAATTCTCTCATCTATGTTCTAAAGTTAAGTTTACTGTCAAGTTCACATCAGCAATGAAAGGGTTACTGTTCTGGAAACATGTCATCCAATCAGAATCATCCCTCTCTCTCAGGGCCCAGTTAGCTGGCTCATTCATTGATTAGGACATCAGTAACCCGGGGAAGTACAGGCTTGTGTGTGTGTGTGTGTGTGTGCCTTGGGTTGGAGAGTGAGGGGCAAATTGACCAATCACGGTTTGATTTTACGGTGGCGGTAATGCTTCTAATACCAGTGTGCCGAGAAGTGGTGAGGGTCTAAGAGAGAGCATTGATAGTCTGCGTTAAATGGCGGAAGACTGGAGTGATGGTCAGTTTGAAAACCGTTGGGGACACAAGAGTTGATCTGTGGCATAATCATACAGTGGCGTAGAATGTTATTGATTTAAGGAGGTACGCATATTGTTTGATCTCACATTTCGGCCATTTCAGTCAAACTGAGCCACAGAGATCTGCATGTCAGCCCTTCATTTTCACAATTGGATTGTCGGGAGGGGGGATGGGGGGGCGGGTGCATTCCCTGTTACACGACTTCTAACCCATCACGTTTTCATAGTTTTTGAAGTTCTCTAGTTCTTTTGCAAATGGCAGATGATTAAAAGTCGTTTTCATGAATTCACCTTGCATTACACCAGTGTTAAAGCTGCAGTATGTAACATGCCCGGCCTCCAAGCCCCACCTCCATGTGGCACTGAGCGGCTTCCCAAAGCATGAGTGGAGGGAGGGGGCAGTTCGCAGCATATGTGTGAGTAGTGATTGACAGATGTCACACAATCCGTCAGATGCTCTTCTGGCTCTGATTGGTTGTTTCTGTCGGGCGCGGTGCATTCTTGCAAATCGCAGTCGGAGCAGTAGGTGGCGCCACTGGAGCTGTTTTTTTTTCACAGATTACATGTCTCGTGCTGCTGTATGGGCATAGGGACAGTTTTAGCAAATGTGACCAAAAAGAATGACGTTTATAAAGGTTACATACTGCAGCTTTAAGAAGCAGACTCTGAGGCCACAAATCATTTGGCATCTCACAGCATCCTGGTTAAATATGGTGACATACTAGGTCAGAGATGAGCTGTCTTGTCACCAGAGAGGTAAAGTGCAGGTTTTAGTTTTAATAATTGCAGGCACTGGATGTGTGTGGGAGCCATGGACCCCTGCATGGCTCATTTAAAATCACAGTTCAGTGAAATGAGGTGAAATTGGCTGAATGCAATGACTTCTGAAGATGTTTTCCCAGGTTGATTTACTACATCGAAAATGTTTTGTTTTTTCTTTAAGACGTAGAATCATATTATGGCAACAAATACAGCGTGAGAATGAAGTAATGTGTAGACGGAGACGGTCACAGATTGATTGGTTACTCAATAAGAGGTTCATTCTTGTGGCATGAATGGAATCCAAACAAACAGCCTGAATGTACAGAGCTTTATTAACTACCTTGGTATCAGTACGAAAACTCATCTCAGCGTCTGTGGCCATTTGAAATCAGTATGTCAGGCAAATAATTCAGACAAATAAAATGAAACTTAAGATGAACTACTACAACTATTACTTTCTACTTTTCTACTCTACAACCATCAACTCACAGATGAGACATATTGTAGATGTGTAGTCTCACTTGTAGCTACATGATGCCGCTGCAGTCCTGGGACATGTTCACACAAACAATACACAATACAATAGATTCTAGTGGATGATAGTCTGACCTTGTGCTTTCACTCTGGTGAACCGTTGATGATGTAATCTTCCTTCGTCTCCTCAGCCCCTCCCACTCACTCTCCCGCTTCGGCAGGTTTATTGACAACAGCTGCCACATGTAGGGCTCGCACAAGTATTCAATGAATGTGTTGGTGAGGGGATTTTTATTATGAATTATTTTCAATAATGTCATTAAATTACTTCTCAAAAGCGTGTGTTGCCATGGTGATAAATTCCCCACCTATGCAGACTGAAGTATATTTATGAATACAATAAAACATTGCAGAATTTTACCTTGAAACATAATGACAGTGTTTAGTTGCTCTCAGAGGTTTAATAGGAAATCCACGCTCGCTCTGTTGGCGCCAATGTGAAAAGCTTGGATTTGTGCTTCAGCTACATCGCCCAGCTGTTTCTTACACCGAGCAGTGATCCTCTGTCTGTGTGTGTGTGTGTGTGTGTGACTTAATGCAGCTGTTAAATCAGCCAACACAATGCACATCTGTCTTCATATCTCTGTCTCTACACGTGAGGCGATATTGTGTTGTACTCAGTAAAACATTAGGGGAACGTTGCTGCATTAGATGATGGAGATGTGTGACATCATTGTGGTCAAATTGACAGCAGAAGTAAACATGAGCATTTATCCAGGGATATGTGGGTAGAAGTGTTGGGCTTTGATGGATGGAATGGAAAATAAGAAGACGTTTACATTATGTGTTTCTTTATAACAGGTTTATTGTATTCCAATCCTCGTTTTCATTGGTTGTATTAGAGGCAGTGGATTTTTTTTTTCATTGCAGCTGATTAAAACAGCCTCTCCACTTCACATGTGACAGCAGTGATGGGAGCAAACTCATTTACACACCCACACACCATACATGCGGTGCTCTAGTAAATGGTTAGGAGAATTTATTGCAGTCTAGCATGTACATCAACACAAACTTACACTCACTACACAGCTACTTCAGTGCACAACACATGCAAGCGGGGACCTATTTGTCATTATGGCAGCTTATATTTCACGCAGCCACACATGGATCTGTCTGTCAGAATTAAGCACAGATGCTGTGACACAAACAAGCAGCCTCTGACTAGCGCAGGTACAGAGGAGTATTTATACTGCAGTGCAGCTCTGTCAGTGTGCAGTGTCCATCAGAGCAGAGGATGGGTCCTTTCACAGCATCAGTCATAGTAATGAACTCCTCCTGCGGAAATCCCTGCAGTCCCATATGTCACCACACTGAGCAGCACCTCAGCTCGCTCAGGCGCAGTGTCGCCGTAAAACCAGTGTGTCGTATTAAAGGAACATGTTGGTGAATTTTAAACGCTCTCTACAATCTCATTAAGTGTGGTAAGCGCACCACTGTGTGCTTTGTTTCACAGTTGCAGCAGTTTAATAACAGAAGCGTCAGCGGCACTGCAGTCTGCTGGTTCATATCTCACTGCATCCGACTCCGACTCTTAACATAGATGGATACTTTTCTGATCTTGACGGCGATTGAGGATTTGTGAGGGGAATTTAAGCCGGTTTGTTCATACTACAATGAACCCTAGTTTATCACGGGGGTTCCGTTCCAAAAAGAACCCGTGATAGGCGAAATCCGCGAAGTAGTCAGCTTTATTTTTTACAATTATTATACAGTACTATAGAACGAAACCAAAGATCAAGACCTGTTTTCAGGCCCAAGCATTTGTTTAAGAAATAAAAATAGAAGCGTTTTCTAACAAATAACTATGATAGTTTTTAGAAATACTGTAAAATAATCATTTTAATAATCAACCTACGCGGTTGGACACATTGTGACTGATGCGATTTCACAGTTCCTCTGACTGTGCTTCTTCGTGCTGACTCAGCTCCGCTGTAGCGTCTTTTTCTACTGAAGGCCACGGTGCAGGTGTCTTTGTCGGTGCAGAACGTTTCGTCAACATTGTGGGTTTTGTCGTGGAGACAATATGCAAACATGCAAATTTGCCAAGCCGAACGCATTCTGTACTGGACAGAGACGAGGCACGGAGGAGACTGATTGACAATGGCCTACAGTCCCTTAGCCAATCAGGACACAGAGCACAATGCGCGTGCATACACTGTAAAAAAAAGCATTACAAACTGCACTAAAAAAAAAAATCTGTGAAACAGCTGAGCCGCGTAAGGTGAACCGCGTTATAGCGAGGGTTCACTGTACAGCTAAAATAGCTAAAAACAGAGTTCACCAGTGACCAGAGACGAATCTGCATCTGCTCTGATTTTTACTTTGACCGTGTTCTCTTCTTCTTTCACATTTGATTACTCATCATCAGTCATGAGGTGTTTTGCTCAAAGAAGCTAAATTAAATATAATCCCACTGAATGCAGTTCTCATCGGCAGCATCCCTGTTCATATACAGTATATCTCACTCCCATAGCACCACCTCTCCATCTGTAATATGTGGACATATTTGTAAATTACTGAGAGATATTCTGACTGGTGTGTTAATTTTAATTGACTGATTGACAATGGCCTACAGTCCCTTAGCCAATCAGGACACAGAACACAATGCACGTGCATACACTGTAAAAAAAAAAAAAAAAGCATAACAAACTGCACTAAAAAAATCCGTGAAACAGCTGAGCCGCGAAAGGTGAACCGCGTTATAGCGAGGGTTCACTGTACAGCTAAAATAGCTAAACACAGAGTTCACCAGTGACCAGAGACGAATCTGCATCTGCTCTGATTTTTACTTTGACCGTGTTCTCTTCTTCTTTCACATTTGATTACTCATCATCAGTCATGAGGTGTTTTGCTCAAAGAAGCTAAATTAAATATAATCCCACTGAATACAGTTCTCATCGGCAGCATCCCTGTTCATATACTGTATATCTCACTCCCATAGCACCACCTCTCCATCTGTAATATGTGGACATATTTGTAAATTACTGAGAGATATTCTGACTGGTGTGTTAATTTTAATTTGACTGATTAGTCCGGCTACCACAAAGGACACATCTGTAATATGACAAACTGAACATGATTTAAAATTGGTGAATTGATCTTATTTTCAAATTAAACCATCTCCAGTTAGTTTACGTCACACTTTTATCCAGACTCACCAGCTGCTCTGTGCAGTTAACTGCACTACATTGATGGCTAGAGTAGAGTATTATAATATTGCTATATTGTAAATATGCCAACAATTTTTCCATCTTCATAAGGTCTAGGTTATGTGTCTGGTCTAATGGGATGCAAAGATACCTGGGAAATTATGTTTTTCACCATTCGTGTTGACATTTTCTGATTATGGCATCTCTATGTCATCATTTACTATATTGTATGATGTAGATTGATTTAATGAGTTCCCTAGCCCTATTAGTTTGTTAACTTTGACCTCTCAGATCAAATGTTAATCATCTGAAGATGCCCTTCAAATGTTATAATCCCATGCATGTTTACTAAAACCCAGTCCCTGCATTATGAAGTTCATCTGTCCACATCCACATACCCAAAGACAGGGGTAGACACACGCACACACACGGGCACACACACACACACTTTCTCCTGGACAGTTTTGTCCATCTCACAGACCCAAAGGGGATCAACATTTGCATTTCTTCCGGTCCAGACAGTCTATAGATCATGTGGATGACGAAAAATGATGACGTCCGGTTCAAAGTTCATACCCACCTCTTTTCCAAATAATTTCCCTCATCTGGCTGCAAAATTCCAAGATGGCGATTTTGAAAATGCTACTTCCGGAGCTTAAATTTGGCTCTCAGCAAACCAACAGGTAATGTCACACATGCCTGCTATGAGTAAAACCCATTCCCTGCCTGTGTGACTCTGCCAGTGCAGGGCAACAAACAGCAGCAGAGGGTTACTTCATTTCTGTCTTTACAATGAGACAGTGTCACTGCAGTTCACAGAATTATACATTTTGTTTTGAACATGATTAACTCTCAGAGCAAAGGTCATCTGAATGTTTATCATTTTCAGCACTAATGAAACAGTCAGCATAAATTTACAGTGACAGGTCAAATCCAACAGCTCTGCCCCTGAGGAAACGCTCTTTGTTTGCAAAACATAAAACCAGAAAAAAAAAAAAACTAAACTGCGAGACTCAGAATCTGAGTGCAGCAGCCGTGTGCCATATTGCTCTGAATGTCACTGCTTCATTAATTCCCTATAGGAGTCCACACTCAGGTTGTAATCTCCCACTTAGCATTAGAAAATCATTACGAGTTAATACCTGCTAATTGATTGGCTTGTTAATGAGCTGGTGTGAGAGGAGGACTCTCAGGGTCAGACCACAGGGAGGGGAGAAAACCACAGTGAACGTAACCTAGTAACATAGTGTCTGTGAGTCTGGTGGTCGAACCTGTGGTTTTTCATGCTGGAGTCACCTGCAGGGAGCCAAATATTCCAGTGTGATATATGAATACTGTCTGCTGAAATGTAGATGGAAGAAAGTCAGTGCACCAGAACATGTGTGTTCCTTCTTCTGGAGGATGTGTTGGCTTTGTGAGCAGTGGAGAGGGGGAGATTTAGTAGTGGAAATTGTCTCTCTCGCTAATCCCTTTGTCATGCTGCTTGGTCCAGCTCTACGGCAGATTCAGAAATTCACACAAAGCGCTGGAGGGAGCGAGGGAGCGAGGGAGCGAGGGAGGGAAGGACACGGAGGAGTCAGGGAGGAAATATTAAAGGGGCAGGATGAGGGACAACAGAAAGTCCCCAAAAGACAGAGGGACAGAATCATTGCCAGTGAAGTTCTGCTGCTGTTGGACATGGTCTACCCACTGCTGACCTTTGTGTTTCCAGGGGTCAGCACGTCATCGCTCTCTGACAACTCGGCTCAGCTGCTGCTGAAGTCTGACACCTGTAATCTTCCCCGCATTGAAGGCGAGTGCCTGTGTTTATCCTGCATTAGGATGATAGTATGATAGTTGTAGCCACGATAGAAGCCCCAGGCGGCGTGAGGTGGCAGGAGCTGAAGCCGTCACATCCGCCCTCCATGTCAAAAGACACGGCAAATAAAACTGTAACTATAGCAGTGCACCCCCTAATGTGCATTTGAAGCTGCAGTTAAGTGGTTTCAAACCCTTCCTGCTGCATATGCTTCAGTGAACAAATAGTGCTGACTAATCGTTTAGATAATTGATTATAACATTTGCAGTTTAAATCAATTAGTTTGATAAAAAAAAAATCGTGGGACTGTGTTTCTGTGTTTCTGTGTTTGGGTCCTATTAAAAGGACAAAGTGAGTGTGCCGTCACTGAGTGAAAATGTATAGTCTTTATGTTTGAGACAGAATGGAAAGTGTTGTGTGGTTGTAGCAACAGGAACTCCGGTGTGTCCTTATGGGTTGCAGAGGATGTCACGGATCATGAATTGGTACCTGACTGTGACAGTGTATTCAGAGAGTATTCAGACACTGTCTGTAATTGAGCAGCTTTATACAAGAAGGAAAAACTCAACAGTCAAAACATCCAACGCTCACAGTTGGATGTATAAAGGGTGAAATGAACGTGTGTACTTGCAGTGAATTGCAAACATTGGGAATGTTGGAATCAGCTCAGGACCTCTCCGTTTCAGAGTTGTGTCGGCCCTGGGCTGTGCTTATGGTCACTGTCCTGAGGAAAATTGAACCTTCTGCCCACTATGCTCTGGACCACAGGTTTTCATTAAGGAAATCTGTGGACCTTGCTCCATTAACATTCCTCTATCCTCGATCACTCTCCCTGTACCTTGTACCAAGAAGCCATCCACACCAGGATACTGATGCTGCCATATGTCACAGAATGTGTGCTAACAGACACAGGGCAATGGACCATGCAGAAGACCAGGGTACAGTTGAGTAGTTTAATAGAACAATGAAGGGAGAGGTTTACATTTCCAGGATCAGAGGCTACTAGCACAGCTAAGCACAGAAATGCTGATTTCATCAAACCCCAGCTTGTGTCTGACTGGATAAAGTTTTCAAACTAGTTTGCTATAATTTTCCAAGTAAACTTCCGAACACAAAAGAGTCAGAGATTAATCAGTTTCTACAGTCTTACCACACTCCAGCATGGAACACACACACAAAGAGGATTGTGTCCACAAACACACATGTGGCCCCTGGTAATTCCAATAGGAGCGTTTGGCTCTTTGTAGTATCTCAGCCACTGTTATCTCTGTATCCACATGTTCTCTCTGCTGCTCTCTCTCTCTCTCTCTCTCTCTCTCTCTCTCTCTCTCTCTCTCTCTCTCTCTAAGAGCATTGGCTCTCTGTCAAATGATACCAAACTTAGGGATCTCTCTGTCACTCACTCACACACACACACACACACACACACACACACACACACACACACACACACACACACACACTGGGATTAGCGATTGCAGGATTGTTGTCAATCTGCAGAACTCCAGTCAGTTCATGGACTGTCAGTGTGTTTGGTCAGTTGGTAGCTGATGGCTGATGGAGTCACTGAGTGGACAGTGAAGATACTGTGTAGTTGTGTGGCACTGTCAGTCAGTCAGTCAGAATGTAGCCCTCCCCTGCCTTCTTACTGACTGACTGAAAACAAAGGGCAGCAAATCCAGTATCATGCAGTGACCTTGTGAGGGACCTAGTCAGTGAGCAATGAGGACAACAGGTAATAATTTCAAAAAAGGGGTTTTTATTGACCCAAAGTATAAAGTAACAAAGTTTCTCAAACAAAGTAATAAAGGATTGGGCCCATAAAAGAGGTCAAATTAACAGAACTGTACAAAAGTCAACTGAACAAACTAACAGAAGACAAAACAGAGAGACCTCTCCACTGAACACAAAAGGAGAACTTATATACCGGGTGATCAGCCAATTCTAAACTCAAGAGGGGTTAACAAATACTGTTAACCACCAAAAACAACAACTAATTTACAAACGAAGCAAATCAGGACAATTAACTTATTAGAAAAAACATCTAATTTAATCTATATTTAACCAAACCAAATGAAATTACTAATTGCATAAAGAAAATAAACAGAAAGCACTAAATCTCCCCCCCATGGTGTGCCGGCCCTTTGGGTTGGCTCAATCAGCACTCCCTGCTATAAAATGGCAGAGCTTATTTGGCCAGGTATTCTCAGCAGCGGCACCAGCACTGGTAACTCAGAGAATAGAAATTAGGAAACTATACTGAAACAAAGACGGTACAAACGCTAACTAAATGTGCGCGTGTCAAATAGAAAACTAATGTACGGTCAAATAATAAAGTGTGTTGTGTAAAACAGAAAATCCCTGGGTGATTTATTTCAATACCATATGTTAAACCAATGTAAACTCCTAACTTAAATGTAAATTAAATGTATACTGTGTACAAACAAAATACAACAAACTTAACTATAGAAATAAATATGTGAGTGCAGAGGGTTACCGTCATTATGGTTGTGTGGCCATCACAGACCTGATGGTGAAGGTCTTATCTAGAGTCTGATGGAATAATTAAGCATAAACACAAGTCAAATGAATGCTAACACGTGAAGATGTATGCAACACTTACAATACATAAACTATTTACATAAATTAGAGATATGTGCATGACTTCAGTTGTTACTTACCATGTTTGTTTACATGTCAGCCTGTCTGTAGACTTAATATTAAGATACAGTGTATTTCAAACTCTTCAAACTAAAAACTTAACCTAAGATGGCGGTGAATGAAATTTCAGAGGAATGTCAAATACTGACATGAGAGTGATAAAACACTATCATGGTCCCTGAATGACAGGGAAATAAGTTTCCACTTTTCCATAATGAGGTCAACTCTTAGAGAATAACTCTTTGTCAGACACGTCTCCATAATATTGTCGCCTCAGTCCTGTTTGTCGGTCTATTCCTCAGTATTGTGTAAAAGAACGGTTTCTAACTGTTCTAACTGCTGAGTGTCAGAAAACTGCCTCGATGTACCGTCCCCTCAGACGTGGACGTTTGTTTTCGCAATCAAGACACAAAACACGGCCATGTTTTCCACACAGCACAGTAATGGACAGTATGGAAGGTGAAGCCTGTGTGTGGCGGCCTGTCCAGTATCCAGTGTCTTGGCTGCACTGTGTGTGATGTTGATGCCAAGAAGCCGGATGGGGAAAACAGAAATAGCCCAGATCAGGAGAGGCTTTGCATGATGATGTTCTCATGGCACTTCCATGACACAATCAGCACGCACTCACACACACACACACACACACACACACACACACACACACAGAGAGAGAGAGAGAGAGAGAGAGAGATACAAACCAGAGACAAGGCCAAAAGGACCAGAATGAAAGTTCAGACTCTGAGCTCTGATATGAGTTGTGTTATTGTGGGAGAGCTCTGTTCAAACAGCTGATATAAAAAGTGTAAAAGAACGGTTTCTAACTGTTCTAACTGCTGAGTGTCAGAAAACTGCCTCGATGTACCGTCCCCTCAGACGTGGACGTTTGTTTTCGCAATCAAGACACAAAACACGGCCATGTTTTCCACACAGCACAGTAATGGACAGTATGGAAGGTGAAGCCTGTGTGTGGCGGCCTGTCCAGTATCCAGTGTCTTGGCTGCACTGTGTGTGATGTTGATGCCAAGAAGCCGGATGGGGAAAACAGAAATAGCCCAGATCAGGAGAGGCTTTGCATGATGATGTTCTCATGGCACTTCCATGACACAATCAGCACGCACTCACACACACACACACACACACACACACACACACACACACAGAGAGAGAGAGAGAGAGAGAGAGAGATACAAACCAGAGACAAGGCCAAAAGGACCAGAATGAAAGTTCAGACTCTGAGCTCTGATATGAGTTGTGTTATTGTGGGAGAGCTCTGTTCAAACAGCTGATTTAAAAACAAACCACTAATTGTAGCGAAAAAGAGGAACATCTCCAATAAACAGACAAAATCAGTAGTGAAAACAGAACTTTACTCCAGAGAGAGGAACACACACTGAAACAGAACACGGGCATCTCCAATGTGAGACACCTCAACACTTCCTCCTCTCCTGCTTGATGAAAATATCATCATTTCCTCCTTGATACTCTGCAAACCCGATCAATACGGCACATTTAAAACACATAATGAAACACAATACACGGGGTCCTCGAGTTACGACGGAGATCCGTTCCTGAGAATGTGTCGTAACCGAATTTCGACGTTAGTCGGACCATACATTCATTGTGCCATTGTGCATACATTGTGCCACTAGATGTCGCTATAACATCACCCTACAATAAGAGTTTACTATGGTGAATTGCCTTTTGTCACTGTAGGGGTTGATATCGCGAGTGTAATGAGCATTTCCTTTAGATTTCTGATATCAACCGTGTAGACCCTGTGTTGTGAATAAACCTACGGTATTGCCACGATCCCGAACGCATCTATGTACGTGTGCATCTCCTTACCGGCTGCCGGTAGTAAGTAAACACACGGCAGAGTAGCCTAGCTGAGCTGTGGAGGTGTTGGAGAGACAGAGAGAGCGCTCACCAACTAGTTCCCGTGCAAAGTCTGTACACGTACATAGTATTTTTTTGTGTATTTATGGGGCAAACCGCTTAAGCCGAAACAAGGAAGTTCACGGGAGATGTGTCGTAACCACGAAGACGACGTAACTCGCGACCGTCGTATTTCGAGGACCCCCTGTACTTTGTCAGTGTCCTCCAGAAACATTGTTGTCATGTCACCAGGCAGTCCTATTTTGTCCACTTATATTTGGCCAAATACGTAAAACGAAACTAAACAACTGAGGCTGTAGTAAAGTTCATGTGTAAACTCTATGACAGAGCTGACCTTGAAACATCCAGTCCAACATCAGTGGAAGGCAGTTTTTTATCGAGCGGGTGCAGTGAGTGGATGTGGAGATTGTGTGATCCAGAGGGGATGAGAGCAGATACAGTACGTCTGATATGCCATCTTGACATGTCGCTGACAAAAAATGCAATGCATAAATTTGGGGCTGATGGTGGTGGTGGTGGGATAAAGTCAGACACCGAGATACAGACACAAAGTCAAAAAGGCTAAAACATAAGTGAGAAAAAAAACGAGTTGCGAACAGGGAGACATCATCAGGTGGTGAGAAAAACAGATGATGGAGCAATCATCCATCTCTTTCCATCATCAAACACTCACTGGCGTCTTTTCTCGCCACAGACAAGTCGGCAAGGAGGAGGACAGATGCAGATGGAAAAGCCTGTCTCATCTGTTTGACTCTTTCCACACACACACCCCCTCCATCACCACTGTCCCATCCTCCCTCTGTCCTTGTATATTTCTCTCTGGCTTTGACTTGTTTCTGTTCTGCTCTCCGTAACATCCCTCTATCCCTCTCTCTGACACTCATTCATTTTAATGTCGCCTAAAAATAACACCTGCGTGTGCTCCATGTGCAGCTTTACTCGGTGTCGTGATGGCATCGCAAACTCTGCCTGCCGGCCAGTGTTTTCCCACCGCATCCCTCACTGTTCTGCAGGGGTTGTGATGTACAACATAATGTGTTGTAATGGGGGTAACAGGGTATATGAGTGTTACATGAGAATATATGAGTATGTACTGTATGTAGTAATGACTACTGAGTGCAGATACTGTTGGAACGAATAGCAGGTCAGAAGAATGTTACGTAATGTAAAAGTCAGTGTTTGGAATAGATACTGATGTGTTTTGGTGCCAGGTTGTTTGATGGTTAGTGGCAGAAAAGAAACAAAAAAAAAAAAAGAAAAGAAAGGAAAAAAGAAAAGAAAAGAGCACAATGTGGTATAATATTTAGATACTGCATATTATGTAACAGAGTGATGTGATTCCTTCTGATGTAGAGTTGTATAGTGTGAGAAAGAAAGAAAGAAAGAAAGAAGGAAAGAAAGAAAGAAACAATAAGGATTTTGCAGCTACTGTATATTCCAGTACACTTAGCTTTTTTTAAAAGTTCCCTGTTACCACTGGTCAGACTTCCATGCCTGACTTTGTATGGAAGTCTCCAGGGAAATACAGAATTTACAGTTTTGTAAAGCAATACCTAAACAAGAATATGCAACTATGAATAAAACATAACAATTTTTACTTTTCAGTTGATTAAACCCCAGTTATGAATACAACATTTCTGTTCTGTTCAAAGATCATGTGCACTTAGCTTTTTCAAATAAATGCTAAAGTTTGGACAACATTTTTATGCTTTCAGTCAAAGTACATATGTTGGTAAGAACACAAAGTAAAACATTTTCCTGCAATGAAATCAGGTAGAAGAATATTTTTGAACATGTTCTGTTCTGAAAATCATCTGTTTTGGAAAAGATCTAAATAAAGCGCGGCGTATAAATGTCATCTTTTCCTTGCCTCTGGCAGGCGACAGCTGATTGTGTTGATTTCCCTGCTCTCCTCCCTGCATGCTTGATCGCAGCTCTCCGTGTCGACCCCCTCTTCTTCACTCACCTTCTTTCCGTCTCCATCACTTCATTGATCAGAGCGAAATAAAAAATACACATCACAAAGAACAAAAGAGCCACCGGGGAGACGCCATGAAGCCCAGCGTGAAAACAAAGGCAACCCAGCCTCATCTGAATGAAAAGGTTTAACAGGGAATAAATACACACACTGCATCCAGAGCAGTACTGATGGAGAGTTCAGGACCCTTATACATGAATATGCCTGGTTGTCCTCCAGGGTTTTATTTAGTTTCCCCAGTAGCTTATAAAATAGTTTCATAGCTTCATCCAAAATGTTTAGCACATCTCGCAACAACATGAAAAAAGTGTTTTGCTTGTGTTATTCTGCAGCACTGTCCTTATGTCCTCCTCTCTCTCTCTCCCACTCGCTTGTCCTCTCTCTCATCCTGTCACTTGTTACTCTGTGAAACGCCCAGAAAATAGTTCCCATCAGTGCCTTTGTTTCGGTGCACCTGAAAGTACAGTGTGCTGCGTGTGTGTTCACCACCTGGCACCACCAAGGACTAGACTGTTGTATATAGAGGCTGCAGCCTTTATATGACTCATTTATGCACAGTCTGATCTGATGAATGAAGAGATGCACTCAATAATAACCTCTGATATCATGTTATTGTTGATGTTAATTGTTGTAGTTGTTGCGTTATTGTTGTGGTGGTCGGATGTTCACATGTCAGCTGACTAACTGGCCTAATATTCCACGCTGTGCTCCAAGCACAGGTCCTGGAAGTTCCAGCTGGTTGTGTAGTATGTGTCTGTAACTTCTGTTAAAAGTTGTGAGTTAGTGTGGCACCTTCTGTGAATGTGTGTGTGTGTGTGTGTGTGTGTGTGTGTGTGTGTGTGTGCACGCTGGCAGCAAAACAATAGGTGTGTGCGTCTCTGATCAGTAGTCAAATGAAAGGAAGCGAGAGAATGATGGAGTGGAGGGGTACAAGAAAGAAACACATAAAGAGATGCAGACGAGACAATAACAAGTCAGTGGTGTGTTCAGGGACACGACATCGTGTGCGTTTCCACTCGCCTTTTGCTTTTTTCATCTGGTTGAGTCTGACTGTGGCCCCGGTGTGGATATGAATCTGTCAGCAGCTTGTCATGGACCCATATACAATTTGTTCATCTGTCACCGCAAACTCACACACACATATACACACACATATACACATGGGCACAGACACACAGACACACAGAAAAACACTTTAACGTGCATATTTATGTCCCACTTTCTTCAACATAAATGTGAACAAACACTGACATTCATCATGCAAACAAGCTCTTTCTCTCTCACCACACACACACACACACGCACACACACACACACACACACACACACACTGCATCCATCATGCATTTATGTTTGGGTGGTGAACCTGTCATGATGCAGCATGTACGGTGCTGCGTTGTGTTTGACTGCTCCCAGTGGCCATATGTAGAAAGCTCGTTGTACTGGTCACCCCCTCTGTAATTAGTGATAATCAATGGGATGGAGTAATTGTATTTTTTCTGGAAAAAGGGGAAAGTATGCTCCATAGCAGATACCTCGTGCTCCGTAGCACAAATACTTCACGTCAGTGTCAGTAAATACTTGCAGTAATGTGCTTGTGTGAGTTCGTCAAACTACAGTCAAGGCTTTAATACAACAACAGAGGCTCATCACATATATATTGGGATTTTTTTTCTTCTGGCTAAAAGCAAGAAAACAGCTTTGTCTATATTTCTCTAGAAAAGGCACTGAGCAGCTGAACATGTGCCTTTGGTGAAATTGAGTGTTTTCTGTTTTTTGTAGCTCACACAAAAACACAACACAACACCTGTCGAGGGTTTGTGTAGGTGTTGTGTCTCTGAGATCAGGAATTGCACAGAGAGTGGTAAAGACGAGTAGCTCTACCTGAATAATAAAAGAAAGAAGGTTAACATCCCTAAAAATGGCCCTCTCCTCCCATCTCCCTCCTAGGCGACCACCTTCCTCTGTCTATTCTGGACTCCTTCAGTCAAGCCTGCCATCTTGACCTGGTTCGACAATCTGCTGTCAGTTATCAACAGGGGGCAGCATCAGGTGTTTGTCTGTGCTTTTTCTCCTCTCCTCCTCTCCTCTCCTCTGTCTGTATGAAGTATTTAAACTGTGTAATACAACTCAACTTCTCACCTTCTTCCACGTAAACACGATCTTAATTAGTTTGACCAAGCACCATATTATATGTAGTGCAGCAGAAGAGTCCTTTATGATGTGTTTTTGTTTTTTTTATCAACATCATATGGTATTAAGGGAGGTGGTCTTCTCCGATTCATGATGATGACTAAATGATCATCCCATAACTCTCCACACAGCTGGAAAACATGTGGTCTCTCGTCGCAGCCAGGAGTTTGCTTTTCACCCAGGATTTATTGCCACTGCTACAAAACACCCTTTGTGCAAATGGTAAAAATAATATTGCAAAGGGGTTTTAGAGAACCACAGTTAAATCTCCTCTAGAGATCAGAGCGCCCTTTCAACCATTATGAGTCCTGCAGCTGAGGCAAACTAATACGTACGGTATAATTCCCAGAAAGCCAGGATCGACACTCACTGTGGGTGACTGCACTTAAATCTGGTGTCCTGCTGCTTTCCTCACTGGTGGGTAATGATCTGTAACTCTCACGGGTCACTGACCTGCAGATGACCAGTCCTCCAGGGCTGAAACATAGACTGTGTCAGGGCCGTGGACTCCAAACTGATGAAGTCTAATGCCTCGGAACCCACAGGGGAAACGCTCTGTTGATTCATCCCTTAATATTAAGTCTGAAGGTCTCTGTGCGTGCGTGTGTGTGTGTTTTGAGCGCAGAAACATATGATATGTGAGTACACTTTTTAGACTTCTTGCTTCATGTATTGTTTCTGTAATCACCCTGTGGTCCTGGGCAGGTTGGATCACTGGTTAATGGTAACTGGAGGAGCACTGGGAGAATGTTACGCAGCATCACTGCAGCCACAAATTATTTCTGCACTTTATAATCACCTGCCCAGTGGGAAACTGGGCCATCGTGTTGTTCCTGGTAACACACTCGGCTGTGTCCAGACAGTGTGCTATCTGAGGTCAGCTACTCTGGTCTAGTCGTGGTTTGGGTTTGGGTTGTGTGCATTCGGGAAGTGTACCTGGACACATTCTGGCCAATCACTCAGTATGGTTGGATCTATAGTTTGACACTACTCTCTCCAGAGATAAGCACTTGAATCTAATCTCTAGTAAAAGTGTCCAAAAACTTGCTTTCAAAAGATCAAAGATGAATAAAATCTTAATATAAATACGCACTTCATGTGCTGAGCCTATAACCCAGAGGTTGATGGATTGAAACCACCCACTGCTAGTTGTTAATGGCCTGCAATTGGTGTACATGTGTCTGCCTTTATGAAGGATGACCTTCCATTTCATATGCTTAGTTTACTTTATATACATGTTTTTCGAATTTAATTAGGAATGTCCTAATCAAAGTTTCACTTTTAACTACCAATAATTAAGTAGCTCTGTACTGAATTGGGATCGATTCATCGTTCTTAAATGTTTTTATTTATTCATTTATTATTTTTAATTAAGTAAATTTGATGTTGGATTGACAACACCTGACAAAACAAAAGATCAGTTGTTGTCCTTGTGATCAGTTAAAGATGGGACTGGGATCATTAACTTCAACCAAACTCTAGTCAGGGTGGAATCTTCCACATAGGCTCAGCTGTTGTTGCTGTTATCGTCCAACCCCCCCCCCCCCCCCCCCCCCCCCCCCCCCCCCCCCCCCCCCCCCCCCCCCCCCCCCCCCCCCCCCCGCCCCCCCGCCACTTTATCTCGCCTCCTCCATTTTCTGTATCCTCTCTTGACCTCCCCACATTTCCCATTTCTTTAGTCGTTTGTTTTCGCCCCTCAACTCAAATGGTTCTGTCTTATTGTCATCTCGCCCCCCCCACCTCCTTCAACTGCTCTCACTGCAAAAAACAAAAACAAAATTAGATCCAGTCTGGGACTGAAACAGTCATGTTCTCTCCGGTGTGTTCAGGCTTCCCTGCTTCTCAGGACAGGGAAAATGTGGGTGTTATGAAAGGGAGTGAGTAACACTACTTCAGTAACTAAAATCAAAACTCCCTTGAGCACGAAACCTAACGTTTTTCAGCTGGAGCTGATCTGAGGTCAACAACAGACGCCTGAGGTTGTACTCAGCATCTCTCCAAGGTGAACATGGGTAAATGCATGAGTGTGTGGATGAGAGCTGGTAGAAAAGACTCCTGGATATGTTATGGTTATAAATCAAAATGAGAGTGGTGGTTGACGTAGAACAGTACATTAACGGGAAGGACACATAAAAATATGGGACTGATCCTTCAGGAATCCCTCAGCTACATAAAGGCGTCAGCACTGAAGAGAAAACTAGTAATAAAATGAAGTCCTCAGCAGCTGAATAAAAGGCCCTCAGCCCGAGGTAAATGGAGAGAAATGGTGATATAAAAGACAAAGAGACCACATTATGGGCCTGAGCCTCTCGCACAACTTAACAAGGCTGCTGCTGAACAGTGAGATGGAGAGATGGTCGAGTCAGAGGTTCATGTTTATCACATCAGGAAGTGAATGTTGAGATGATTCCATGAGGACTGTGGATCGCTGTGATCTGCATGAGCTTTTATTTTTATTATTGTAACCGCTGCAACCACAACACTGATTGGACTGGTTGGACTGGTCCCAGTCTCTCAGAAGGTGTTGGTTTATAATCGCCAGCAATTACACAATCAAGCAATCCTTTTTATCCTTAGCAATCCTGAACCAGTCATTGTTCGTACTCTGTGTATGAGAAAGTGGTTGATGCAGTGCAATGGACGCAGGGGAAATGTTTTGGTGCTTGTGAAGCTGCTGCCAGTGTCTGTTTTTTTTTTAATAAGTGATATCAACATTCACACAGTCAGATATGAAATTGACTCATTATCTAAAGCCTAGGATGACATTTTACTGCAGTTTAATTAAGATGCCAGCTTATAGTATTGTGTATACACATATCTATACTTGTGCAATATGTCTATGTTTGCCTATACATTGCCCTGGGTCGACAGTATTGTTTATGTAATGTATATTTTTTAACCAACTGTGTAACAGTGCACACCACAAACAGAAAGTGTTTTAAAGCCCCCTTCCAACCCCCCCCCACCCCCACCCCCCCACGCCCAGTCACGTCACTGTGCCTGCGGCTCTCACAGTGTGTGTTTGCTTTCAGACATATTTAGTGGACTTCACAGATGACAGCCCCAGAAATGAGACAAAGCAAAAGTGTTTACTCCGGCAGTACACTGACAATGTTGTTTCTGAACAAGTCAATTACATTGGCCTGACCTCACAAATCCCAGTGGCTCCAGCACATTGCTTATGTGCTCCCAAAACTGCATCCCATAACTGTGTGGCTTTTATTCTCCGCTGTCTCTAATGTGAAAGTTACTAAGGTCATTTCCTAACGTCTTCAGCAATCTTTTCACTGCCACCTCTGGTCCTCCACCTGTTTTTGGTGCATTCACGCAAACTCCCCCTCTCCCTCTCTCTCTCTCTCTCTCTCTCTCTCTGTGTGTATGTGTGTGTGTGAGCTGTTGTTGTGATACCTGAAATCTTATCTTTCTAACTGATGTGAAGTGTCAGCTTCAATCTCCATCCCAGTCATCTCTCTCGCTTTGTGTGTGTGTGTGTGCGCTTGTGCGTGTGCGTGTGCACATCCTTTTGAGTTATCTGAAGTTATCTTTTTGCTAAATGTGAACCTTTGGAGCCTTATCCAACCCTTTATTGATTCCGTGTCGGCTGCACTTAGCTCACCACAGCTCGACATGTTTGGGGCTAAGTGCGGGGAAACAGTGAGGAAAGACAAACTGGAGTTGAGTTTTAGGAATCTCACGAGAAAGGGATTCAGCTGATTTTTTTTGACCCTGAAACTACTGAATAGCATCTGCTGCAACACAAAAACTTCCCTACTGTATTTGTTTTCAATAGAAGTTCGAGCACCATGCACATTACATTAAAGATTCAAGGCCTGTTCATACTTCCCCAAGTAAGCAAATATCCAGCATTTCTGTCTGTAATGTAATGGAGTGATTTCTCATGAAAAACCCTAAATGTCAAGATTCCACATTTTATTGCCATACACAGTGTAGCATTGTATTTTTTTTTTCAGCGTCAATATAATCTTCTGCCTCCTGTAAACCTGTTCAGGACACATTGGCTGAAAATACCCAAGAGGTTTTTATCAATCTTTAATGAGTGGTGGGACATGTGCTCATATGAACAACATTGTTAGCATTACATCTTATTGTTCTCTCGTACGAAGGGAACTGGTTCCTGGTTGTGTCATATCTTTGTCGTTATTATTCTGGCCAAACAGCGACCCCTAGTGGTGATGAGATTAGGCTCCGATGTGGAAAATCCAGTTTCACACAATCTGGCTGTGTAATTTTGGAATTCGATCCTATAAGTAGATTGTATCATTTGAGGTCTGCAAATATGGACACACTAAACAAATGCAGCAGGATTTACATCATCCTACATTTGTACATATGGACTAAAATCATTTGTATTCAGATACTTGGTAAAATTGCTAATGGTAAAATTATGAATGTGTTCTCACTTTTAGCTACTGTACTTCTGTACCACTTCATGTGAGCATTCATGTGAAATGTTCAGTCAATGCTTCAGTTGCACTAACATTAAACAATAGTCTCACATGATCACTGGAGTTTGGGAGCGGTTAGGAATTTGAAAACTGAAAATAAGCAATCCACATATATATATATATATATATACACACACACACACACACACACACACACACACACACACACACACACACACACACACACAGATGTTATACAGACGTTTGGAGCGTCAGTTTTAACATCTGACATGTGACGTGGTACGTGACACATCTTACTGGGTCAGTGTTGAACAGTGGCTCCTGTTGGGGACACAGCTGTTGGAGCAGGGTCATGTATCTTAGGTGTGTGTTTGTGTGTGTGTGTGAGGGTAACAGGTGCTTGTTTACTGGTTGGGAACGAGAGATAATGACGTTATCACAGCTGTGCAGTGGCGCGTGAAGCCTCATCACTGAAACTTACCTGACAGGCACGCACGCGCACTCGCACACATACAACAACATAAAAATATGATTAATCTCATGCATAAAATGAAATGTATCTATCTCTGTATACATTTATATAAATAGGTAGATCTCTAGATGGATGGATGGATAGATAGATAGATAGTCATATACAGAGTTGAGGTACTTACTTAATTGAGGTATTAATTCGTACTCAAAACTAATTATTCTTGAATAAAATGTGATGCATTATTGCAAAATGACCAGGCAGAGACCTGATTAAGATACACTTAGCAATATTTGTTCCAGCTAATATTCAGAGTGGTTTCTGTGGAGTCACATTAACGCCATCTTACTGAAAGAGCATCCATTGGTCTGGACAGAGGGAAGGACACTGTCAGCAGTCAATGCACTGCTCCACAGCACCAATACCACAGTACGACAGTGTGTAGTGTGCTGACGTGCTGTAATAAACTGAGTGAAGGATGAAGGATGCAGTGCGTTCAGCCGGTCTTAAATAGTCAGACGCCATAAAAACACTATTTCCATTTAGTCGGCTTACTTTATAGATAATATATTTGTATATGTGGGATGGTTGGCAGCACTGGCACTAACACAATTACATACCATGAAATAGATACCACTTACTAAAAAAAACATATCGTGTAGCTACATGAATCTTGAAAAATGTACCTGCCTGTAATTCAGTGCAGGTAGAGAGAAAATATATGTGTGTATGTATATGTGTGAGTTTGAGTTCACTCTGATGTAAAAAGAGTAGACCAGACAAAACGAGCAGCGAGACGTGGGACTTGGCTCTGTCCCCACGCTCTGCATTAGACTGCCTATAATTAAGCCAATTAGCGCATGGGAACAATGCTGCAATACATCAGGGATGGGGAAGGGTAGGGATACTTGCAAAACACTGCATCAAAATACTCCCACAGTGAAACACATCAGTGCTTGTTGTACTGTCTAGGGAGGCCTGCACAGAAGGTAGAGGTGCATTCATGAGAATGTAACGCTGTTTTGATGGCTTGAACATGTCAGGCTAATTAGTAGCTATTCATGCAGTCTTACACACTGGGCAAATCAGGATGCACTTGAGACAGTTTAAATACAAACGGTTGTTGATACAAACTCGCTGCCAAAGAGAAACTCAACCTTATTTATATTTTAATTGTTTAATTATCCTTTATCGAGCCAGTAATCTCATAGCCACGAACCGATCGAAGGCAAAACACCATATTAGACGTACAAATATAAAAGAGGGCTTAAAGAATTTAAAATGTCCCCAGGTCATGTTCCTGCATATATATTCTTAGTCAGAGAGGCAGAATCACATGTCTAAATCACATGTCACATGACTAAGATACAACTAGGGAGCTAAATGTTTTTGTTTAACAAGCATTGTTGTCAAACTTTATTAAACATTGTTTCTTACTTACTAACATTTTTTCATTGAAAACAATAAGTGGAGGTCAGATGAACGTATTGAATGATGCATATTTCTCTAGTTTAAATATTTCTAATGTGTTCTAGATAATATTGCATCTATCAAATAATTATTTATTTAAATGTAGTGTTTTTGTTAATTTAATGTTACAGTACTCAAGTTTGTATATTATCACATGCAAACAAAAACAAACCTAATGTTTTCCACCAAATCAAAATGACTGCATAACCTTTTGTGTCAATGGTTTTTCTAAATGTAATCTTTGTGCCTTTCCAGTCAGAAATAAAAAGAGCATCCAGACAAAGTAAATGTATCAATTTGGTGCCCAAAGATGTTGGTACAGATACATTATTCCAAATTCCTGCAGATTTTAAGAAGACCTGAAGACCTCACCACACCATTCTCAGAATAAAAATTTACATTGGCAACATACATTTCATTGAACAACTGCATATCAATGAATATTGATATATACATATTATTTATTATTTATAGTTATATAACTAGGTTTGTACATGTACTGCCTACTGTCACAGCACAGTATATTGGTACTTTCTGGGCTGCTAAATACTTTCAGACCTTGACCCAGTTATGAGTCCAATTGTCATATACAAGTCATCATGTCGCCCTGGGATCCAGCTCATTAAAACCTATTATCACAACGATCATGAGCAAATCCAGCAGCAGTATGCCCACAGACTGTTTTGGCTTAATGATACACTGTTATATTTAGTTTCCCTGTGGTCAATCCAGAGTTTGTTGTAAAAAAACACCAGGCCATTTCGCTGCTGATTAAATTGACAATATATGGACAATATATATTGGTTGTTGCCAATAGTTGTGTTTGTTTGACTGGTTGAACTACTGTATAAAACATGTGTATTTAGTAAGGAACTCTAAAACTGCTATTTACCATGTCCCTGAGTTACAGATTTTCATTAAATGCATCCCTTCATGAGTTTGGTGGCTGACCTATTTTACAGGAGTTCCTTGAATGCAACATCTCCAAGATGGGTGCACCCAGAGCAGAGGCCTCAGGTCACACAGGTGTATGTGAAACAATCAGTGATCTGCTCAGCGAAGGAAAATGAAGTTGGGTTTAACACCAACAGAAGGAAAGAAAGAAAGAAAGAAAGAAAGAAAGAAAGACTCAGCTGGGCTGTCCCTTCCAATTAACCTGGATCATCCAGGTGAGTTTCGCTGTTGTTAGCTACTTAGCATTAAAGCCGTGGTCTTTAAAAAATATGTTTTGTGGGATTTTACTAAATTGTGTGAATGTCATAGACCAAGACTGGACAAGATATAGTGTGTAATGTGAAGGCAGTATACTGTAGTTGATAACTTTGTGCCAGTGAATGTGTCAGTCAAAGGTGTGGTAGCAAACAAATAACAAATAAACAAATATTCATACTTTGTTTTCTGTCGGCCTGTTGTATCAACAACATAAACAGACTGCGTCCAAAGAAGTAGATGTAGCAGTTTAGCAATGTAATGTCGCTCTCACAGGTCTGTGGTGGGGGTTTGTAATTTGTGAGGGTTTGGATGACATGCAAGAAAGATTGTGTATTTCTGGTGTTGCTATCGTGTCCAGGTATTTTCTTGCTGTTCTGTTGTTTAGCCTCGGCTGCATCCCGAGCCTTCAGGAGCCTGTGAACCTCTCCTATCAGCCAAGGCCTCTGATTAGCATGAACAGTGATGGTTTAGTAGTGAGTGACTTCATTGATGCATTTTGCGATGTTTGCTGATAGAGTCCTCCTCAATGTCTGCAGATCTATCTATTTGTCTATCTGTCTGTCTGTTTGATGGGGCTGTCGGTCTGTCTATCTATCTGTCTACCGGTCTACCTATCTGTCCGTCTATCTGTCTGTCTATGGTAATGTGAATGAACTTTGTGAGAATAGCTGCAGATAATGAAAGGACTTGAGGAAGAAGTGCAGACTGTGTGAGCAACTGAATGCGGTTACCTTTAGTTGGCCCTTCATAATCATTTGCATCTGCAATATGTGACTGTAAATGTCAACTAAAACAAACATTTCAGTGAGGAGACTGAAACTGTAAATTGGCTCGGTATAAAAAGGCTTCTTTGCTTCTGTAATGCTGAACGTTGGCATTTTTGTAAAAGCTATTTAAACTACAGCTATATAAACTATTTTTAAAAGCTGTAATAGTTTGTTCATGGCTGTGTGTCTGAAAGTTTAGACAATCTTAATATGATATCTTAATATTTACAATGTAAAGCAGCTAAATGTAAATGTTCCTGAATAGCACAGGCCAATTGAGGCAAAAAATGAGGCATTTTAAATGAGATTTTGAACTTAATTTTTCTTTGAGTAAAAATCTATATTCGAAGTTTTTTCTTTGTGTCTCAGTCATGTATTAGTCAATACTTGTATCAGCTCAAGCTGGCTAACAGCTCTAATATCACATCGGCCCCCTCTACTGGGTGAAGGTCCAAAATCATTTCCCCGTTGCTCTGTTTACAGTGAATTTTGAGTCATTGATAAAGTTTGAATCCTGTAAACTGACCTTAGAATTTTCTTCTGCTCCCATCATGACCTGAAACATCAGTGAGTATTAAAAGGCCTGCTTCAGAAGCAGAAATGGCACCTCCTGAACTCAGTTCTTTGTCCCCCATCACTTTGGTAGAGGTCCATGTTGAACTTTGTCCCTTTGCAGCTCATCACTGAACACATTTGTAAATCCCTTTAAACCTTGTGATGATTATTGCCCATGAGTTGTTGAGTTGAGGTTGCTGGGGAAGAATATTTTTCTTTCCATCTGTCCAGTCTGTCTCTTAGTCTTTCCCTGCCATCCTGTTTGATGTCTGTTGTTTTAAGGACCTTTCAGATACTTGTGTAGTCCATGCCCAGTGTTTGTGTGATGGCTTTGATCGATTTTCCTTCTTTCCATTTCAGTTGTCTCAGTTTTTCTGGTATTGACGAAAAAACACTACCTCGAATTCCAAGAATAAGACAAAGAAACAATCAGGAATATTCAATGTTAAAACAACTCATCTAAAAGGCAAAGCCTAAAACTATAAGAAACAACTGTCTATTTAGATATTCTGACATTTCTGCTCAGTTGAAAATTGTATGAATTCAAATAGAAGTTGCAGTGTACAAGCTCAGTGCAATATAACATCATATATTTAATTCTATTAGTATTTTTAGTTGAATCACAAGATATTAATTGAAGTGATTAAGAATAATCCTTGGAAATGTTGTTTTATTTGTTGTACAGTGTGTGCCTGTATCCCTTAATTACTACTTTGAACAAGGTGACAGCTGATCAATATAAGCGGTGGACTAATTGAAAAAGTAATTTAACACTGGGGTACTGAATATCTCATTGACTGTATGGTGAATTACATTAATACATACATATCTTTAAACCCCTCTCTATTCTTGATTCATCATCAAACAACTTAAATCTGTTTAGAGATACAGTGAAACGTGTAATAGCTTTGACTGCCTCGATTCCTTTTTATTGCAGATGGTTCAATGAAGCTTTGGAGACTTAAAACCACCCGCTGCTCTACCAGCAGCATGAACTACTCATCTGCTGAGGTGGCTGACAGCCAACATTTAATGGAATATGAGAAAACCAAAGAAATATTAGGTTGCATCATGTGCAGAGGCGTAATGAGTTTTTTCCAAATAAAAATAAATAAATGATGACAGATGAAAACATGCCTGCACATTAAAGAATTGATAAAAGCAGGAAAACCTCAGAGGACATTGTTGTTTTGAGAACAAAGTGTGCTGTTGCTCCAAAGGCCACCAAGTGTTCAAGCTGTTGCTGTGCCCAAATAATGTGTTGCATCATGTATTCAAACTGAATGCTGTTATGTGTGAGTTAGGGGTGCAATGGGGTTGTGGATACCAGTGGCGGACCATCAGGGCCAGCAAGGCGTACAATACTGTTCTTCCACATTATTTGAGTTATACCATTGCAGTCTTTTGACGCTGTTGCAATGATGTTCTGATGTTGTTTCCAGGTGATCCAGGTGAAGTGCTTATTGGCTGCCCCCGTAGGAAAGCATTGGGGTCCTGCATCAGTGCCAGCTGATCACAGAGACATCTCAGAAGAGGCTGCAGCATTTTTTTTTTTTTGCTTCCTACACCATCAAGGACACCAAGGGATACGACCCGAGTGTAAAATTGGCCGGAGTTCTCCTTTAAGGAAAGAAAAGAAGATGGATTTTGTACAAATAATCTTTTGGTGAGTAAAATGCATTTTATTATCATATGCTAAAACAATTTTTAAAATAATTCTGTCATTTCTTATTATTGGTGCTTTTTTGATGTGTGTCACAGCTGTGGCTACAGTGTAGCATAGTGCCGTTACCATGGTAACTGTTTCACACGGCTAATGGCCATAGTTGTTTAAGCACGACAGTGATATGTTAGTGTGCCGGAAAATGAAACGTGGTGTGTGTGTGTGTGTGTGTGTGTGTGTGTGTGTGTGCGTGTGTGTGTGTGTGTGTGTGTGTGTGCGTGTGTGTGCGTGTGTGTGTGTGTGCTCAGAGATAAAGCTTAAGACCCACATACTGTCTGCTGATTGGACATAGCACAGTTGAAGGAGACTTGTTGAATTGTGCTATGTAGGTATTTATTCTAGACTCATTATGCTGCATTTCTGCATCATGTTGATGGTTTCTAGAGGGTGGGGCGACACCACAAAGCATTTGTGCGTAGGGCACCCAAATGGCAAAACTGGCAACATAGTGGTTTCCCCTTACATTTGGCTCATTGATATGAATAGCCTAACCACAGTGCAGGAGTGTGATAATGCAGGGAGAACTCCATCGTTTCCTTTATTTCTCAGTTCTCTGTTCAGTTCTCTCCAAATGCTCTCTGGTCCTCTCAAACAGTAATAACATAACCTAATGCTGCCTTTATGGAAACTTTACTCTCAACACATTTTCTCTGCTTTTACAACTGCTGCTTATGAATGAAAATTATCATTCATACATTCTCTTCATTCATTCATTCATTCATTCATTCATTCATTCATTCATTCATTCATTTAATTATTATTCCATGTAAGTATTATTCTGTTAGCGTATGTAAAGATGGACTGTGATGTAGCTTTGTGACATTCATTAGTACCAACTGCTGGGCAACCACTGTACAATATCCCATGCAAACATGCAGGGGCACACACACAGTCAAACACATGGCACATTTGTAATTTAACAGCACAAAAGCAGTTTGACCCAGTACTTCAGTAATTCAACAAGGCTTTTGGTCAATTTGACAAATAGGCAGTCAGCTCGACAAACGCACGGATGTAACTAGGAGTACGTGTTCCTGAGACAATGTTTATTCCTAATGATTTGGAGTCAAGGTGCTGACACAGAAGCACTAAGTGGATCACCAGCAGGTCCCTGGTTTCAGTCAGCTGATGCAACAGTCAGGGTGTTGTTGCATCATTAGCGTTGACTTTTAGAGTGACTCTGATTGCGTGGCTCAATTTCTATTTTGATAAACTTTTATTTTGTTAGAGTTAGATAAGTTGAGTATTTGACTCGCTGGAAGTTGCACTGCTATGGGGACCCACAACAAGTTTTACAACACCTCTCATTTGTCAAACAGTGGTAGCATGATGTATATTAAATTTGAACTGCATCATCTTTCGTGCTTCTTTATTGTTTAAGCATTGGACACCCATAGATGCTAGATTAAAACAACAATGAGGGAAACTGTCAAAACATTATAATCAATCTGAAGATGGGGAAGAAGAAGGGGAAATTAGAGTGTGAAGTTCAGTAGGCATTATTCTAATTATATTTCACGCTGTATTGAAGAGGTGGACAGTGACCAACACTGCCGTCCTGAAAACCTTGAAAACAATGAGCATGACTAACACACAGGAATACTCCTTTAGAGCAATCCACCATCAAGGTAACAAGGTAAATATTAAATTTAAAGGCATTGTGTACTCTCTGGAGGACTGTGTCCGCTGGGTAGTTATTCAGAAAATGAGACCAATACTTAAGCTGATGGCTTTAAAATAATAGATAAAAAAGAAGGAGCAAAAAGAAGGGAGGAGAAGGTGGGATGGTTTTTAATTTGGCTCAGAGAAATAGCTCCCACCACATCTTAAACCCAGTCACACTCCTCCGTCAAAATGTGATGTACTCAGCATTAATCCAATAGAAAACAATAGCATTTATTCTGCTGGTGTGGACTTGGAAATGATCTCAGCAAATAACACATCTGCAACAGCTCAATTCATTACGGGGAGGCTCAATAACAAAAGCAGCGATTCGCAAGTATGGCATCGATTCAGTCAGTATTTTTAGCACACAATAAAAATGTCTTTCTTGACATTATTACTTTCTGTCACTGGGTCTATACACACATTTATCTGTACTGGAGACGAGGTCAACCAATATCTGATCAAGTGTAGCGGTTTAACCTCCCAGAATCGCTCCACTCTGCTGTTTCACTGTTATTAAACTCTCTAACCTTTGCTTATGTGGCTGCATTGTTGCACGCATGCAAACAGCTCTCCCTTTTTCACATGTTAGGGTCACCCTGTAACACTGGTAATGTCTGTGTGTGTGTTACTGTGTGTATTTGTGCACTACATGGAAAGTCTAATCTTCCCATGGTCCCCATACAGCTATGGGTTGATAAATCATCCATGAGCAATTACATGTGCAGTGCACCACCCATGGGTGCGTTTTAAGATAGCAATCATATATGAAACACTGATAATATTTTATTATTGCTGCCAACAGTGAAACCTCCACTTTTACTTCCACCTGGAATAGTACACAGTGGTGATGTTTTCTCTCCACTAAAACTGCCCCCCACAGGAATGTGTATTTTTCTCAGGGAACAGATATACATTGTGAGAGTAGTGACTCGTGACAAACAACATAGACTCTACATTCCCATCTCACCTGTATGGAACAATATGGATCCATGTCTTATCATATTATGATCAGTATCACCATACCAGGGTCTAGTCCGCATGGAGCATCAGCTGTTCCAGGCAGCTAATTTTAACACATGAAATGAGTCAAGTATCAATAATTGCTATTTAGAAAGCTGTAGGAGGCTCAATAGGAGGCTCACACTAACTGCCCTCATATAAACTGTGAACACCCAGACTGACAGCAGCCACATTCATGGGAAAAGTGTCAGATGTAGTCTTCAGCAGTGCCATTCTGATGTACATATGGTTGTTTAATTGCACCGCTCTCTTTCATTTATTTTGTTAAATTACTGCCGAGAGTCATACTGGTTTCATACTGTGTTTCCACACATGCACACATACAGAGGTGTTTAAGTGTTTAAGTGACGTATAAGAGGTGGTGCCTTCTCATTATTTAGTTACTTGTGTAAGAAATAAGCTAATTTGAGTAACCATATTGTTATTGACCAAGATGTCAGATTACAATCAGCTATCACCTAGATTACAGGTCACATAGGGTAACTGACAACTGCATATATATACATACATAGTATTTGAAGTATAAATTACTGGAGGATTCTATTTCAACTTCACATTTGAGTTCCAAGTATTTTGTTATTTTTTAAATGGCGCTTCTCCATTGAATTAATAGGCGAATAGTGCAGGAGGAGTAATGAAACACTAACTCACTATGTGTATTGATTAATGCTTTATGACTTTATGTCATTCTGTCAAAACAAGCTATATAAGTGTCATTTCTATAATGTAAATGATTATTTGACAAGTATTACTGGGACACTACTCACAGGACAGGCAGCATGACCTCATTGTTGTTGTTCTTTTTGTAAAATGCTACTTCTGTAATACATGTTGGTTGTGCCATAGTTCTGCCCCCTCTACCCCCAATTGTGTTGAGAAAAGTTCTGAATAAAGTTAAAAGTTAAGGGTTAATATAATCACTTTTTTTAATCATATTTTTGCTTTATTTGCTTATATAATTTGAGCACTCATTCAAGTAATGTAGGTTTCAAACTGAACATTTATTTTTACATCTATGCAAATGCATATGTAATATTTGTAAGTTGAATGCATAATAAATACAGAAACAGCCATTTAACAATATTATAAGGTGTAGTTTTATTTTAAATTACATTGCATTTTGTCACATTCATGCTGTTAATGTGGCCCATCGATGGGAACCGTTGTGCTGATGTGGCCCTCTGTGAAGTATGAAATACTTCCATTTTATCTGCATTTGATAATAGAAAATTTTGGCTCATCCAGGTTTTAATGTCTTTGAGACATGCTTGGAGTTTAAGTAGTTGATTAGTTTCATGTGGTTTTTATTGAATTGTACAACTGAGTATCATCTGCATAAAAATGGAAATTTACAGAGTGTTTTCTAATAATGTTCCCTAATGGCAGCGTGTATGACATAAATAAAATTGGGCCAAGCACAGAGGAACTCCATAATTGACCTTTGTGCATTGTGACAACTTATTATTAATTTTTGTGCAAATTGATGTCTGTTCAATAAATTAGAGTTAAACCAATTTAGGGCAGTTCCTTTTATGCAATTAAGTGTTCAAGCCTATGAAGAAGGATGTGGTGGTCAATAGTATCAAAAGCTGCACTAAGATCTAGGAG
>JAFBJQ010001591.1:162755-176555 GCA_016785345.1 Trinectes maculatus | reverse complement strand
ATTCAAGTAATGTAGGTTTCAAACTGAACATTTATTTTTACATCTATGCAAATGCATATGTAATATTTGTAAGTTGAATGCATAATAAATACAGAAACAGCCATTTAACAATATAATAAGGTGTAGTTTTATTTTAAATTACATTGCATTTTGTCACATTCATGCTGTTAATGTGGCCCATCGAGGGGAACCGTTGTGCTGATGTGGCCCTCTGTGAAGTATGAAATACTTCCATTTTATCTGCATTTGATAATAGAAAATTTTGGCTCATCCAGGTTTTAATGTCTTTGAGACATGCTTGGAGTTTAAGTAGTTGATTAGTTTCATGTGGTTTTTATTGAATTGTACAACTGAGTATCATCTGCATAAAAATGGAAATTTACAGAGTGTTTTCTAATAATGTTCCCTAATGGCAGCGTGTATGACATAAATAAATTTGGGCCAAGCACAGAGGAACTCCATAATTGACCTTTGTGCATTGTGACAACTTATTATTAATTTGTGCAAATTGATGTCTGTTCAATAAATTAGAGTTAAACCAATTTATGGCAGTTCCTTTTATGCAATTAAGTGTTCAAGCCTATGAAGAAGGATGTGGTGGTGAACAGTATCAAAAGCTGCACTAAGATCTAGGAGCACCAGGACAGAGATATATCCTTTATCTGAAGCCATGAGTAGGTCATTTGAGACTTTTGCTAAAGCTGTATCAGAGCTATGATGAACTCTGAACCCTGACTGAAATCCTCATATAGACTATTGGTGTGAAGAAAATAATTTCACTGATTGGCAACAGCCCTCTCAAGGATTTTTGAGAGAAAGGGAAGGTTGGATATTGGCCTGTAGTTGTTCTGGGTCCAGACTGGGTTTCTTGAGGAGGGGTTTAATTTCAGCTACTTTAAAGAACTGTGGTACATAAGCAGATGACAGAGACAGTTTGGTTATATCTAGTAAAGTACTGTCCAGCAGAGGCAGAATTTCTTTAAAGAGTTTTGTTGGAATGGTGTCTAGAACACGGGATGCTGCTTTATATGAAGAGATTATTGTTTTTAGCTGACTATGGTCAATTGGGATAAAGCATTCTATTTGTGCTGAGCCTGATATTTTAGTTTGTACAGGTAATTTACTATTTAGTATAGTTTGGGAGTGTAAACCTGACCTGACAAGCACTAGGACCAAGCAGAAAACGCCTGCTCTTGTTGAAGCCTGTTTCCTTTAGTTTAGACCACAAGCTCCGCCCACAAGCTCCTCGATTGGCTCTGCCCCCCACCTCTGAAATCAAAACTTCATCGCTGGCTATGTATATTTAAGATACTTTATTACAGTACTTTATTTTTACAGAATAAATGATCAATTAATAATGTGTGCTTATTTTTGCTAAGAGCTATGTCTTAAAATTAAAGTCTATTTTTTTCTATTTTCCAAAAGCACCTTATTAACCTTTGCAACATGAAAAATAAGATATTTTTCTGCAAAGTAGTTGAGATAAACACATGTTCATTTATCTCTGTTATGTTTCCTCAAACTGTGGATTTTATTACTAGAAACTCTCCAACTACTTGTTGCTATATAGACTCAGGGATGAGTAGGCATAGCTGATGATGGGAGCTGATGACACTTTGACCTCATTAACTACCTGAGAAGAGAAAAAAAACAACAAAATCCTAAAGGTTGTTCTGCAAAAATGAAACGCCCCCCATTGACTAAATTATGGTATAAAGTACTGCAAGGGCGACTTGTCCGGACAGGCATGCTAAACTCACCTCAGACACTACAAGGCTTTTCTTTTTTAACCATAACTTGCTTAACAATCACTTTGTGTCCCACTACAAGCGAGAGTCTGACAGTAAACTTTAGCTGTGTTCCGAATCCCATTAGCATTTGATGCTCCACCATCTGTCCACTAAAGGCGAGCGCGGTTGCCCACATGCAGTGTAGGCTTGGTGATTCCGGACTGAGCCAAATACTTTAAAAAGACATTGTAAATAGAACATAAACCCAATCTATTAGTCCACAAATGTGGCTCTCAGACAAAGGCCCCTCTTTCAGGGCAGTAACACAAACAACTTAATGTTATCCTTCTGAAAATATTTAATCTCACCTCCTCTATACTCAGCTCAGGAAGTGGGCTGGTGCTACAAAATTACAAAGGAATCATAAGTCTTCCGCCTACATTATTTATGATGGTGAATAGATTGTGTCATTAGAGAGAGGCCACAAACTGAGAAACAGGCTGCCTTCCTAAAACTGGACCTGGTTGTTATACCCTGAGTGGCTTGTTAAGGATTCATTGGAGAGGAGGAATGGAGCTGAGAAGCGCTGTTTGCTATTCGATTTGACCTTCAGATTTACCAAATCCCATTTGTTACGGTGCTAAACAGTGATAGAGACGTATTCCAAGCAAGCACCACCCCCGCACACATGTACACAAACATGAAGACGGCACACACACTCATATACATCCAGACACACACCAATCCAATCCACTCAGTCTCTTATGTACAATTGTTAAATTATTCATAAACATGCATTCATCCTGTCTTGTACTTTTTGGAATTAACCCAGTTAGATGGATGAGGCGTGTGGGGGGTGGGGGTGGGGGGGTCATGTGGGGAAACAGAGACATTTTTCACAATTTGTTCCATTTGAAGCATGTAATCACTTTAATAATGCGTTTCTCTGCATTGAGAAGAAAGTATACACTTTGTGTGTGTGTTTGTGTGTGTGTGTGTGTAGGAAGTATAAGATTCTGCACAAACCATTAATTCTCTTCATGACCTGTGGGCAGAAACAACAGAAGCTCATAGGCCAGAGTAGAGGAAATAATGCACCTCATTGCTGATTCTGTTGGTTTGACTGGCAAAAATTACAAAGGAACATTAACCTTGTCTCAAGTGAAGTTAGTTTGGTGAAAACAATGAAAAGTTGTGGTCAGAATCGTGTTCAGTGTATAAAGACATGGGAGACATGAGTTTAGCACAATTTTACAGCTTAAAAAGTGAAAATGAAAAATTCCAAGTATTTACACCACAGGAGTTTAGAATGTAAATTTAGGTTGTGAAATATCAGTGGGGCTCAAGCCGAGTGATATCTATTTGTCATACTCATAACAATGTGTGGCAGTGGAGTGTGGCGCAAATGAAAAAATATGTGACAGAATATTCCTCTACTTAAATTGTGTTTTTATCGCGCGCGCTCTGACAGTGAATCGAGGAATGAGTCTATGTACTGAATACGAGCATTGGCACATCAACATGCTGACACCTCACATAGAGCTGAGCAGTGAGAGTGAGGGAGACAGAGGAGAGTTAGTATGAGCTCTGTCTTATGCAGGATCCTGTCTGAGCACAGCTGCTCCACTGGGAACATGTTAAAAAGACGCTGTCTTTGTCTGTCTGGGACATGATTCCTGCCAACTTATAGGATTCGTCCATCTCCTCTCACTCTCTCCTTCTTTCTTTTACTGCATGTGTCATTCCTTTTTCTTCCTCGCACTTGTTTGTGATCCACACTCTCATGTGTAAAATATGTCAGTTTAAAGTAGCTGGTGCTGCCGGCATCAATGGGGATAAACCCATACCTCAATGTTTCTCATCGACCTTGTTTATTGTCTTGAGACAGAATGTTGGAGTTGTACAAAATATTCTAAACTTTAAGAATCTAACCTGTAACCTGTCTCTTCCCCCTGGTGTCAGAGTGGGTGTAACTGCAGTGAGTGCAAACTCTCAGACCCAATCTCCATGCGGAGGAACGAGATGCGGGCAAAGTTGGGTTCTGTCCTCTCTATGTTAACACACTACTTGCTGTGTATTTTAAGTATCCAAATAGTTCTATTAATCTGAATAATATAATGTTAATGTAAGTAATTTTGAAAAAAAAATCCCAAACGATCATTAACCTGTAACCACTCTCTCTCCTGTCTGTCTTGACCTTTCTGTCACAGTAGAGAGTTGGTTTGATGTCCCATCCAACCATCTACATAAGCCTAGGGGTCTTAGGGTCTTCTTCTGGCAGACACCCATCAGCATCACTTTGCTTTATCTGTGTGTGTTGTGTCAAGATAATTGAGAGACGTGTCAGGATAATAAGTAATAATAGTCCTAATAAACAGACTGACTCAGGCAAGACATAGTATTTGTGTATGTGTGTGTGTGTCTAGGTATATAAATACTGTATATATATATATATATATATATATATATATATATTATATATATATATATATATATATGGAGAGAGAGAGAGAGAGAGTGTGTGCAGGTTAACTGTGCTGTGACACATGCATGTGACACATGGGACAATAATATTGACCCACATTCATTGCCGACTGGCTGCATCAGGTAGCAGGGCCCCACCTGGGACTGTACAGTCTCTCAGCCAAACCAACACATGAGGCCTGACACATGAGGCAACAGCCTGAACCCATAGAAGTCAAGATGCACTGCATGTAACCCCGATATATCTGACTGGTTTCAGCCAGAGGCCCAGGAGGCTTCTCATGCTCCTCTTTCATCTGCATTGTCTGTGTTCAGACGCTCGGATCAGAGGATCAGTCTACATAATGTCAAGGGTGGACTGATGCAGCTGGAAACAGTAGGCGTGATCTGTTAGCTGAGTGAGGTGAATGAAGAATGCCTGATAGTCAGCATGCTTCTGAATTGTTGTGGCAACGGTTTTGTCTCCAATTTGCTGTTGACATCATTGTACAGTGGTGCTGGTAGATGTTTCCACTGCAGCAGGTTTCATTGATTAGTTCACGACCAGACATGCAGACACAATCCCTACAACCTCATTAATGGCACAGGGTTAGACATGGAGACAGGAAGCAGCAATGAAAAACAAACAACTTGCAGATACAACTTATAATTTGACAGCAACAAATTGAAAATGAATGAGGGATGAAAAACTTAACCCAAAACCAAAAGTCAAAATCTGACATTGAAAAAGTAAAATAGAAGCATCACTCCTGTGAGTTGACTGAGGAGTGTGTAGTTAGGGACAATCTGCATCTCTCCATGCTGCATCCCTGCAGCCTCTAGGAGCCTGCAGTAATTAAAGTGTTACAATGTGGGTGCTGTCCCTATAAGAGGCAGCAGCAGCAGCAGCACACAGTGGGGACAGAGTGTCTGGGCCGGTCAAGTGAGAAAGCTACATTCATTGTCTCTATCAACTATCAACTAGTCCGAGCAGTGCCGACACACATCGATTTTATTGTCTCTTTCTTACAGCAGGGATAAATGAAACCTTTGCAGTCATATATCTTTATCTTCATTTCATCCCACACTGTGAGGCCGTGACAGCTGTGGCATCTGATGCGACATGACAGACAGTGGCTCCTGAATCGTTTTCAAAACAGGGGACTATGTACATCTGTATGAAATCACAAGACAAATGCTGCTCGACATCACTCCCAAACTGTTCACCTATACAATCCCAACATGGCCCATGACACAATACTGCTACTCTGCCGTGGTCATTCAGCTCTGATGGAACAAACCTGCTGTTCCTGTACCTACAGTGGCCGGAACAGTCACGTTTGAAGACATTCACTGAATGCAGGATATTGCCACAGTTGCATGTAGTGGAACAGAGAAGTTGTTGTTTTTTTTTTTAATGAAGATGGAACATTTAGGATCCTGCAGTTAGTTTCAGACTGACACAGTGTTTTTTTCATACAGTAGGTGTGTGCAGAAGGATTGTAGACTCTGCATGTGACACACAGATGACCTGCGTGAAGTAAACGGCTTTTCTCTTCTCACCTTGCAAATTATTATTAAATAATTAACAACAGTCAACCAGTGTGTAAGTGCACGTGGCTTTTGGAGGAACTGTGACATGATGTTCTGATTGGTTCCTGGCATATAACAGAAAAAAACAGAAGTGGAAGGAGAAAAGGGAATTCACTGCTGTACCTAGTTGTGTGGATACTGGCCTATGTTGTCTCTGGTTTGGGCACTAAAAAAATGGATTAATTTGGAAGCAATAACTTTTGACAAATGAGGGAGGAAATATTCAACGATATGTTCTCTGGTTATATTAACAGACTGGAGCTTTGAAATACACCTCTGCTGCACTATTGTTCTCAGTATGCATCAGAGTGAGTATGCCCTAATGGAGTTAATGCACTGTATATGACAAATCAATAATATATCTGCAGATACATTATTCTACATATTATATATAATGTATAGACAGTATATATATACACACACAAAGACCTGATAGAGTTATGTTGCTGATGAAGTCATGTGCATAAATCTATCCATATGTGATGCGTGTGTGTGTTTGGTGTGTATAGTGCCTCAATTAGCTGAGGTAATGGTCTGAATAATGATGTTGCTTTTTCTTTTGCCATCTGGCCCCATGGATGCTCTGCTGTTTCTAAAACACACAAGGGAACACAGGGGTGATCTGTCTTTGTGTGTGTGTGCGTGTGTGTGTGTGTGTTTCCCCCTGCGTCTGGTAAATGATTCCTCTGGTTTTCCTTATTTGACCAATCTGATATGGGGCTCTGTTGCATGCTGCATAAGCTGCAGTGAACCTGTTTTAAACTCCTCTCTCTCACCCTCCCTCTGTCTCCCTCTCTATCTCTCTGTCTCCCTCTCTCTCTCTCCGTGGTTTTCTCTCGCCCCATCCCTCTTCCTCTTTCATAACAAGTTCAACATCTGGCTCACGGTGCCCCAGTGTCTTTCTTCCTCTGTTCAAACTTGCACTTCAGTGATGTGGACCACAAAGCGCCATTTGGTTGAAATTCCCTTGCTTTGCAAAAAAAAGAAAAAGAAAAAAAAGAACAGGTATTAATTAAAATTAGCTGACTGCATTAAAATACAAGACACATTAAAAACATTTTCTTCCCCACCTATTGTCTTTTTATACAATTATAATATATATTATTAATTCATTCAGTTATAATAAGAGGAGAATAAAATGCAAACATTAGTTTTCATTTGAAGTTCTTTTTCTGGCCACTTGACAAACAATATGCTTCATGAAGGGGAGCACTTTCTGATTTTTTTTAAACCGAGATGCTGCTATGTGTTCGCCCACCATAGTTTGTGCAGTATATCTGTTGTGTGTGGCTGATTTGGTAGTGTGTTACCTGCTGTGGTGGGAGAGAAACTGGAACAGTGAGCTGTTGGGCTGGAGGGTCTGGTAAAACTTTCTCCATCAAACAGGATGAATTTACTTATTATAGATACTTTTGTTTTGTTTTGTTTACTTTTGTTTGTTTACCTGACATGATTTAGTTTTTTGTCAGGTACTCCACATACATCGATATCATTTGATATTGGTATCGGAAATTAATAGTTGTACAATATTGGTATATCAGATATTGGTAAAAGAAAAAAAAAGCCAAAATGGAGCATCTCTAGTGTTTATTGCTGTGAGGAGTGAGTCAGGGTTAAGGCAGGTGAGGCCTGTCTTTGTACATTTTGTATGAATCACTCAGTGTTCCCGGCTTATTCAAACAGCATTTCCCTCTAGACCTTGTGAAATCATTAAATCAGCCTTTATTCACCGAACTAACAGCTTTTGCTGCTAAACCGAACAGTTTGTCTTTTCTGAAGGATTTTTGTGGGATGTTATTACATCAACTGCTTCTTTATCCCTGGAAACACTAAATCCTCCTTTTCTTTAGTTTCTGCCATGTCTTTTCAGTCAACGTGTGAGAAAACCATTAGGACAGGATCAAATGCATTTGGTGCAGGACTGACTCAATAAGTCCATTAGTGACAACTGTCTCTGGGTTATCCTCTTTCAGTCACTCCATCAGCCCTTTCATTTTCTCTCCAAAGCCCCTGCAAACCAGACAGAAGGGCCACTTCTCCACTTATTTCCTCACACGTTTACTCCTTTTTTCTCTTGTATCAATTTTACAACCACACAATACAGAAACAAGAAAAAGAATACACTCAAACGCTCTCTGTACTCACAGCAGGAGGCCTGAGGCCCTCTCTTATCATTTCCATACCACCAGCAGAGAGAGGACTGAGTCGGCCTGGATTCAAATCTGATGATAAAAAATTAGGACAACACCCACCCTGAGCAAATATGCTCTTTGTGAGGAACCTGTTTGTAAAACAATACAGGGTATCCATTAAGTCACTTTACACACAACTCTGAGAGAATTCTATGTGTGTGTGTGTGTATATATATATATATATATATATATTTATATATTCAATATATTTTTTCTTTTTTTACATTAAGTGGCTCATCACATTATTTCGACTAAACCTGTCCTCTTGTTCCTGATTGCCTCTGTTGCTGACCTCACATGACCTCGACACGTACACTGTCTTCTCCCCTCTCTGTCTCCGCAGTCATTTACTCTCAGTAAACTTTGAGAAATGCATTTCCTTCCGCTCTCTCCGCTCTTGTGCGTGGCACCTTGTGGCCTCTTGATGTGTGTCACGATGTGTGAACTCAATTCTCCATCTGTTTATGGAGATGCCGAGCAAGAGAGCTTTACCACACAGCGAATCCGACTTGTTGTAAACATCATTACCCTGCGGTCACTTGACGGAAGCTCTAATCAAAAACAGCCGGTTGTGACTGGAAACAGCGAGCGGTATTCAGGCTACTTGTCTCAAATGTAGCAATCAGAGATTGACCACGCCTACACTACTTGATCACGACCACATCGCTTCACCTTTAAAAAGGCAGAATGGAGCGTTTGACTCAATATGACCTGCCAATCAAGATTGGTCTGCTGCACCTCACAGTCGTTTCACAGCTGCTCTCGGCTTTTGTCACTGTTATGGTCATGGCTATCAAATCTGTGACCATTTAACATTGTCCAGTGCTATCGGAACAAGCGGGTGGAAATGGGTTCTGGATGGGAACACTGACACTATGAAGTATTGTTTGACAATATGAGGAGGAAATGGTGTCGATCCATCCACCTCTGGCTTATGGGCACAACAGCCGCTCCACTTGGCCAGTTTCCTCGAAACAAGCTCAGGTTTGTGTGTCTGTATCTCACAACGCTGAAGTACAATGGAAGAAAATGATTGAATGTATTCATCAGTCAGACAACCGGTGAAAGGCTGCTGCAGCACACATGTTAACAGCCACTGCCAGACATCTATGACGCTGCCTGTATTTGTATGAAGACTTGGCACTATGGAGATGAATGTAGTCAGACTGGCTGACCATGGATTACATATATTCCATTAGCAGAGGATGGCTGTCTGACCTCTGGGTTATGGGCCCAGCCCGCTTTCACTGCATCACTTATGTAATTTGATCAATGTGGATAAAAAGGATCTATAAGTAACACACAAAGCATGAGACAACTGCTGCATGTATTATGTTCAGTAGCTACTACAGTAAAACAGCCACTGTTGACCAACTTGTCGATAAGTAAGAAGAGCATAGAGTAAATACAAGCTGACTTGACTGTTCGAGTCATATTTGTCCCTTTGTCCATTTGAAGACGAAAGGCAACAAAATGAGTTTCAGTGTTCGCTTTGCAGAGTAACTTATTGTGCCAGGGGCCCACTGTGACCATTAGTCTGCAGTGATTCAGTAGCTCACCGATATTCCATATATCTGAGGAGACACACTCTGCACCTTATCCATGGATAAATAGAGGGACGCCATGTGATTGATAACACTCTTCTTCCACGTGTGTGTGTCTATGTGCATGTGTGAGTGAGAGTGATACACATGGATGTACGTATCTGCTTGTGTGTGTTTGGTTATGCGAGGAAAAGAGAGAGCGAGTGAGAGAGAGAGAATGTCAACACCCAAGACAATTTGGATGGTTAGTAGGGCTGAACTAAAGGTTGGAATTATTTCACAAACACACACACGCACACACACGCACACACACACACACACACAAAGACACACAATACCACTTACAGAAAAAGATACAGAAAAATATCTTTTTTATCATACTTGTGTAAATATAAAGACAGAAAGTTCAACTGATGTTTTTCTTCCTTTATGTACAGTAACTAGTGATTCAGCTTCACAATATTCAACTGCTTTGAGTTGCCTAAACATAACCATAAACACACACACACACACACAAGACTGGGCTTCATATGGGAACTGATATACAAATTAGATCAAAGATGATTTAGTTTAACATTAAAATTATTATTTTTTTCAACTGGAGTAAAAACAGTCTTGTCATTTATGTCTAAAATGTTCTTTTAGTCTGTGAACTTGTTGCAGTGTGAAGCAATTATGCTTTTAGATTAATGGATAGTTACAAGCATATGCATGTGTGTGTGTGTGTGTGTGACAGCATTGATTGACAGTGCAGTTTAACTTGAGAGTGGCTCACCAGCCTGAAGAACATTACTGAATTAGGATGAAGAGGTTTTATAAGATTCTCACCAAGCTAATCTTCTCATTTTCCATGAAGAGATGGTGAAGTAGCCAAGACGCGAGAATTCAGATTCAAAACAGAAGATGATCACTGTGAGAGAGAGGATGTTTTGTTTTAGGGACAATTTGTGGTTTTCATTTGCAGGAGATTATAGCGTTATGGTAACTGATATTTTTCTACCTTACTATGATCTTGGAGGACACATTATTTTCTGGATCACTTAACTTAAGCCAATGTTAGTAAGTCAGAATTTGATTAGAAATATTTACTACAGTAAGTGAATATTTATGTGAATAGCTCTTGTGTTGAAATTATTATTTATGTTTTTTCCCCTGCTACCTAACTGACAGGCACCGTGGCCTTCTGCATTCTCTTTCACAGAGCAGGGTTTGACACACGTGTGCAGCATTTAACAGTGAAATGGCATTCAATGACAAAATAAGTAGAGAGAGATGCTACAGTGATGTGCAGAATATACAGGACTGATATGGAAACATGGTCATTTGGATGTCATTTCCTGTGCCTTTCCATGAAAAACATTTTGAATTCTCACAATGTCTCCTTGATAAACAAACCCATGGATAAAAGGAATGGTCTTGTCTTTGTTTTTCAGTACCCTTTTTTTTTCTGTGAGAACTTGCGTATTTGATAATGCATCCAATTTACCACTTTATTCCCTCACCTAAAGGACATAACCCTGAAGCTTTACATAAGTCATTTGTTTATTCGTATAAAATGTCTATTTCACTCGTAAATCCTTGAATAGAAGATAACATCATATAAGACAGTTGTGCTCCAAAAAAGTGCACTGTTTATAACTGAGGCTATACATCATACATGTACATTAAGACCTTAGATAGCAATAGACATAACCCTTAATGATTCTCTTGGCTGTGCACAGTACACTGTCACATACAGAATTAAACACATGGTAACTGTGCCTTCACACATAGTCCATGTTACAGTATGTGCTCCTCAGCATGTATTTCAACATGTAGATGACGGGAGACAGCAGGACATGGAGCAGGGTGCTTTAACACACACTTGGTGTGTGTGTCTGTGTGTGTGTGTGTGTGTGTGTGTGTGTGTGTGTGTGTGTGTGTGTGTGTGTGTGTGTGTGTGTGTGTGTGTGTGTGAAGGGAAAGCAGTTGAGAAGCTTATCCCTACAGCTTGACGACTTTGGTCATACAACCTTTGTACAACAAAAGGTTTGGTATCATTACCACACTGACAGCAGTGAAAGAGAAGCTTAACATATTAACGTCAAATCAATCATGGGGATGTAATCGTATTAGCCATGAATGCTGATATAATGAATCGTTAAAGCCTGGCTGCTAACTGTACACTCAGTAACATACTGTATGTTACAAAAATCAGGAATTGGCTAATGATGTCTGGCTCTGAAAACATCGTTAAACAATGGTCTGAAACAAGTATATTGAATTTCTCCTTCTTAATATGATTATGGCCACACAATAAGCACCAGCCTGTGGGAGGAAACCAGCGAGAACCCAGAGAAACCCACACTGACACAGGCAGGACACACTAACTCAACACAGAAAGGCCCTGGTTGAACCAGGATTTGGACCATAGACATTCTTCATCAAGCGAGAAGACAAATCTAGCAGCAGCTAGTTCAGCGTTTTCATCACGGACAACATGACGGAAGTAAAGAGAGAGAAAAACCAGCCCAGTTTGTCATGCCCCTCTGTGTTCTCTGTACCTCACTGGGTTCTTTGGGTTCATTTTCTCTCCTCTCTCTGCACTATAATTCATGGTCAGCAGCCAGCTACTGAAGCCCTGCAGCAGCTGGGTCATTCTAGGTGAGGAATTAGCTCTTTGATTGTTTTGGCTCGTCCACAAAGCTTCAAGTGACACAGTCAGAGGATCAGCCCACATGGAAGTCCAACAAACGTTAACAAGGTGAACGACGAGTGGAAATCGAATCTGACCGAAGCAGCTGTGTTATTGCATCTCGAGTAGGAAAATGATACTTTCATAATATTTCACACCAAAACCAAGAGATCCATCCAACCACAAAGAATCACATCATTTACTTTTGTTTAGATTTAGCGAGAAGCAAATATGCTGAACTGGATGGTGCACCGGATGCTTCTGTGATTGTATGTTGGAGCCTTTTTTTATCGCATGTGAAGTGGTGCTGTAATTTTGCTGTAATGAAAAGTTTGGAGACTTTCTGTTGCTGGATAATGGCGTTAGAGGAGAATGAGAGGGCGGAGCGGGAGTTGAGAGGGTTCACATTCATTTTGATTGCATCCCTCTGTGATGCCTGCATGTGTTAAAATCTGCACTAGAGGAGGTAACTCACAACAAACACACGGACAAGACTCAAAGTAATGACAGAATATTAGATTACACGGGATAAATAAATAGATCTCTGTTGGGAAATTGGGTTTCTTCAGCAGCAAATCTATACGTACACCAGTGAATGGAATTGAAATAAGAGTCATGCAAATGAAGGTTATTGATCGATTTTCAACTACAGTCATATTTCAAAGTTGTAGCTGGTTCTTCAGTGTCATATTTTCTCCAGGGAAATTAGTTATAGTTTTGTTCCAGACTAAAATTGCCATTCAACAACACCAACAAATTAAAGCCTGCTCATATAACCATTAATAGGAAAATAACTATTGAGTGTATCTCATTGGTGTAATCCATTTGTCTCTGAGTGCAGGGCGAGTGGTACAGCATCCCAAATGTTTCCAGCAACTTTCAAACCTTGAGAAAGCCCCAGTTTAGACAAGCAAATGGTACATTACACTTTACATCAACTGTCAATAACATCATATCCTCTTTGCACATGATTTTCTGTCCAATCTTTTGTACTGCTGCAATTATTATTATATATATATATATATACTGTGTGTGTGTGTGTGTGTGTGTGTATATAAAAATACACACACACACACAGCATATATGTGTCTATATTTGGGGGGGGGTGGGGGGGGGGGGGGGGGGTAATTTGAAATTAACCCCCCTCCCTCCACCAACCCAAAGAGCAACAATGTACTGACCTTCATCCCAGCTGCTTTACACTCGCAGTGAAGGTCCCAGTCTGAAGTGGCCAGTAGGACCATATTGTCTGCAAAATGGTGTGATGGAACGCTGAGGTTCCAAAGCGGGACACTCTCCATACCTGAGCTGCACCTGAAACTCTAGTTATACAGGGGCCACCACTGCAGCCTGTTTTCAGGTTGTTTCATCTGTATGCATCCTAAAAGCTAAATCAACTGGTTTTGTAAGAGGAAGGATCAGAATGGCAAGATTTGTTCCTTGTTTGTAGCGTGTTCCAGAATAACTGTTTTTGTTACCATGCTTTCTCTGCTTAGCATTCACATGGGTATGCCCATGGTATTTGCATAGATAAAACTGTGTGTGTGTGTGTGTGTGTGTGTGTGTGTGTGTGTGTGTGTGTGTGTGTGTGTGTGTGTGTGTGT
>JAFBJQ010001591.1:102113-162742 GCA_016785345.1 Trinectes maculatus | reverse complement strand
TGTGTGTGTGTGTGTGTGTGTGTGCGTGCGTCAGTCCCATTTGGACCGAGTGAATTATTCAAACAGTGAGTTTGTCAGACTACTGTCAACATGTGCAGACACCGACTAGCTCGAGAGAAAGAGAGAAACAAAGGGGGGCGATAGAGAGGGTCGTTACATGAAAGAGGAGCTACAGAGGGTGGATGGGGACACAGAGGAAACTTCCTGAATGAAACAGTTTCTCAAACAATCCAGTAGAACAAGAGACGCAAAGATAGACTGGTTGTTGTTGTTAGTTTGTCTGTCACTGCTGTCATGTGGGAGCACAGAAACATGTCGAACAAGACAACACCAGAATTAGACCATGATGGGATGGCATCATTAATTTGACATTCCGACTTATCCTTACTCAGTCGTCATTACTACTCATTACTATTAAACATGTATATGTTATTTGAAAGGATGCAAAGTGAAATATGATAAACTACTGACTTAAAAAAGGTTTTAGGCTACCAGGACTTTTTTTACGTTGGTATTTCAGTGCCCAGACACTGTTCCAGTTGACAAGGATGAGTGACTACGTATCGAGGAGCAGCAATAGCAATTTGCAATAGCAAGAGGTTTTGTGGGTTTGAGAACACCAGACCTTATCTCATTTTTTACTGCTCTGGAACACGACTGTGCTTCACTTGCTCCAGTGATTGGCCGATGCCTCAGGACTCGCATACCAGAACTGATTTGTGAATGTAGTGCAGTAGTGTGGAACAATTTACACATTTCCCCTTCTCAAGCTTCAGCACCATTCTGTTGTAGCACCCTGTCTGCAGCTAAGTTGTAATAATGATATTCAAAGTTTAGACATTTCACCTGCGAACCAAATGTTGTCATAAACCACAATGATGATTACTCTGTATACTCTCAATAACTGTTTGAATAGAAGTATTTACTGTCTACAGTATTTACATGGTATCACCACACCATCTTTTTACTGTCATTGTACAAGGAAAATGTGACATATTATGGCCACTAACAGGCACAAAGTAAATGTAACACTTTACTCCATACCCTCAGTTCTTGTGTTATTTTGACACTTAGAGAGGCAGTATCGTTCTGCTCTCTTTTCATTTTTTTCAAAGGAGACTTAAAATACAGCACGGAATAAAAACAAAGATCTGAATTCTTTCTATTGCTCATTTCCTGTGCCTGACTCGCTCTCTTCCTGTCACATCATTTTCTGTCTTCCCCTCTAATCTCTCTCAGTATTCCCACAACTTTTTTTTCTTTTTACTCTGCTGACTCTCAAAGAAGCAAAGAGTGCAAACACACACACACACGCACAATCCATATCCACATGCACTTCTGAAACAAAAACAAACAAACATACACTCTTTCACATACTGCAACAGTCACCAATAGAATGCACAGCACCATGCACACACAGCTGTGGCCAAAACCACTGCAGGGAAGGTGCATGGAACAAACCTCACATCTAACAAATAATGCACATAAACACACACACACACACACACACACACACACACAAATGCACACATGCGCAGGGCAATCAGTGTGACTAAACAGCCTGTGTGTTGCAGTGAAGGCTCTATCAATCACTCTGAAGTTGAGAGCAGGTAGAGACCCCTAACAGCATTTCAGAATGTGTGTGTGCGTGCGTGCGCGTGCTGTGCATGAAGGTAGTGACTAGTGGATGTTTGTGACATTGGTGAAAGGATTATTCATCCACTTCTTTTTGTGCGTGTCTGTGTGTGTGTTCGTGGGGTTGTGTGTGTGTGTGAGACTGACTCTCTGGATTCCCCCCTCCCCTTTTAGCCATTGGTCATGTCACTTAAGGTAAACATACCAAAACATTGGGATGAAATAAGGAATTTTGAGGAATAGGTCTTCAAACTTCCATGTATTGTATGATGTCAACGTCTTCTTCTGAACATGTGGCATGTGTGTCTTTAATGTTTATATCAACCAGGTTTCTTTAGCTCAGCTGTTTGATTCTATATAGCAACACAACCTGAGTGACTCTTTTGGGAGCAATACCACATTTTATGCAGACAGGCATGTTAGTGTGTTATCATGCTAAGCTGTGTTTATTTCTACTGTTGTCGTTTTAAGTCATTACTTTGTGTGTAATATCTGCACGATGCAGCAGCTGTGTGCATGAGATCAGGAAAATGTCTGTGATTTGAAAGGTGTTAGTCCCAGTGCACACACTTGACTCCAATAACAGTGTAACTCCATTGTGTATTGCACTGACTGATGATTGCAATGGAAAATCAAACGCGTCAGTCACTGAACATATTGTGATTTTAACTGTATTTTTCTCTACCTATTAAAACTTTAATTCGGAGCAAAAAGATTTGTCACTAAACCTTTAGTTTAATTTTCTGTTTGCAACAGCACGGAACAATACAGTGAATTCCCCTGCTACTGCACGTATCAAGAACGAGCTGGTGTGAAATTAAAAGAGGGGAAGCCAGAACCCAAATGATGAGATGAGCTGAGGAGACTGTGATGTGTACAGGTGGGGTCCATGATATCCAGACTCCTTATTAAGTTTCAGAGTTGGAGAACAGAATGTCTTTTTACAACTTCTTAGGGAGGAGATGGTGACAGGTGTATAAGATTTTTTTTTTTGCATATGTGCATTTTATTACACCTTTTGAGTGCATTTCCGCTTCCAGGTTTGTGGGTGAAAGCTGAGAAGCGCCTGTATGTCTCATATAAGAAGACATGAATTTTTTTCTGGTGCTTATTGCACAGGCAGCAGCATATCCCATACACTATGAATGCAGCCAGACGTCAGTCAGTCAGTCAATTACTGGAGATCTCGCTCCCGCCATTATTTCATGCACAGTTACACATGCAGGGACGGCTATGGGCGCATGATAGAAGGCAATTATCTGATCACAGACAAGCACATTATTTGAAGAGCGGAGGAGCACGGCTGAGAGACGAGAGAAGGAAATCAGAGAGGGTTTAGAAAGACGAAGATGAAAATGAATGACTATTGAAATCACAGAACAGCACGGGTTCACTCGGCAGAAATTAAAGAAACACAGACACCGAGAAAGTAATGGAATAATATATGATATGAATTCATTTATTCACAAAACCACGTCATTGTATGCGTCAGCCTGCTTGAGAAACAAAACGGGAGGGAATATGTTAGGAGAGGAGCGGGTTAGATAACGCAGAGATCCGCCATTAACATCCATACATACATGTTTATGCATGCATTCAGAGTGCAGAGAGAGAAGAGCGATGTGCATGAATGATTTATTTGTATGGTTATTCTGAAAAAAATTTAAATATAATTTTCATTCATTATTTATGAGAGGAGAGTGAATGGCTATATCTTTGTATTTGCATTGAACCCATTCTACAGGTGTTTTCCCTTGAAACTCCCTGCAAACCATGTATTATAAAAGTTGGACATCATGGCGAGGTGAGAATAAGCAGATAGATACTAATAAGTCTGAGATTCCTGTAGTCTCACCTCAGGACATTCCTCAGGATACTTCACTGGGCCTGGGAGAGGGCATTTAATGACTGCAGCTGCACTGAAAACACTGTGTTAGCAAAACTTAACTTACTGCAAAGCCCAAAGGCACTTTACCCTTCAAAATCCACTATATTTGTATTCGGCGCCGTAATAAACTTCTCCAGCTGGAACGAGAAATCCCTGCCTGAAAATAGTTTTAAAGATTCCACTGCATCAGAAAACCATCCCAGTGGTTATTTATTTTTTTGTATTCACATTGGAGAAACACTAATCATTGAAGCTGGAAAATGATATGTGGGAAAAACACATTGATCGCAGTGATAGCAGCCAGGCTTCCACTGGCGACTGCTCAAAATATCTCTGTGAGGTCAGTGAGTCTGTGAAAAATGGTTATGATGCCCAAACTTGATCTTGTTCATCCATGAGGATATTAACAGAGATAATTCTGGCTTTTAGCTACAAATGAAAGAAAGTTAGCGCTTTTACGCATTGTTTACATAGAAATAGTCTTTTAAAACATTAAACCTAAGGCAGTACCTAAGATTAGATAAATGACTAAAATCCCATATATATCCAATACACAATCTGTGGTCAACGTCTGCTTTGCTCCATTCAAATGCTTCTGACATTTTAAACTGCGTAACCTCTTAGTCCACAGAGTTCAGCCCTGAAACACAGTGTGAAGTGACATTCCAGATTGAGATGCACTGATGCGTACAGTATTTCCAAAAGCGACGCATGACACATAACCTTCAGTTAGTCTTTGTGGCAAAGTCAAACAGAAAAGAAGTCGTCAAAGAGATGGAAAGAAAGAAAGACCATCTGATCTATACGATGTGGCCACCAGCAACGTCAGACACTGAAATTTGTCACTTGGTGACTGCACAGGGACACAAGGAATCAGCCTACCTTTTTTAAAAGCAGCAGAACGAGTGCAAAGCTCTGTGTTGTCAGTGACTATTCAAGAGATCCAACTACAGCCTGCTGTTCTACATACGAGTGAAAGAAAACATTACATTTGTGAAAAACATAAAAATTGAAAACAATTTCGAAAGTTGTGAGTCTGTTAATAAATCAGCACAGGAGGTGGCAGACCACCAGCTGATTCAATGGGAAACGGATTAAAATGTTCTTTATTTAAATCTTGCAATGAACAGACTGCAGCATATGTTATATATCATAAACTGAATATAATAATATTATTATATTAATGTATTAGTCTATTAATATTCTAGTACTAAGAGAACTGTGACCTCCAGCCCTGACCTTGTCCTGGTGGGTCAGCTAAATGACCACAAAGAAAGACAGACTCGGAAAGAGACAGGAAAAGGCAACTGGAATAATGAAGTATGGAAATGAATGCATTTCCCTGCTGAGCTATGTTCGTCATCCTCATTCCAGTTGGTCGTTATCTATTTCTATTCCTGTTTCATCTCAGTGCCAATGAGAAGGCAATTCCATATGGACATAAATATACATTTCAAAGGCCATTAGTAAGTGGTTTCAAATGAAGTAGGTTACTGAAGCTCACACATCAGCTGAGGAGGACGCGAGCAATTATTACACTGTAGGATGGATTTCCACACTGGAAGAGACTTTTTTTTTACATTAACTCTCAAATTCTGTGTGTTGTATTTCTCTACAACTCCCCTAAATGCTAATAATATATTCACCTCTGACCTGCCTGAACCTAATCCACTCCGGCCTGCATGAGTTTTCCTAATAGATATCGAATATAGACATTAAACATGAAGTGGAAAAAAGCACAAACTCTTTTTCAGAATTAGTCTCTGCCATCTGCCCAGATGGAAGCAGATAGAGGCTGCTAGTGTCCAGTGAAGGACTTATAACGGATTGCGTCTGCACAGCTGGAAAGCTCCTGCAGAGAGAGACGAAAGCTGTGTTGATTGTGCTGAGGTCGACGCTGGCTCCAGGCTGCACACACCAGGGATGCAGAGCGAGGTTCGCTCAGCCTCTGTTGTGGAGGCCAGAGTTTTGGCCTGCAGATGTTATCATGCCCGGAGGGCAGAGCTACAGCAGGGGACAGTGCTGCATCCTGAGAATGCACCTTAACACCACAAGCTGCTCTTCTAACCTGCCTCCAAAACATACAGTGCTCCAGCTCGAGTCTGCGATATATATATGGATCTTGCATCTAAAATGGATGGTGGTTAGCATCTTTGCCTGGAGGTGATAGTAAATGAGCGATAATAAATAATAAATCAGTACATGAATAAGGCTTTTTAAATCTTGTCAGAACTTTGGTGCTGCTGAAATGTGCAGGTTCGATGATCATTTACAGCTCTGGAAACTTTGGATTGGAGTCACATCCAGGCGGTGTTTGTTGGAATAGTAATAAATGTATTGAGTAGTTATTCTCTGGTTTTCCAGGATGGTTTTGAAACTATTCCTTTCAACTTTTTACCATGGACATAACTATAAGGTAAAATAAGATGGTTTGCTGTGTATCTGATGGCTTCACTGTCATTGTCTCAGCTTTAAAAGGTGCTGAGCCACAGGCCAAATGTATGAATATGTCCTGTTTTGTTGTGCAGATGTAGGTGGTGCATTTGAATGCTTCATTTAAAGACGTATGGAAGCGTGAGTTTTCCCCTGCCACGTTTAGCCATTTGAAGAGATTTAAGTTCTCTTAGGGTCAAATTGTTTTCCAGCATTCAACATTATGTATAAAACAGTTAAAAAGCTACTTGTTTTTTGTTTTGTTTTTTTCATTTCCAGGAAAGGTGATATGATCCCTCATTGCTTTTATCAGCGGGTTTGTTTACTGCGTCGACTCGCGTGTATGAAAATATGACAAGATAATTGCGTGACTCACATGCCCTTTCAGCAAACAGGAGCCACAATCAATTTAATAATAGTCTGCTGCTATCACTGACTAGTAATGTATTAGGCCGGTGAAGGAAAAAGCAATGAGCCAAACACATTTTCATTTTTTAAAAAAGAGGCTTTGGGGGAGAAAAAAAATAACATCATAGATTTAAACAGTGAAGATCAGGGTTTTACTCGACCCGTCATAAGGGGAGAGTCTCAGCAATCCATCAGCCTGCCATTATATAGAGTGGCTTTCCCCATTTTAATTATGTATCCACCTAAACACTTCTTACGCTGATGCAGCCTCCTCTTAGGACTGTGTCAACATGTACAGACTGACAGTCAGTGTTCTGCCATTCGAACCTTTCACCTGAGCTGAGGTCCAGACTATATAAGGTCCACATTATACTCAGTCATTATACTCATTATACTTTCTGTCATTTGACAAAAACAGGTATGAATACAGGGGGTCCTCGAGTTACGACGGAGATCCGTTCCTGAGAATGTGTCGTAACCGAATTTCGACGTAAGTCGGAACATACATTCATTGTGCCATTGTGCATACATTGTGCCACCAGATGTCGCTATAACACCACGCTAAAATAATAGTTTATTATGGTGAATTGCCTTTTTTGTCCCTCTTGACACACCGTAGGGGTTGATATCACGACTGTAATGAGCATTTCCTTTAGATTTCTGATATCAACCGTGTAGACCCTGTGTTGTGAATAAACCTACGGTATTGCCACGATCCCGAACGCATCTTTGTCCGTGTGCATCTCCTTACCGGCTGCCGCTGCCCCCCCGCAAGCCGTCCATTTCACATAAGTAAACACAAGGCAGAGTAGCCTAGCTGTGCTGTGGAGGTGCTGGAGAGCCGGCAGGCGCGCTGAGAGACAGAGAGAGCGCTCACCAACTAGTTCCTATGCCAAGTCTGTACATATTTACGGGGCAAACCGCTTAAGCCGAAACAAGGAAGTTCACAGGAGATGTGTCGTAACCACGAAAACAACGTAACTTTCGACCGTCATAACTCAGGACCCCCTGTACATGGATCCCCCAACTGTCAGGCTGGAGACGTTGTCATACGGTTTGCGTTTATGAACAGAGGAGCGGATCGTAGCAGAAATAAAGGAACTAAACCATAAAGACGAAGTGGCCATCACCGGTCCCCTCGATCTGTTTCATGGTTATTTTAATGTCCCGAACAGGTGAATGGTTTCTCTTTGAGTATTGCCTCATTTGCAGTCATTAGCTGAGCATGAATTAAACATCTGCATGTCGACCGCTTCTTCTTGTAAATGAGAGGTTTGCATTACCGTAGCAGATGGCTCGATGCTCATAGCTCCCCGTGTCTTTATCGTTTACTGTTCTGCTCCACTCTCTTCCTTCCAAGCACACGGTCCAACCAACCAGGTGATATCATCAATTCTTGCACTTTTTCTTCCACCCCAACAAGTCATTTCATGTGGCCTGCAAGTTGTTAACTTGAAAAATTAAAAAGTCAAAAGGATTGTTGTTCTAACACTGAGCAATATGCAGTATTTGTACCTTGAATAAATAATAATCACATACAGAGATGGGTATTTATCAGTGGACTAGTTACATTTACACAGTCCTCCAGTTACAGCCGGCCCTTTGATGGTAACCATAATGGTGATGTGGCCCTCTGTGAAAATGTGTTTGACACCCCTGCTCTATGGTGTGGTTGGCTTCATCTGAGTCAAGCTCTGAATCAGGGTTGTTAGGGTCTCCTGAGAGGTCATGTGATCATGTGGGATCATGGCGTGAATAGGAGTTGAGTCAAATCAAAACCAGTGACTAAACCAGGTGTTGACACTTGAAACATCTGTTTTTTTACAGACCATAGCTTGGTGACATCACTGTGACATTTTCACACATGCTGTATGACAACAGCTTTGCAAATGATTCAGTTCTTTAATTCTTCGCTTCCAGCTTAAAAAAGATTATGGTGAATTTCTTTTCTTCTAGACTTCATGTGTTCTGCAGGAAAAAAAGTCTGAATCTAAGATTTCGTTTTTGGCTACATCATCCCTGCCTCCTTGACTCGATATACTGTCGACACCCTCTGAGACTCAGGTGTCTCAACATAGAAAAACATCCGGAGCTGAGTGTGACCCTCCTGTACCAGCTGTCCCAGAGCAGCAAGAACTACATTCATCTTGTGTTAAAGAATACACTTACAGTAAGAGGGAGGATGATAGTTTGGGTGAAGAAGCTGACTGGATTTCCTGCTGAATTGTACATAAAGGCAGATAGCTTTATTCAAGAATTACATCCAACGACCTGTCGTAACATTGTTTATTCCTTAATTATTGTTACACGCAACAATTTCTTCCCTATGTTTAATAAATAGCATGATAACTTAAAAAAATACATAAGGTATGAATAATGAACAACAGTGTATCACACTGTTGGTGAAGCAAAGAAAATACACACGCACACACACACACACACACACACACACACACACACACACACACACCGAGTAAACGCATGACCAGCTGAGCAAATATCATAGGGGAGAACGCACATGCAGTGTCACTCAGGCATTACAGTACATATGAAGGCCAGCCAGCCAAGTAAATAAATATCACAATCATGTACACACTATAACTGTGCTAATATTATTACACTGATGAAATCAGAGCATTAAACATTACATTTATCACATAATAAAAAGCATCTTTTTTATTAAAGAAGAGAAATCTCTTTTTCTCCTTTGACTTTCATTGAATGATTAGCAACTAAAATCCTGTTTGCCAACTTCAGAACTTTTATCACAAAAAGTACTTTTATTCAACTCTGTATGTTAGAGAAAAAAAAAAAAAACACACACACACACACACACACACACACACACACACACACACACACACACACACACACACACACACACACACACACACACACACACACACACAGAGTAAACGCATGACCAGCTGAGCAAATATCATAGGGGAGAACGCACATGCAGTGGCACTCAGGCATTACAGTACATATGAAGGCCAGCCAGCCAAGTAAATAAATATCACAATCATGTACACAGTATAACTGTGCTAATATTATTACACAGATGAAATCAGAGCATTAAATATTACATTTATCACATAAATGTAATCTTGAAAGCATCTTTTTTTTTATTAAGAGAAATCTCTTTTTCTCCTTTGACTTTTATTGAATGATTAGCAACTAAAATCCTGTTTGCCAACTTCAGAACTTTTATCACAAAAAGTACTTTTATTCAACTCTGTATCTCTATAAACTGTGATAATATGTCTGCAGACACACAGAATACACACACACACACAGATAGTCAAATCCTGGAGAGGCCCACACACTATACGCGCCACACGGAGGCCGTCCTCTCAGTCGAGTGTGTAACCACATTGAACCTTCGCTGCACAAGAGGCATGGAGCTGGATCTCATTAAGGCAGCGCAAAGCATGAAGGATACATCGCTCTCATATCTGTGTTTTAATTGCCAGCTCTCTTTCATAATCAGATTAGCTGGTGAGAGCGGAGAAGAGGCAGATAAAGACAAAGGGGTAATTGAATTAGAAGCCACGTGAAGGGGAGCAGCGGGATGAGGCAGTATAGAGGGGGAGGAAACACCATCCCACCTGCTGGTTGTGTGGGGGACTCGAGAGTACGAGGAGTCTCGAGGAAGGGAAAAGTCAAGTGGGTGAGGGATGTTCACTAATAGCCTCCTGTCTGATGACCACAGAGGAATGGCGAGCTCATCATCACGCCAGGTGTGTCTGCCAGGTTGGCTGGATCTTAGCGCCATTATTGTGTTCATTACAGGGCTATCGTAATGGCAACAGCTCTGTTTCCCTCGGGTTGCTTGGTTATCTGAGATATCTGTTACGATCTGATCAGTAACAAAATAAAAGCCGCTCTGTTTTATCTGTTTGGATGCAGGCCAGCTATCCATAACAATATAATATATGAAGACTGTGGTATGGTGGCCTGCTCAGAAATGGTCCACTGCAGTGTCGTGAACTTACATGGATCAGTGCATCTGCTGTATAATGGGGGTCTGGAAGTGGTAATTACACATGACTGATGTAGATCATAGCAGCCATCTTTTTTCTATGTGTTACGGAGGGTCTCAACCTCTCAGGGAGAAAGCCCATTAGGTTTTAATACCAGAGTCAGTAAATCAGTTGCATTGAGACTACAAACAATCTCTTTAGAGAGTCGTTAGAGTCAGTCACATTATTTAGGTAAGTGACCTTTGAACCAGTCACGCTGGTACATGCTGAATCATAAACAATGATTTAATAGACCAAAATAATTTATACCCTACATTTGTGTTGGCTACTTATTCATCCACTCAGACCCAGATGGCAGCCAATGCATTGTCACCTGCATGATCAGAAGCAGCAAGACACTTCGACACATGGAGGAGGGGGTAGGAAACAAACTGATGATAAAGTTCCATATATGCTGTTTGAGGTTCATCCATTTACATCTTAAATTCTAATTTACGCTGAATTCAGCAGCTAGTGCATTTTAATAATGTCCCTCCTCAGGTACACTTTACATAGATCCAGCCTGAAGCTGCTGTGATGGAGTTAACTGAAATTTAAAGCTGCTTTCGTCAGTAGTTTTACATTAAATTGGGTTAAAAGGACTTTGTTTAACAACAAATAGAAGATGCACACTGTGGTTAGCATTTAGCACCAACATTAGACACCAACGTTAAAGTGTTTCTGGCTCTAGCTGGTGGAGAAAGAAAATAGAGGTTACGAATATATCGACATATCAAGCTGAGATCATCTTGGTAAACAACTTCCAGTAAATGATCATGAAAATCAGTTTTGTACAAAACTTAACTTATGACATGCAAGTAAAAGTTGGAAACACTGACAGAATATAAGAACAGATGGATGTTTTTTGATTTAACATTTTTATGTACCGACAAGCTAAACAGCTGTCTTGCTACAAACATAATCGAATTTTCTTTCATTGTAAAGCACAAAGGCACTGTAGTGAAATGAAAGAACCAAGCCGACCTCATTTTGAAATCAAAAAACGAAGTAATAGGTTTTTTCCAAAAAGTAGGCCGACAAACTTTGTGATTTTTTGCACTGATGATGAGTTCAGACACTGAACTCGTATTCGTCAAGGGTTCAGCTTTTACTGCTGGTCAATACCTTTCTCACACTTAAACACTTCTGATGGTAATTCACCTTGTAAGACTGAGAAATCCATGTCTGAAACCTGATGGCATCCTGCCAGCACACAGATTGATGGAGAGCAAATTGATGAGTTGCATAATTGCTTTGTTTTATTCCCAGTAATTTTAGATGCAGGGTTATGTCAGGATGGAAATAGGGGGAAAAATTAAGCCAAAATAGGAAGGGATCTGTTCAAGGCCTCCAGATGTAATCAGCATCATGGGTTTAATGAGTCATTACAAGACAAAATGGGGACACATTCAGAGGAGCTTTAGAGCTCTGGTTTATAGGCTGTACTTTAGACTTCCTTATACTTTCTCTTCATGCAGAAGCTTACATATGTATTTGACAGTGGCTAGTGTTTAATTTTAGTCTGTTTGGTCCAACAATTTAAGACACAACAAAGAGGTTTCACTTTTTTCTGGAGCTGTGATAAAGCAAATGTATGAGTTTTTAAACAGGTGTAAAACCGTTGCAATGAGTGGGCGTTTGCAATGACTATATGTATTTACTTTATACACTTTCATATAGTTTTACTTCAACTGTACAGTTTTATGGAACTATTTTAGGCTGCCCAAAAGTTGGTAAACACAAAATTTCTAAACCCAAGGTTAATGAACTAAAAACTGTTGATGGCTCAGTAAAGGGGAACACCACCATTAGTTGATACATGACAATGAAAGATGGAAGTATTTTTATTCTCATATAAATGAGGGGTTTGGAGAGTTTCAAATCTAGCTTCTTGACGGGGACGGGACACGTGGCAACACTTATGCTGAAGAAACGCTGAAGCTGTTTTGGCGACATGATGAATTTCTATTATTAATGCTCCATTAAATTTCCTTTAACTGCAGATGCTCGACTTTCTTCTGACGTACCGGCTCATAAATCACCACATATTACCAGTATAGGCATTTCTCCCTGCATGTTTACACTCAACTGATCCATTGTTAATATGCAAATATTACATGGTGCAGCTCCAAGTTTTACATTTACTTTCTATGACAAATATTATACATACTGTATGTATTCGCACATTTTTAAAATGTTTCATGCACGCTGCTGAGTATTTCTATAAATAGAAGTATGTCGAGAGCAAGTGATAAACACAACAAGACAATGACAGAGGTTGAAAGCAGATAAGGCAGGTCAAAGGTCATGGTCAGCACATTGCAGTTATCTCATGGCACACTTCTTCACCCGCTGAGCCACTGGGGATAGCCAGCCATCAGGATGCATATGTGGAGGAGGCAGCTCATGGGGGAAAGCCCTGACATAAAGAAATCAAGACACCCCCCACCAGTGTGAGCACTCTTACGACTAATGTCTAATATCTAATGGCCTTAATCAAAAGCCCCTGCTACGATCCTCACAGCAGCGTGTTGATAAATCACTGCGTAAATGAAAAAATGGCTTTATCCCAGCACAGAGCTGGTGGCTGCCACTCAGCCCCATTTGTTAAAGCAGCTTCCTGTGGATTTCTTTCTTTCTTCTTTCACATCCTCTCCTCGTTTCCCTCATCACTCTCCTCCTCCTCCTCTTTTCCCCAGCTTACATTTGCTTGCTAGCAACATCCAGCGATTTTGTCTCATATTTTCTCTTTCCTCTTGCCTCCCATTCGTCTCCCTCGCTCTCTCTGCCTCTGTCTGGCTGTTTGGTTGTTACAGGGCCTCCCTCGTCCTGTCTCTGTTTGTCTCCCTGTCTAATTTGTTAACCAGAGGTGTCGTGTTGTGTTCTGCTCGGTGGTCTTGGTGGGTAGGCTGCCTGGTGAACAGAGCTGCTGTGAGGAGGTAATTAACCGCTCCTCATTTAGACAACAGGCCCAATCAGCCAGACAGAATGACTACACGTGGGCTGGAATGCCAATTGTGGATGCTTGAGGCGCACACAGGCACGCATGCACAAACGCTTACTCAGACGACCTTCACAGAAAAAGGGGAACAGATAATGTGTTCTACTGTCATGCTGATAATATGTAGATTTGTCTGACAGCGAGACAGGAGCATTTGCTGCTGAGCTGAGGCCTGTGTGGCAAAGTAGTTTGTGTTTTGAATGATTTCATGTTGCCATTAACCCAAGGATTAGCTAGAATGTCTGATATCTCAAGGAGATCGAATCGAACGCAACTGGATTTTTTTTAGTTTTTGCCTTTTTGAAGACGTGTCACCTCTCATCCAAGAGGCTTCATCAGTTCATGCAAGCTGACTAGGCTTGCGTGGAAGAGGTGGAACGCAAAGCCCTGAACTCCTTTGAGGGAACAACACCGAGCCACTGGTTCAGGTATGTGGACCACACATGGGTCAAAATCAAAACCCAAGAGGTGCAAGCCTTTACTGAACACATCAACTCAGTGGATAGAAACATCAAGTTCACCAGAGAAGATGTAAAGAACAAGAGTTTGCCATTCTTAGATTGTGACGTCCAGATGAAAAAGGACAGGAGCCTCCACATTGGGGTATACAGGAAACCCACACACACAGACCAGTACCTACTTTTTGACTCACATCACCCACTGGAACACAAACTTGGTGTAATCAGAACCCTGCAGCACAGAGCTAACAACGTACCCACGAGCTCACAGGCACAAGAGGAAGAACACAAGCATCTGAGGAGTGCCCTCAAAACTTGTGGTTATCCCAGTTGGCCCTTTGTAAAAAACTGCAGCTGGTTCCAGAAAGAACACCAAAGTGATGGAGGAACAAAAGCAGGACAAACGAAACAACATAATCATCCCATATGTGTCGGGGGTATCAGAGAAACTCAGGAGGATTTTCAACAAGCTCCGTATCCCTGTATATTTCAAACCCAGCAACACACTCAGACAGAGACTGGTACATCCCAAGGACCGAACACCACACACCACACAGTCCAATGCAACGAGGAATGCAAAGACCTCTACATTGGTGAAACCAAACAACCGCTACATAAACGCATGGCCCAACACAGGAGAGCTAACTCCTCAGGCCTAGACTCTGCTGTCTATTTACATCTCAAGGAGAAAGCTCACTCCTTTGAGGACAATAATGTTCACATCTTGGACAGAGAGGATAGATGGTTTGAAAGAGGAGTAAAGGAAGCCATCTATGCCAAAATTGAAAAGCCATCTCTAAACAGAGGAGGAGGTCTGTGACACCACCTATCTCCAATTTACAATACTGTCCTTTCATCGCTTCCCAGGAGATTCAACAACATAGCCTCTAAGAACGGCAGTTGTTCACAAATGGCCTCATGTGACTCCAACGACTGTCGTTATAACACAATAGGACACTAACAAAGTCATATACAACTTTTCACCACCCCCAACAACCGTCAGTCTAATGACTATCGTTGGATAAATGGAGCACTGACGATCCATCGATACTACTGGCCATGTGACCGCCCCCTAAGAGGTTAAATAGTTGGACCTCCACACCAGCTAGGTGGACTAGTCTCAGCCTAGTCAGCTAGCATGAACTGATGAAGCCTCTTGGATGAGAGGTGAAACGTCTTCAAAAAGGGAAAAACCAAAAAATCCAGTTGCGTTTGATTCAATCTCCTTGAGATAACTATGACCTGGATGAATGAGAATATTCACAGGCTAGAATGTCTGATAGAAATTCACGCTATTAGTTCTGGCTACACGCGCACACACACACGCATGCATGCACGCACAAACACACAAAACAGAAACAACAGTCAAGACTTCTTCTGTTGGATTCTTATTATTATGGGTTCTCAATATATTACAGCAAAATTAGTTTATTTATATTCAGTTTACTATCAAGATGATGATTATTATTTTCATTTATTTATTAAATCAACTTGTGTAAGCTTAATTAAATGGAACCTTAAACTGACCAAAACAGCAGTTTTGTAAACTTCAGGGCAACAGTGTTGCTCTCAAGACATAATGTGGAATTTCAGTCATTTCAACTTACACAAAAAAGCTTTCAAGGTTTTCAGTGCAATAACTCCACAGCATCTTCCACAATGAACAAATACGGTAAAGATAGAAGCAATAAATGCATCATTTATTGCTTTTTAAAACTAAGCTAAAACGCTTTAATCAATTTAAAATTGCTTTGTGTTTGTCAATTTCAAAGAAACAGTACAGTATCTAATGTGTCAGCAGAGATACAAATAAACATTAAAACATCATGATCATCACTGACAGAACTTCAATAATCTAGAACTCCAATAATGTGGACTTATGTGTGTGTTAAACACTGTTATTAGCCAGACTCTTAGCTAACGTGATATATAATGCTGCGAAGGCTTTGTAAATCAGAAGATGTAAGGAGATCTGTGGCTAATTGTCCACAGAGGAAAACAAAGTGGCTGCAAACAGAATGAGTGCACTCAACAGATCAGATGTTTCATGTTAGGGACTTGTGGCAGTAGGTGCTGTTTGTCTGAGACCTTGGGTGTATGGTTGCCAAAGTTGCTCTTCAAGGAGTTGATGTTCAAATGTTGGAAAGAAATTTGGCAGATTGGCAGCGGATGGTTTCAGTCCACCGACCACTGGGTTATGGGCCCAGCACACTTCCACTGAGCCACTGCTCTGTTACTGGTCCCTCTGTTTACTCCTGCAGGCCCCAGATTTGACAGAAACATAGTACAGCTCCATTTTTAGTTATATGAATGTTCCTACTACAATCTCAGGCCCCAGATACTGCATCATTAGTGTGTTTATGTATACAAGGAAGTGTGTGTGTGTGTGTGTGTGTGTGTGTGTATGTGTGTGTGTGTGTGTGTGTGTCCGTGTCCCACTGAATGCTGGGATAGGCTTCAGATGCTTGCACACGCCAATAGAATAACTGGTTTCAAAAACAAATGGTTCTACGAATCTTTTCTTCCGCAAACTTTTGGATACCATTGTGGAGCTGTGCTCCGAGGAGCTCTGCAGTCCGCCTGCAGGGAGAGGCACGTAAGATAAAGTAGGAGGTGGAAGCTCTCTCATTTGTGAGGAAGAATTTCTCCTCCAGCTGCGGGAAGCCGGAGTAATGACTTTCTAGTTCTCCTGAAGCTCAGCTCACGTTGCTCTGCTGCTCCACACAGTCTGTGAGATGTTTGCCACAGACTAAATTGGTCATTGTCAGAGAGCTGGGATTTTAAACTCCAAAGTGTAATAGTTTTTTGTTCTATATAATGCAGTGACTATCCTACACTAAACGATCCTGTTGGTATTGAATCCAATGTACTCCTGTAGGTGTCTCTACATCACCAAGAGAATGGCAGGGAAACACTGCAGGCTTTTATTTACTGCGTGGCTGCTGCCTGATTGAAAAGGTCATCTATTTCAAAGAGGTTTCAAAATTATTCAGAAAAGAGGAATCAACATTGTGGCTGAATTACTCCAGTTGATCTTGTCTGACCTTTGTTATCCATCTGTCTTTAAGCAGTAAAGAGGCAGATGTGTAGTGGTTTAATGGTCATGACAATGCTTTATCACCTTTTACCCTGAACCCCGCAGATTCGCTCCCCAGGTGCTCCTCATGGGGAAGTCCACTGCTCCCCATGCGCATGATGTGTTAAATATGTTTGATACTAAAAATATGTGTGGAACGCAGAAAATTAATGTACCCATCTTTGGGACGATAAAGGTGTCTTTCTTTCTTTCTTTCTTTCTTTCTTTCTTTCTTTGCAGATTGTTGAACAAATAATGTAATGGAATCTGCAAACCCTGAAAAATGTGATTCTTAACCAACATGTATTATTGGGGAATTTTAGTCATATATAAATATGAGTGGGTAGTACATGAATCATGTGACTAAACCAGCAGCTGCATGAGGTTGTGGAAACTAATTACCTCACATCTCACATTGTACTAAACTACATCCTCACTCTTCAACACACAATACATTACATTACATTTCTCCCTTTAAATTAATCTATTCTATTCATAGTCATCTTTGTTGCCTCTCCTACGTTTTTCAGTTTTAAAACCCCTCATTAAGTTGAGATGGGATCTTAAACCCTCCCTGAAAGAAGGGGATAGATCCTATGCTTTCAGCTCATCCTCAGAGATGAGACGGAGACGCTCACTGAGTAGCTGGATGGGGTGGTCGGCAGCAAAGTTTTGTTTCATCCTTGTGAGCACCCACAGGGAGCGGATGGCTTGATGGAGACATGGTCAGGGTAGTGACAAGAGACCAAGTGATGTGTGACTGATTAACAGGTGGATGACACACATACCAAAATGAGGAGGATAATATTCAGTTTCACCTTTAATGTTATCAGTAAGCCAACATTTATACTTGATCTTAAAATATGAGTGAGCACGAAACCCAAACTTCACACATCACTACTTTCGCTTTATTCCACCCATGCAAAACCACATCATGATGCAGACACCAACATCACACGTTCAGTGATCCACACACATCTGGGAAATGTACCATACACTTGGTGTAGGAGGAACAAACAGCCGATCGCTTTTGGAGATGCAATGAGAGACGTGGTTAACAGCATCATCAGCATCACTGCTCAGACTGTTAGGGATTCAGAGTCAGAGTAAACTAAAGTGTGTGTGGGAACATGGCACCTGGTGCAACAAGTGTGGTTTTAGACAACAGTGGAGCTCCATGGCACAGAGGGATGAATTATATCAGATTGTGAATAAACAGACTTTGATGTTGGATCTCCTCAATGGGAAAGACAAGCAAACAGAACCACGGGGTTTATCCCTTAACTCTGAAAAAGTAGGTTTTGGGTGGAGTATTCCTTTACATTAGCAGTAGCAGCAAGCTTAGGATCGTTATGTGTGGATTTTAACTTTATTTAATAAGAACTTGAACAAGGTTGTTGACCTGTATGTGTGTCCACTTAATTACTGAATGTGCTGTAGCTCTACTATTATTGCAAACATTTACGTGACAACATTGTCTTTCTGTGTCTTCTACAAAGCCTCGGCCATGTTGGAGCCAAAAGACCAAATCCCGAGACCAGCACATGAGAGCGGCTTCACACTGCTTCAGACTGCAGGTAGGGTGACAATGACTCGGTTACACATATACACTATGATATTGTGGCCCTGAGAGTTGAACAGGTTGTAACTTATCACAACACACACAACCCAACTTTTTCTTCAGCGTGACACAGCACAAACAAATAGACACATATGTTGTCCATATTCACAGCACAGCTAAAACGTTATCTTTCCACGAGACATGTAATTAAATAACAGTCACAAAGAAATGTCAAATGGTCCTCGTCCTCCATACAGTTTACAGTGTTGCAGATACACACACATCTCTTACGCACACACACACACATACACACACATGCACACACACACACACACACACACACGTTTTCTTTTAGAAAGTAATTTGCCGTGAAATTATTCACTCTTAGCAAAAAACAAAAACCTGGAGGACATTCTGGTCATTTTGACTCTGGCCATGTCCCAAACACACTTCACTTGTTTCAGCTGAACACTGTTCCTGCTGTGTGTGCGTGTGTGTATGTGTGTGTGTGTGTGTGTGTGTGTGTGTGTCTGTCCCTGGTGAAAACACAGACAGACACCTGTTCAGCTCAGCAAAGGCTGCTTTCTGGGAAAAGCCTGTGATTAGTCCGTAAACAGATTTGATTAGCTCCCCGGTTCTGTGGCTCCTCCCTCTTTATCGTGTGCATATTTGTTTATGTTCTAAGATTTCCTGTCTAATCGACGTCTGTGTCTTGACTCTGCTCAGTCCCCAGTCCGCCTCTGTCTGCTGGTATCTTGTTAGATCTCACTGACTTATTGTTGGACGTGTGCATGTTTATGTGGTCTTTTCCTCAGCAGTAATCCACTCAGCACAGCATTATGGTCTGTGGTACAGAGGCCAGGAGACGAGGCCTGTGAAATCCTTAATATCTGTAGTAGCATAATAAGTGGGGATTTAAAAGAAAAACTAGTGAAATCCTTTATAAGAGGGGGAAGAATGCAGAAAGCTTGGGGATGTTTATTTTTCATTTTAGTGATGTGAATAAAAATGATGTCTAATCTTTGACTTATGTCCAAAATTTAAGTTTTAGCAAGGAAATAGCGTTTTCCTACACAGCATACTTTCCCTCTGGTGGGAGAAATGTCTTTAGCCAATTATATTCCTGTCAGTTTCATCAGAGACTTTAATAGTTACTCTACAAATGACCAAAACATTGTTTACAGGGTGATATAGTGAAGGGATCAAGGCTGCCAAGAACACACAAATATGGCACCCTACTTTGACAATGACTGTGCAGTGTATTTTAGCACAGCTAAGTCACTAACTGACATATGTTACTGACTCAAAACACCTCTGAGCACAGTTTTGTATTTCTAACTTTTTGTACATAAAGCAGCAGCACCTGGTGACCAGCTCCACTGCTTTGTGCAGTCTTGTGTCACAAAGATTTGGTTCCTGACTTGACAGACTCAAAGAGCCAAACTCTTGAGACAGATTGTGTACATGTAGGAGACATGGCGAACATGATCAGTGCTGCCAACGCAGTCAATGCAGAATGCAAGAACACTTTATCCTGTGTACGTCTCTCTGCTCTAAAATATACTTCACATGGAAATGATGGACCTTCATGCTTCTTAACATGAAACGGACACATTTCATGACTGACTGAGAGAGTGGCTGCTGGAGAGTCTGCAATTGTGAACAAAAGTACAGAAAGTAAACTGCACACACGACAGGATTATTTGCAGTTTCTTTCCTCTTTAGTTACACTTTTTTGTTTTTTATGTAGATTATTTATGTCTGTTTGATAAATTAGAGTCACTATCACAACTGCTTGGCACAGTGATGTGGAATTGGAAAAGTGGCCCATGAAATCCCTTATTCATCGCGGCATCCCTGTCACTTCCGAATGCTTCTCCTGGAGTAGCTAGTTGCGGAGAGGTTTAATCCATAGCAATGAAAATATCTCGATGTTGATGTTTCAGCGGTCCTTTCATTTTGTTGTGCTTCACACGAGCGTCTCACCGCAGATGAAGCATCCTTGTCCTTCAGCAAACCAAAGCTTTTCAGACAAGTACTTTTATTCCTATAACAAGACTCTGACTGCAAAAGTAATGAGGATGACTGAGTATGTGGTAGTCGTGCAGGTCGTATCTGGATAACAGCGCAGGTCATAGAGGTCAAACAGACATGGTTGTGTGAAACAGGGCGAGAGATATAGGGGAGATGACATGGAGCAAAGGGCCATGACTCAGAATCCAACACTGGTCTCTGCAGAGGTGGACGGTAGACTCTGTACATACGTCCATCACCAGCTCCTCCTGCAGAGCCGAAATGGCGCCTCCTCCATTCAATTCATGAGTAATTGTGTTTGGGTTTTGATTTTATGTAAATATTGATTAACATTACATTTATAGAACAGACTTAGCTTTGAGCACTGTTTGGACAAGAGCGCCCTCGTAGAGATTTGGCAACGTCGTGCATATGTGCATGTGTGCGTCCATACTGATGGTACTGATGTTGCTATTTCTATGTGACATTGTTAAAGTAATTCATTCCAGGCTTCCAGGCTTCCAAGCTTATTTCCATATTTTTTATGGTGATACTAATACAGTGCATTTTTCACCACAGTAAAAACACTATTATATCTTATTTGAAATTATTGACGAAGGCTCAATTCCAAAGACAGTTATTGGTCGTTTTACAACTTAGTTTTTTCCTCACTCCTCCTTCTTCCAAAGTCTTTTTGCGACACTTAATCTGTAGCAACACCAGCCAACATAAGCAGCAGTCAACCATCAAACCAGCTCTGACTTGAAAGCTTCAGAGACCTCAAGCAAGTCAGTGGATTAAAAAAATAATAAATTTAACCCCCTCTCTGAACAACAACAGTCATCACCTCTCCCCAGTTCATAATCACTTAAGACCAGTTCACACGATACAATTTTGAGCCGAGTCATTTCAGAATATGTTAGCACACGTCGAACCGTTTCCTAAATCCTGTCTTTTGTGACTGAATGTGGTGAACTGTACAACAATGCCACAATAATATTTTACTTTGCTACACATGAGAGTGACAAATATTCCCATGGTCAGGAACATTTAGGGAAAAGATAATAACATAGAAAAGATGGTGTTGTATTGCAACACTTCCATTGCCGTTACAATCAAATCAAATGGACAATGGACAGAAACACATCCATTCAAATATTGAAATACTGGATAAAGTATGGCCATGATCGTCAGAAACATGTCATCACATCTGCTGCCTTTACTGCAGTGTAACACTGGAGCGATCATTTGGCTCAGTCACTCACCCACCAGCCATATGATATTTTGATTCATAATTGGACTCAGTAAAGCTGTATTACAGTTTCACATGTGCTGCTCTCTCCCCATGACAGCCAGCTGACAGCATCAGGCTGTTGGCTCTTGGGGACTGCAGCCATTCTATTTCACCAGCCTTTTCAGAGCCAAATGCCTAAATTGCTATGCTCAGGTAGCTGCAGGCCCCATGTCGAGACACGGCTTTGGTTTGATGAGGCACAAATGTCTTCATTTCATCCTCAGTCCTCCAGAAGTTGGAAACTTCTCAGAAATTGAAATGAGCTATTGGAAAGCTTTAGCATGTCACGTCCGTCCTATGAAGAAAAACCTGGAGTGGTGCACAGTATTGAAAGGAGTAGGTGGAATTCAATTACAAAACCGAGCTGACCCTGGAGTCTATAGAGCGAATCTCTCCAGCCGCTCTGCATGTATCAATGAGGACTGTCATTCATCAGAGGAATAAAGAGGATGTATCAGGTTCATTTTGACAAGGACGGATCAACATTTCAATTCATCCCCCTTTCACATGTGTCTCTGTATCTTCCTATCAATAGACCCCAGTTCTGTCCATGTTCATTAGAATCCAATATGAGATGTTTAGCACAGTTGATGTCAGTCCTGTCAGTCAGTCCATGGTTTTTACCACCATGTAGGCTGAAAAAGCGCAACATATACTGGATTGATTGCTGTTGGATTTCATGGAAATACCCATTGTGCATAAAGAATGGGTCCAATTGAATTGGATGGTTGAACCTTTCCTCTAGTGTTACCAGCTTTAAAGATCCAAGCTGCCACTCATTCTGGGACATGGTTGGAAACTGGGTCCAAGGGTTCACAGTTTTCAAAGATTCTCCAAACTTTATTGTACTAACGTGTTGGTAATTGTTCATTTGAGTCTAATGAAAGTCATCTGTTCATAAGTAGGTGCACATTCATCATGTCATTATCGGCATAATCACTGCCCCTTAAATCATCATATACTGTAAGTTCATTCCATTTGAGGGAAATAACCTTGTACTCAGAGTCCTGCTGTTAGTAGTGAACAAATTTAGCACTGTCAGAATGTCATTAGAAAATATGAAGAGTACAGAGTAAAAGTACATGTCACGATTTAATTTAACATGTAGTAATATTGACTTAATATGTTACGAGACGCCTTTCGAAAGCAAAGTGGTCCTAAACTCAGAGGCGGCCAGTCTACAGCAGGTGAAACCAAATGTTTGGATACATCAGAGGATGATACTGGACAGAGATATACATAATATTGCTCTTAAATCTAAACTACAAATTCATGGTGGCGCATGCGTATATATAGAATAGACTATAGAAATAGTCCTTTCTGTTTTAAGACTCATAGTTCGATCCTCAGCTTGTCAGGGCGCTCAGGCATATCACCACAACAGCTTTAAACCATGTTTGTTCATGTTCCATCCCATAAGCAGCAACTCTCATACTGTTACCATCATCAATGTCCATCCTTCGTTTGGATAATATACTGTAAAAACATACTGTATGTAACCATGAAGCTTTAAAGCCTCCACCAGAGAAGTGAGTGGACTGAGTTTGGGAATGTGTGCACTATGCAACATCCGGCATTCAAACCCATTTTGTTTGCAGCACTTTTTGCTTAGTTGTTAATGGGAAGCTCACAGATAGCGTACCGTATGATTGGTGTACACAGTGACACTCTTTGTGAACTGGATTTTTGCAGGACAGTTTATAAGTTATGGTGCTATTCCTAGTAACTGGAACCCGAGTTTCTGTTGTGGATTTGACCATTTTAATATAATAACAGTCAAATGTAATGTGCAGGATGGACAGGAAGTCATATTTGCCAGTGAGATTCACACAAACCAACAGATTGACAACAGCATCACAGGGTGTGGGTTTGTTCTGCTCCCTCTGCTCCTGGCTCCTCATTACATGTTGTTTTTTTTTAAAACTTTTCCCATCCCAAACTCTCCTCCTCTGCTGCTGTCATGCATCAACCGACTCTCACTCTAGCTGGCAGAAAACAATCGGCAGCAATTCACCCACCTGTTGATGTTTTCTTGACTAATATTCTGTGCAGTGATACATTGATCCAGATGGCTGCTGCATTCTGTCCAGTCTTTCAGTGTTTTTTTAACCCATCAATTTGACCTAATATCAAATGGTTTTGGAGTTGAATTGTGGTTTTGATTGTACATAATGTGTCAAAACCCCAGGCTGGGTTCTTAACCCTAGAGTTGTCATTACTATCACATACTATATACCTGTTTTGCCATCAGCTATCAATTGGACTCAGTCACTTTAGTAAGTACGGACATGGTAGACAAACAGCTTTACAATGAAGTGGTCAAAAAGATAAAAGGTACATAATGTGAAAGGTTATGGCATTATGCTGCTTGGTAGGTTAACTGGTTATTATTTGCAAGTTGGCTTCTTTGTTTTGTCTTATTGAAAATTCCAGAGGGCTCATGTCATGTCCTATTTGGCTATTCCACTGACAGGAAACATCTCTATCAGTATTTTCAGGCCGTACACATTGCTGACAGGCTTGGCTTCCGGATTCACATTGGTCCACTATGGCAACTACATTGACTTGCTGCTCCCACAACACAGGGATCAATAGATTGAAAACCATCCTCTGCTCCTGGTTAATATTACAAAACAGGCCTCAATGCCGTCTCTGGCTAATCCATCCACAGCAACGCAGCTGCTTTTTCAAAAGTGTTCTGCGTGTTCAATAGACTGTGACTATACTCATGAAAGCCCCTACATTATTCAGATGTGCATGCACTGCATTTTAAGACTCTCTTCATTATGGCTGCAAAGTTTTGTACAATACGTTCGTACAGCTGAAGTGTGTGTTCGTGTGGCCGTGTGGTCTGAGGCACTGTGTGTGTGATGATAAACTAAATGTTAGTGGGGCCGGAACAGAAACAGCCCAGTATACTTATACTCATAGCTGTGCTCCTTATCATTGTCACTCAACATGCTGACTGTACCTTTGATCCAATGGTAGTACCAGCTTTTCAATCATATGACAGTTAATCAGTTGAGTCGTATTTTAGGGTTCAGTCTCTGTGGAGGTGTGGGTTGGAACTTTTTCTCCCTGTCCCTGCTGTCACTTTCAGATGCAAACATTCCCTTTTTTTTAAAAAAAATAGCTGCCCTGTACATTCACCTTCACAAAATATTTGCAGTTGTGGGGGCAACCTGCACCTCAGGTAAAAGATGTAGCTGAAGGAAAGCTAAAAGTCCACTTCTTATGTCCTCACTGACCCCCCAGAGGAGTCTGCCTGCCTGCAAACAACAGCCTGATGTATGGCCATGGTATTTCTTACCACCTTGGAATTAGCATTTATATGCGACCTTAATTCAACGCTCTAGCCAAAGTATCAATTTGTTCTCATTTTCCGCTAACAGATTTAATTTCACTGCCAAAAATTGCCACTTTGGGTTTTAAATGTTCTCACTGTTTACATAGTATTTCATTATGAAAGGAGATTATGCAGGTAACAGAGCAGCATGTGTTTATTAAGACAAGCAATTTCTAGAGTACTTTTTTTCATTAAAGCATCTGCAGAAGACTGGAGAAATATAAATAACCCCTCTAACCACAGCCCTCCCATCAGTTGTGTAACAGTTACCTCCATTTTATCGTGTGTACTTTCTATACACTGTGTTGACACACACGGTGCAGTGAAAGCAGACTATGAGCAGCACAGCTGCTGCAGCAGCAGCAGTTTTTAGTCTCAGTGTCCACATATTCAAACAGCACATTTCTGTGCAGGCCTCCTGCATTTTGACACCTCTTATAGTTCAATACACAACAGAAGTTGTGACCCATGTACCAACAACACCTTCACCGCTGTGTTCTGAGTCGAATAGAAACGTATCTGCTCCATTGCACCAGAGTGAGACGGACCAGTGAGAACTGTGTGTTCATTTGAACATTTCGAGGCTCGGAGCCATCAGAACATTGTGATTGGCCGTGCTGTTGGGACTCAGCGGTGGTATTGTCAAACCAGGCGGACAGGCAGACTGACAGCTCAGTGTTCAGGGACAGAGGCTCGGTAAAGATTTGTTTGATCACCATGCACGTGTGGAAATGCTGCGTGTCTGCAGACATCAAATAACCAGAAAGGTCAGAGAGGAGCACAGGAGCAACCTGGGATTCCTTCACAGCGTCTGTCTACACCAAAACAAAACTGTCCCCAACCAGTTATTCCTTCTCTTCCCTCTTGCTTCTGTCCTCATCTTGGTCTCGTTACAGCCTTATATTTACAGTTCTGTGCTTTATGTAGGCTTGTTTTATGAATATATACAAGTATAAAATATCATCTGGTCATAATAAACTATGACATTTCATACATCAAGGCAATTTAATGTGCTTCACATATTACACATTACAAATCACCCATTTAAAATAACGGATAGAAGAGACAATAAAATAAAATAAAAAAATAAAATAAAGGGATACAAATAAAAGACCATCAATAAAATCACACATTTAAAATAAGGGACGAGAATTAAAAAAGAAAACTGGTGCGAAAATAATAGATTAAAAGCAAGATAAGTAAATAAATAAAGCATTTTAATAGTATGCTTCACAGAAGAGCCTGGTCTTTAATTTGGACTCAGAAATAGAAGTCGTGGGAGCATTTTTGATCTCATCTGGTAGTTGGTTCCATCGTCTAGTTGCATAGACACTAAAGGCTGACTCACCATATTTTGTTTCGGCTACAGGTTGAACCAGAAGATTGTTAAATGATGCAGCCTTGTGTGTGTGTACAGGTGGGTGGGGGGTGATTGTGTTGTTACCCGGTGATGGGAAATCTAAACAGCTGTGACAGAAAAGCGGTTGATGTCAGCAGAACGATTGAATTAGCTCAGCTTTTCATAGTGACGGCTGCAGGTGCATCATGTTAGTCGGTCAGGTGGTTACAGCTGCAGCTTCATGTCTTTTCAGGTTCATGCCGTCTCCTGCTGAGGCCTGTAAGAACGGGCTGACTGTGATATTAGGGTCTCTTTCCATTGCTATGGTGACCTGGCTCACCTGCCCATCAGCATGTTAAGCACAGCACTGGCTGAATGCCTCCATCTTTATTTCTCCATGTGATCTCTTTAATCTTCCATCCCCTCGCTCTGAATCTTTATGCTGTGCAGTACAGTTGAGGTGTGTTTGTTATTAGCCAGACTCTGATCTGCCCATGTGTTGCCTCTCGCAGATTTTAATTGGTGAGTATTGCCTTTTCCTCTTTGTTTACGTCTCTCTCCCATATTCAGTTATTAACTTTCATTTGGTTTTTCCAAAAGGGAAATCAAATGCAACATTTATGTATTCATAATCTTGTCTCTCCGTCTCCCATCACAGAGGGACATGTGCTCATTAAAGAATGAGAAAACACGCAATTAGAAACAAAAGGAAATGAAATATGCCCTCTTGCCCTGTTCCTCTGGGTCTCAGCCCGGATGGATGTAACAGTCTTCCCACAGACACGGGGACTCACACATAATAAAGAGTGCTAATTTGGAATAGGATACCTAGTGGCTGAGGTCACTGTATAATGGTAGCTGTAACTATTAAAAGACACAATTTGGGGAATTAGGAAACGAATTTTCTTTTTGCTATGTGCCCACCAAGCGTTTTCCTAAGTACAGAGAGTGTTTGAGTGGGTTTATAGGTTTCCAAGGTCATGACATTAATTTATGACGTGACTTAATGAGCGGTGCATTGTGAGCCACAGAGTTAGCTCTTTGTTTTGTCAGTCTCCAGTTTAGGTGTAAAAAATAGATTCAACACCAGAATTCAGGCACAGAGCTGTGATTTAATTTCTTGCACTTTGACTGTTTTGTGGAAGCAAATAAACAGCACTGCAGTAATCATATTCATTTTTACCTCATGAATGTAACATGTTTTTTTATTCTTCTAATAATGAAAGATAACTGTTTTGCTTTATGTTTGTAGCCCACAACACTTTGTAGTGCTTTAATTGTTGCAAATTCTCCAGTCAGTGTGTTTTGATCCTTTTAATCAGTGGAAATAAACACTGCGTTTATCCACACTACAAATCCAGTTATCTGTAGAAAAACTAGACCTGACCGTTTATTATGTACATTTTAACACAATATCAAGAAAAAGGGAGACACACTGAGTAGTGAAATATTAGCAGATCAATATATTTGATCAAGAAAAGTCACCTGTTGTTTGATACATAAATCTTAATTCACTGTCCACTCACCTGAGTGAGGACAACTAAGGTCTTGTAGACACAGGGTGGAACTTCTCGTAATGTAAACATAGATCCTCTTGATCCTCTGCCATTGCCAGTGGGTGTTTGAAACAGTTGCACGTCTCACCCATACAATCAAATTAAACATTATGCAAAAACACAGCATAACAGAAATTAGGATAAAAAAGTAGTCGTATGCATGTATTCCAGCACTAAGATGTTAAAAGTGAAGACCAACACACAGAAATGTTGAACTGGGATGTATTTCAGTTTGGCAGACAGCATCACTCCTTCTCACTCTCCTACTGTATGAGAAGGGAAAGAAGAGCAAACTGTCGCTTTCAGTGGAAAACCTGTCAGATTCACTGCAGGACTTCCAGACTTTGGAGAAAAATTAAATGCAATTGTATAAAGTTGTCATTAAATTGCTGCAGAGCTGCTTGAGTTCTAATGTACTGAATTGGTGCTGCTGAGCTGCAAATCAGTCGAACGTGAGCTGAAAAAGACAGAGCCCACTAACCTTTGGCAAACCATCAACCATCAGTCCATTGGATTCCAGGGAGCCCACCTCCTCATCATCAGTCACTGTCTTTAGCCTTTGCTTTTACACTCTTGACCTGTATGGCTATTGTGCTGACAATGCTGGGAGGAAAGCTTTTGCATCTTTTACTCAGGAGTCTCTTCACAACCTCCAACTTTTCATCTTTTGCTGAGCGTTGTCGATTTCAATGGGGATTTTAAATCGTCAGCATCCTGCAGGTTCCTACATATTTAATCTTCCCTGACGCTATCATGAAATGGACACTGCGCCAGGTCATTTCAATGTCATTGTCAAACGTCAGATGAGGGACGTTTGTGAATTTGCTGTAGTTCTAGTTGTATTTAAGCTGCAGTATTGGGAGGGATGCATTGTGAGGTGATTTTAATTTCTTAGTATTTTCCATGGTATATTGTATTTATGAAAGTGTTGTGGCTCAGTGATTTGTGTGTACAGTACAGGCTGTAAAGGCACAGGCACAATAAGGTGGAAGAGAATCTCCACACATTCAGATGGTGAAGTGCAGCTCAGGTAGTTCTTCTGTATCAGGCATTTACAGGTATGTTTTCAATGTAAGAGCTCTCATGGTTTCCTATTGTTTTCTTGGTACTTTCATCCAAGCTGTGGTTTTCATGCCCAACACACATTAATTATCCACGCTGAGAGTCTCTGTGGGTGTTTGACAAAAGAATCTTCTGCTATACAAAGGTGGTTGCCTGAAATGACCTTCTGTGTTGTACTGTGTAAAAAAGGATTACTTGTGGGATTTCTGTTGGTAAGACCCAGTTATTAAACTTCAACATAACATAATTACATCTCCATTCACTGAAAGTGCCCAGTGGAACTTTATCTGAGATAAATGTATATGAATGGAGGATAGTCCACCAGGTCATAACCACAGGCAAAAGCGCAGAACATTTTGCCAAATGCGCTTGACAGTCTCATTAGATTCCCAGTGTGAAATCTGCCACTGTGAACGTATTAAGAGCTTGCACCACTTAGCAGGTGGCTTATTTTAGTTCTCATTTCAATTCAGTAATACTGTACTACTATTACAAGGTTTACCAGGTTATAGTGGATGGATGGATGGATGGATGGATGGATGGATGGATGGATGGATGGATGGATGGATGGATGGATGGATGGATGGATGGATGGATGGATGGATGGATGGATGGATGGATGGATGGATGGATGGATGGATGGATGGATGGATGGATGGATGGATGGATGGATGGATGGATGGATGGATGGATGGATGGATGGATGGATGGATGGATGGATGGATGGATGGATGGATGGATGGATGGATGGATGGATGGATGGATGGATGGATGGATGGATGGATGGATGGATGGATGGATGGATGGATGGATGGATGGATGGATGGATGGATGGATGGATGGATGGATGGATGGATGGATGGATGGATGGATGGATGGATGGATGGATGGATGGATGGATGGATGGATGGATGGATGGATGGATGGATGGATGGATGGATGGATGGATGGATGGATGGATGGATGGATGGATGGATGGATGGATGGATGGATGGATGGATGGATGGATGGATGGATGGATGGATGGATGGATGGATGGATGGATGGATGGATGGATGGATGGATGGATGGATGGATGGATGGATGGATGGATGGATGGATGGATGGATGGATGGATGGATGGATGGATGGATGGATGGATGGATGGATGGATGGATGGATGGATGGATGGATGGATGGATGGATGGATGGATGGATGGATGGATGGATGGATGGATGGATGGATGGATGGATGGATGGATGGATGGATGGATGGATAGATAGATAGATAGATAGATAGATAGATAGATAGATAGATAGATAGATAGATAGATAGATAGATAGATAGATAGATAGATAGATAGATAGATAGATAGATAGATAGATAGAAGTTTATGAGGATTCAATATAGACGGCCCAAGAAAAACCTACACAGCTGGATTTCTATTCCTCTTCACCCTTGGCACTGTGGCCTTAACAGTGTGTGTGTGCGCGCTCGTGTATGTGTGTGTGCGCGTAAACATACCAACTATCATTTACCATGCTTGTCCTCTAGGTCCTAATCATCTCGTCACCAGTGGCTACTGTCTGCTCCCAGTGTCTAGACATCTTCTTATTAAGTCGTTGTGTTGTGCAAAGGCATCAAACTGCACAATTGTCAATTAAAATGTGCAATACACATAACAAGGCAAAAATCGCACAACAAACCAGCCAGAGATGACAGGGACAGAACAACAAAGCAGTCTCTTCACTTGGTGGGACACACAAACCGCTGAAGACGCATACCTACAGGGCAGAAACAGTGAAGCTGCACAATATGTCTTATGCAAATATGTCTTTGTCATTTCTAATAAAATGTTCTTAAGGAGAACACAGACTGGGGAAAACATGATGTTCAGTGTCACAGATGATTAGATTCCAATGTAAGTGGGGAAACAGTCGCCCCCCAGCCTCAGAAAAGTCAAACCAAGGTGACTATAACAGTATTAATCCACAATCAGATGTCTGTTGCCTTTGTCATCACTTGTTAGCTGTGAGGCGGGTGGCGGCAGAACAAAGTCAAACGTGCTCAAAGAGACAAACAGCTGTACAAAAAGATGCATGAAAATGTTCTGGCCAACAACAGCAGCAGCATCAACAGTTATTTCTCCTTTAAAACAGTGAGGTGTAATTAAATCCAGTATGTAACTGCTGCATGGTGATATGATGACGATAGATGAGATGAACATCATCTGCTGTCTGCAGGGACAGACATTTAGATATACAGCATTAGGTTAACAAGATCATAGTGCTTCACTATATTCTATGTAAGTGTGCTGTGTGCAAACTAGTGGTTTTAAACAGTTCATATAGTTTGTATGTTTACTCTGAGTAATGATCACTGCTTGTTTTCAGATGTTTGTCTGTCTGTGTTCATCTAATGAATGGGACATATCAGGAACTCGTATAGGACTGTTTTTTTTAGATTTGGCCTCTTCAGAGTGATATCAGTATGAGTTTGTGTTTCATATATTTGCTTTTGCTATTGTAGAATTATAGAGAAAAACAAAGCCCAAAAATAAAAGCAGTTACTCTGCAAGTTTGTAACTTTGTGTTGTTAAGAGTGTAGAGAGCCAGTTCCATTCACATTTGCATCTCAGTGTATGAGATGACTATGACTCTGTGACTATATGAAAGTCTAAAACTGCCACTGTTTGATGTCTGTGCCTTGATCAGTGTAGTCAGTACAGATATATGCTACAGCAGCAGTCACAACAAATGATCTCCAAACATCAGAGACTGACTGCATATGCATTTCTCAAAAAAATAAGCAATCATTATAAAGATGAATGCAACAGTTCTTTGTTACCATGGTAACACCATATTCATGCACATAACAAGCAGATAAATAACCCACGTGCCGCACTGTCTGTTTTATTTTATACAGACATAAAAACAATTTGCTTAATTTTTGCATCAGTTCATATCTCAGGATAATGGACAACAAAAACTTTATGGATGTTTTTACTGTCCACTGACAGACACGTCAACAGGTTTGGGAAAGAAAGACAGAGGTGATTAGACAGGACAGCAACGCTGCTGCACACAGGTACACAATGAACCATAAACATAAAGCTATACATCTGTTATGTTATTATTGCAATGAAACAAAAATATGATCATTCTAAAACCACAGAGGGACAAATCAGACAGGATGAGCCGCACAGTTTGGTCGACTAATGGGAAACAGGTATCTGCAATAACCATTTATTTACCTGGTGTGAAAATGTACACGCCATGACACCACTAATCATCAGTTCAACAAGCAGAGAGATATTGATTACACCACATGATCTCAAATAACTGGTCACTAAAACTATCCTCACTGTAAACAGAAAGTGTTTGGAAGAGATGGGAGATATAAGAAGGGGTAATACTGTGGCCTACAGTAGTTGATCTGTAAAGACCTGAATAAAGTGCGCTTTGTCAGCACTTTGTGTTCTGCCACTCAGCATGAATGGACACAGGCAACCCATGATTATACCGAACAGGAAACAGGACTCTTATGAGTCAAGGCAAAAGAAAGAGCTTGTACATGATAGAGCGACCACTTCTTTTACATGACCACAGATCTGAGTATAAAAAGTCTGCCACAGGCTAAACTGGATTGGCGCAGGGCACTGTGGATGTGGATGTTGATGGTCTTAAGCAAACGCTGTGTCTGCGATGACGCAGCCTTCTCATTAGGAGGACGTGGTCCCTTCCCTGTCACAGTCAAACATGACACGGACAAACCAAGGTGACATTGCCAGATATAATCTGTAATGTAATCTGCAGCCAGCTGCTAACTGGCTTTTATCTCTGTTCTCAGGGGCCTGTGACCAAACCCGTCTCAGTCCCACTACCCCCCCCCCCCACCCTGTTTACACTGTCCTCACAACACGCTGTCTTTCGCCCACCCTCCTCCTTTTGCCAAACCTTTACCCTGTGTACTTTACTTCTACTCTTTACTTCTACTCTTCCTCCTCTGATACTTCTCCTTCTCCGTTTGTTGCGCTGCTGTTTTGTTTTCTGCCCCTTTACAACCATCTGTGTCTGTCGCTGTGTGTGTGTCCAATGTCCACGCCTGTGACTGACTGACTGACTGACTGACTGACTGACTGACTGATGAGGTCACACCATTTGTCACTGGCAGTGTTGGACATCAAACATCAAATTACCACCCAGAGAAAAAAATGTAGCCAATTTCTTTTTAACAAACCATCGCACCTATTTGTGTAGTGTGTGTGTATTTGTATAATGTGTGTATTTGTGTAGTGTGTTTCTTTGTGAGTCACCAGCACTCAATAGATGCTGCTTTTTCAACTGACTGACATAACCTTGTTGATTTGTTGTACTGGTAAATGTGTGTGTGTGTGTGTGTGTTGTTTTGTTTTGTCAGAAAGTGTTGTGCTATACCATAAATCCGTTCAGAGTGTACCTGGCTGCTCGCCCACTGTCAGCTGGGATTGACTCCAGTGGCCCCCTCCAGTGGGTTGGAGCCGAGCCGCAGTTTGAAAATACTTTGGATGTGACTGCTGGTTAATGTGACACCTCGGCTTCAGTCACCAGAAAAAAAAACATGAAGATGAGAACACCTCTTCCTCTCCCTCCTCCCCCTCTCTCCCACTCCTCCCTTCATCCCTATATCCCCAGTTTCCTTTCATTCATAACCTTTTCATCCTCCGTGCTCATTTTCTCTCATCCTCCATATAATCACCATTTTATTATCTCCTTCAGTCATGATCAAAGAGCCTCTCAGGTGTTTACCTGATCCACACTGTCACACCTACACACATAGATGCGTATGTGTACCTGCATCTCTGCGCAGGTCCTGTCAACGTCTGTTCGTGTCAGTGCATGTGAGTTGAAACACCTGTTTTCTTTTTCAATGGCACAACAAGGCAGTGTGCGCGTACACTTTTTATTGGTTTGTATGCATCTGTGTGTGTGTGTGTGTGTGTGTGTGCGTGTGTGTGTGTGTGTGTGTGTGTGCATATGTGTGTAAATGCGTGTGCTGGTGTTTGTCAGTGTGAGTGAGTGAGATGCTTGCTGTTACTTCAGCAAAGGTTAATAGAGAAGCTGCCTCATGCCGTCTCTCTGCACATCAGAGCACATTGATAGAAAGAGGACACAGCAGGAGACATGGAGGGAGCAGACACTGTCTCACATACCCTCTTTATACTGCACACTGTACCACAGTTACAAACAATAATGAGGATCTGAAAGTTTTGATCATCATTATTAAACTCTGTGTGTGTAAGAAACACAGTGTGACACGATGATCATATTTATATCAGTTGCATTGTTTAGCTAATTAGCTTTTATTTATTGTTTCATTAACTTTATATAGCTCACCCAGCAATTTCCATTGGAGTTGGCTGCTGACAAAATTGTACCAATTTGCCTGAGCGTATAATAGCAATGAAATTATAACTTCATTATGGCCCCTATATAAAAGCTGGCTATGCTCTAAACATTTAGCCTTTATAGAATATTAAGTAATCAAATATTAATAATCACACACTGGGAAAAAGCCAGTAATCATTTACTTTGGTGATGTATAATTAATTATCTCTATGTGTTTGGAATATGTGTTCAGTTCTAGCAGTAGTTTCCTCTTAAAGAGGATATCCACCTAATGTTTGGATTTGGTGAGTCAGCATTTGACACTGACTTTGACCTCACACTTGTTTGAGTGATACTGAAAAAAGAAGAAAATGTAACCATTGAATATAAAGGGTACATTGTAACTTAAAAACTTCTACCAAGTTTTTGAGTGAAACAGCAAAATTGCATCATTGGGTGTGAAGTGGCTCGAGACCAAGACACAAAGTATTTAAAGCATCATTTGCTGGGCTCTGCAGGAGAAACTGTGTTGTTCTATGTCCCTGCGAACTGTTCCCGGGCTGAAATCTCTCTTTGAGTGACATTATCAAGACGTCTCTCTCAGTTAGAGACAGCACTGCATCAAACTGCAAGAACCAGCTGGCCATGAAACTTTAGACGCCTTTTCATATATTTCCGCATTGGCGTCAGCTCATCTGTAAAACTCGTTTGATACCCAAGGTTGCATCAGTCACTTTAACATATTACAGCATCACTTTGAGCTTTCATGTGCTATTGAGAGAAAACACAGACTGAGCTGAGGGCTGCCCCCTCCTTCACTTTCTCTCTTTTCCACTTTGAATTAGAAGCAGCATGTTCTTCACCATACAGAGTATTCATAGAAGGATCAGTGACGTAAATGAAATGCTAAATAAGTGCAATTTGAAATGGGTATGACAAACAAAGTAGAAATATAAATAAAGTGTATATGTGCAGTTGTGCAGGATAAGCCTTGTGTAATGTGTTTTATATATATACATATATATATATATATATATATATATATCCTGCACAAATACACGTTATTTATATTTCTAAGTCCTGCATTTTACACTTCTGTACCTCCTGCCTGAGGATAGAAGTGTGAATAGACCTCTGTGTTACCATACCAGCCATTTAACGTTGGAGGTAACGACGTTGGTATATGACTGCTGATTAGCATATATTATTAATGACTGGAAATCACCATTCTGTGCACACAGACGTCCATCTTGTTCCCACTACCCCTTCCACTCCTCCCCCACATTTCCTCACCCATCTTTCCTTGTCTTTCCCAAAGTTGCCGCGAGCATAAATAGATATGGTTGGGTTTTTTTCTGCTTTTTTACTAACTTCTACAAGTTCGTTTTGAGCTGAATTATAAATAGCATATCTTCCAGTGTGAAATGAGCAGAGCTTTTCCAGTCAGGGACTCGGTAGTTCCTTTTTCTATTTGAAGCCTGACATAGTGTCTATATACAGTAACATCACTGGTTTGATTCTGATTCAAGTTTTCATGGGTGGTTTTCCGTAGTTCCAAATATATGGATCTGCGTTAAATATCCAAAAACAGTTGAGCCATGTATTTCAAGATCCATCCTACAATGTGCACTAGTAATACGAAACGACTTGTTTGCCCCCCTTTTGAGTCAAATGTAGATTTTTCTCTCGCAGCACTTTCCCAACCTTTTTAATACATAAAAAGAAAATGTGTGTTTAATGATCAGCATGCTGTTTCCAGACTCCGCTGTTCAGCAGGATGAGGAAGCTGCCATGTGTCCGACTACACCCAGCTAACGTCTGCTTCCAGTTCCAGTAGATAATAGTCAGAAAATGCTCTGTTTACATGAAGGACGTTCTGGTTCCTCATTGCTGTATGAGAGATACTGTATGAAACGCAGTCAGAGTCAGAGTCAGAGTCAGTCATGTAGCTGACGGAGGCTTAAAGTCTGTCATTTAAAGGTGTTTTGGGATTCCGTGTTGAAACACTCTCAAAATAATTGGCAGAGCAAATCAGTGTCTGCACCTTTATTGTGATAAAAGGCTACAGATTCTTTTGGAAAATGAACCTAAGAACAGTGATAAAGTGTTTTAGATAGTGGAGTGTTTTTAATAAGCAGGCCGCTTTATGGAGAGATGCTTATCTTCCACTGAAGCAGACAGCTGGCGAAGAGAGGCCGAGCAGACAAAGCCACCACAGAGGAGAATGGCACTTTAAGCTGTTTAATTGGATCAGCCAACAAAAGGAATTGTTTACCATTGTTGGGGCTTAAGAAGATCCGAGAGGCTGAGTGTGGGAGAGAGAGAGAGAGGTAGAAGGTAAAAGGAGAAGAAGTAGGAGTGAGGGGCGAACAAAAAGCAGGAGCGAGGTGGTGCTGAGGGAAAGAAAACATGAAGGAATACCTGCACGGGAAGACAGATGAGCTGAAAGCGAGATGTCAGAGTGAGAGATGGAAAAAAGAGAGAAGAGCAGAGGAGCCTGAGTGAATAGAATAAATATGATTGCATCTTCTGCTCCTTCTGCCCCCTCGAGCAAATTAGAACCAGACCCTGTTGAGAAGAATCTTTCTGCTGCACTTTGATCTTCCTACTAATCAGATCAGAGCTCAAGGTTCAGGGAAAAAGAGATAATATGGCTTTGCTTCTTTTCTCTTTGAAAATTGTGTGTGCGTGTGTGTGTGTGTGTGTGTATGTGAATTATGTTTGTGTGTGGATGCACGCAGTAGGGTGGCAGAAGACCCCAAAACCCTAGACAACAACATGTAGATGTGAGCACGCGTGTTATTTATCAGCAGCATCGAGGACATAGCTGCCACAGTATCAGTGTGTCACATCACATCACATGTGCCTGGGAAAACATCAGCGATAGCTCAGGTATCATGAGGAAACCACAGAAAGGTCATCAGCCAATCAGCTTACAGCTCACGCGGAACAAACATCAGCATGTGGAAATGTATTTCTGACCGCAGGGTCATTGAATAAATCTAAATAAAATGCAGCTGCAGTTTTCTGCTCATGTTTCGGAAATTCCATGTTTTGGCAATGCACCTGAATTAACCTAATAATAAAATAGGTTTAAAGTCCAACTTAGCAATAATAAAGAAACCTGAAGCCAGAGCTGGGACTGGGATTTGGAGGTGGTGTATGGAATGTATGAGGCCCATATGACTGTAAATTAGAATATGTGTGGTGTTGTGGACCATAATGTTCTCATTTCATGAAATATCACATTAGATGTATTAAAACACACTCAATTGGTGTCTTTCTTTAAAAAAATAAGTATAAGCCACTGAGTTTACAGTGCATGTGCATGGAGTTTTCAATCCAGAGCTGTAGTACAGTACATTCTGCACACAGCCTCTTTGTTAGTATTCTGCCAAATTAAAGTCATGAGAAGTTCTTCAGCTTGGGTCACGAGCTGTTCCTCTTCACACTGCACAGGTAACAGGCAGGTTCATTCTGACACGGAAGAAGATGAATACTGCTGGAAATATCTGCACTCTTTCATTTGTCTTAGGTTTGAACCCTCACAGATCACAAAGTAACATTTTTACATCTCCTTTTAATTGGCATATTATAGAATCCGGCATAGAGTAAAAAACATAAATAGTTCAACAAGCTCTTTTATAATTAGATTCACTCGGTCGTATGCGGAGCAGCATCTCCAGGATCAATAAACTCTGTCTCAATGCCGTGATTGGTCAGAACCTGGAGATTTCAGAGTATTGAGGAGCTGAAGGTCACTTGACGAACTGTTCTCCATCATGGACAAATCCATCTCACCCTCTCATCTATCTACCTGTCTGTCTTGTGAATCACAGAAAGTCTCCAACTACCTTGACTATAAGTTGGGGTGGGTCTGCAGGAGCTGTGTTTTCTTCCTCTTCCTTCAGTCGAACATCTTTCCAATTAGCAGCTTTATTTCTCAACATCTGATGTGCTTGTGCTACAGCATTTTACTGGTCCGTTCTCCCTGCGGCCCCAGATCCTGTAAGCCATGATGCAAGTGTAGGCCGAGTGGTGGCAAGACTCATTACAGCCACAACACCTTTAATCACTCTCACTGGAACTGGCAGAACAGAGAGACTGAACCTGAACCCTACAACAAGGAAAGTCCAATATGAAGTAAATACATTTACTGTATATGCATAAGCATGCAAAGATGGAAACTTAAGATTCAGGGCTGAGGTTTCATTCACTGTGAAATGGCAGAGTGTCTTGGGAAATGGAAAATATGCATCGTGCCAAATAGCAAATGCATTGCAAATGCATCTCCAGGCACATAGTGAGGTCATGACCTTGAGATATTATGGAGAAACCCAATCGTTGATACCAGAAATTAAACTCTCAACCTGGGGCAGAATCAGGGCATCAGCCGTGAGTAGTTGGGATCAGAGGTAAGAAATGAGGCGGGGGGGGGGGGCACATCTCTGCTGACAGACATGTTAATCTGGTGCTCATAGAAATATAGCACTGTAGCTATGATGTGGAAGAAGAGGACAGTTAGCATGTAGGCAGAAAATGTCTAGTTACTCGTTGTCATACTTCATGAGGCAGGTTATGCATGTATGTTATCAGGCCTTGCATAAACACAGTTTCTTTACATAAGAAACTGCATTCAACATACGTATGTTTGTTCAATACACTGTACATTTCCACTGTTTAATGTATGTTTGGTTCCAGTCAGTTGCATGTTTAACCTGATGTCTTTAAGTTAATGCACTGCAGGTTACATATGGAGACATTTCTATTTCCAGAAGCAGAACTGTGTATCCTTATGAAACCTCTTACACTGACAAACACAAGAATCATGGCAAAGACGTAAGTAAAACAAACACATACTCACAGACGCACACACACTCACTCATTCACACACATTGACATCGTCTATGTATCACTGTGTGACAAGGCCAATCTCTTTAAGACTGACTCTCTCTGATAAGTCTGTGAATGATCTGTGAGGGCCTCCTTCCTGCCCCCCATGAAATACATCAAACTTGTACTGAAAGCTTGTGCATGTTGTTGTTGATGTTTTGAGCGAGTGAGAACTTTAAAAGTAATAGTACCGCTTGCTGAGTGAGAGTTCAATACTATATCGTGGCATATTAGTAATATCTAAATACTATATTTTAGTACATTGCAGATATATTGCATTAGTTAAGTTTATTTGACTGTTTATTCCTGTCATCCATTATATTGAAAGGAAAAAAGGCCAGTTTATATTTTAATAATTCCTCATAACATATTTATTTGACATTTTAGGTAGATTAAACACTGAATATCAGAGAAAGAAATGCTGATACCCTGTAAATGTTAAGTTCACTGCTGACAGTGCAGTTCCCAGTCTCAAGAACAATGAAAAACAAAATGGAGCTTGTTCTGTCATATTAAAAAACATAGTTTTATTTTGTGTTAGATCAATATCAACTATATTCTAGTATATTCTAATAGTCATATGTTATTACTCCACTGTTGAATGTTGATCTTTTAATTATTAGAATACACAAAATAAATGATTTAAAATAAAATAAAATCAAAAAACCAAAGCCACTAATAATGTACCGTATTTTCCGCACTATAAGGCGCACCGCATTATAAGGCGCACTTTCAATGAATGTCATATTTTAAAACTTTTTCCATATATAAGGCGCACCGCATTATAAGGCGCTACAGTAGAGGCTGGGGTTACGTTATGCATCCATTAGACGGTGCTGCGCTAAAGGGAATGTCAACAAAACAGTCAGATAGGTCAGTCAAACTTTATTAATAGATTACAAATCAGCTTTCTGACAACTCCATTCACTCCCAAAATGAATAAACAACTGTTTTATTATTTTCTCCGAGGTAAAGTATTAGTATTTTCGTGACACAGTTTATCTTTTAACAACACCAAGGTATAACATGTAGTGCAACATTTATATCACATAGTGGAGGGGAACTTTTCCTCCATTCAGTAAACACGAAAAAACATTCTGATGCTGTTACGGTAAATTAAACGTTAGGGCAATCACAATATAGTAACACTCGTAATAGTGCAAAGCAATAACAATAACAATAATAACTCAAATAATAACTCTAAAGCAATAGCATAATAACTCAATGTTGTTCACGCGTTAATGTCCATATTCACAATATGACCAACCTTGTTCAACTGTAAACACACAAAAGAAATACGTAAAGCTCACTTTATCAGTTCATTCCTTATCTACGAATCCCTCGAATTCTTCTTCTTCAGTGTCCGAATTGAACAGCTGGGCGAATGCGGCATCCAACACGCCCGGCTCCGTCTCATCAAAGTCGTCATTAATCGAGTCAGTGTCGCTGTTGTTGTCTGGCAGTTCAGTGACAATTCCTGCCTTCCTAAAAGCTCGGACCACAGTTGAGACTGATATATCAGCCCAGGCATTTACGATCCACTGGCAGATAGTGGCGTATGTCGTCCGGCGCTGTCTCCCCGTCTTGGTGAACGTGTGTTCGCCTTCTGTCATCCACTGCTCCCTCGCAGTTCGCAGTCTAGCTTTGAATGCCCTGTTGACACCAACATCTAGCGGCGTTCTTTGGAGTTCTTTTGTCAATCCACCCGGAATGAAACTCTGTTTAGTCTTCTTTACTTGGCGCAGCTCATCCTCTTGCTTCCTCCACTTTCGCACCATTGAGTCGTTAATGTTAAACTCTCTCGCTGCTGCTCTATTCCATGTTCTACTGCGTGACTGATCGCCTTGAGTTTAAACTCTGCGTTGTAAGCGTGTCTCTTAATAGGAGCCATTTCAGGGTCTTTACACAAACACACAAATGGAAATGAAACGCCGTTTTATATATCCCAGCATGCACCACGCACTACTTCTTCTACGGGGGAAAATGGAGTTGGCGGCTGCTTACCGTAGTTGCGAGACCTGTGGCGGCTCAATATTGATCCATATATAAGGCGCAGCGGATTATAAGGCGCATGGTCAGCTTTTGAAAAAATTGAAGGCTCTTAGAGTGCGGAAAATTCAAAATATTCTGTAATACACATGTGCACTGCTCATAAACTGAGCTTCATTGATTTCAGTTTCACCCTGTTTTGGGAGCAACACAGCTCTCTTACAGAATGTTCTATCAAACAGAGTGAGGTCCCCTAGGCCCTGTTTCAGGAAGCAGGTTTAGTGAAAACTCTGAGTTAGTTGACTCAGAGTTAGAGGAAACTCTGGGTTTTCGGTTTCACGAAGCCGGTTCAGCTCGACTCTGAGTCAGTTACCATGGCAACATACTCTGAAAACCTAACCTGCTCACTGGCAGGTTTTCTCCAACTAACCCTGAGTTTGTCCTCTTTATCTGAGCCTGTGTGTGGACAGAAAGGCGTGGCAGACATGGCGTGTGCTTTTTTGGAAGACACGATTGATATCGAAGCACAAATACTGCGCTGGAATCTCCGTCGGCAGAGGATCATCAGACCCTGATTAGACGTTTTATCATTTCAACATGAATATTTATATGAACGCTACTGTTTTCAGCACCGTCAATCATTTATCTCAACAACATTGTCAGCCATCACATCAGCACATGCTTTGTATCGCACTTCGTCTTTTTGCAAATGGCAACACAAACTGAAGCACAAACATTGATTCGAATTGAAACGTATCAGCTTTGTTGCTGAGATGCAGCGCAGACGCAACGCACGTGCATCTGGTGGAATGTCGGTGGGGTTACAGTGGGGGTTTGGGGCGGGGGTCAAAGAGGGAGCTGCAGCTTTAAGCAGCTGCATCAGCAGCACTAAACCAAGATTCATAACTTTACAATCAGACCATTCATTAGCCTGTGTAGCGATGCACTCACATCTTTTAAATCAAAACCAATTTTCAAATTCAAACAGACAATAGTAAACAGTGACAGTGTTTAACAGTGACAGTGATAGTGACAGTGTTGGGACAGCTGAAACACTGACATGCTGAATGCAGCCACTCACTGCTGTTCAGGACAGAATAAACAAACACAGCCTACCTGTTTGTACTATATTTTTATATTTCATCTTCAGTTGCTGCTAAGTACGTTTTGTACCAGTTGGACAGCACCTGTGTTCACAAACACACAAATAGAATATAAATGTTGAACATGTTAAACACTCACGATATTTTTTTTAAGCAGTGACTGCGTTGCACTTTTTTTTGAATATGTGTTCGTATTCGGTTTAGCAATGCATAAGAACGTCCAACTCCACTCGGAAGAAGTAGGACGTGCGGGGTTTATTTTCACGTGTTGCCATGGTGAATCACGTTATCTTTGTTCCATTGATGAGAGCTTTTTATCTCTGCGTGCGGGAGCTTAACTCAGAGTCAAATCAACTCCGAGTTGATTGAACTATAACTCTTATCCCCTGTTCTGAGACCGAAAACTCTGAGTTGGACAGCTCAGGGTTAGTCAACCCTGAGTTTACGTTTTAAGTCAGAGTTTGTTAACCCTCCTTTCTGAAACAGGGCCCTGGTGTGCTGCCAACTTAATCTATGGCACTCCACTGCTGGAATATAGAATATGAGGTTGAAAAAATCTACCTGCTACAACCTGCTTGGATCAACCCTATTCCCTTCTCACCTTGTTGCAAAATTTTTTGAAATAATGTTTACAAGATTGCAAACTGAAGATTTCAAACACAAATCACGCACGAGGCTCCTCAAGGATCTATTCTCATGCCTCTTTTGTTCATTTTCTACATGTGTAACCTCGTGGCCAGAGTTCTCTCTCACACAGAGAAAGTGAAGTAGATTATATCAGTCCTTAAATCTATCTACAGACTTCTTGATTTTCAAAGCATTTAAAAAACCCAAACCCTTCAGGTCAAAAAGTGTTCCCCTGCTGTTAAATACATAGTTACTATTTTCCCCAAAGACTGCAGCTAAGAGAAAGTGAACAAGTTAAAGTTCAGTCAAGTTTTTCCTTTATTCATTTGTTTTTAATGTATTTCTATACCAATGTACTGCTCTTTGAAGCACCTGTGTCGGAACGGTGCTGTATAAATAAACCTCCCTTGCAATCAGACAGTGGTTGAATTACAAGTTCAAAGGTACCAATTTTACAAATTCATACATTCATACCGACTTATTTTTTCTTTGTTTGTGTGCAGCCGGATCTTCTGTCCTTAATAACGCAAAATGACTCAAAATACTAGATCATTCAGGCAATTTTTTAAATTCAGACTACATGTCCTGTTGTTAATATTACTTTCAACTTGCCCTTACATCTGTCGATCCACCTGCTCTTATTTCATGCATTTATTTTAGGTTCTCCAGAGGCATATTTCCAGCGTATGGTACATTTGTTTCTTTCCAATCCCCTGATCATCCAAAGTGCTAGACTAGTTAGACTTAAATTCTATTCCACTGAAGTGTGACGACAGAACACCCGCCACTGATGATTGTCTTTATTCCTCCATCTCTTCCTGCATTTGTAAATACACTGTTTGGCTCCTCTTACATCAGTCGTACAGTGACTATATATGCTGTATCATGTCATGCCTCACATTCCTGATACCGCTGATAGTGCTTGTCATGCACTGTCATGAATCATGGTTTCACTGACACTAAATTATTCACTGCAGCAGTACAGTATATGTAGAGCTACGTTTATATTTAGATTGCTAAATAGGGAAGCCTTTTTGAAACACCAAAACTAACAGAGGCTACAGATGAACAGCTGAAATACTGGACTCATCAGTGCATGTGTTATATGTTATGTATTGTGTATTTACATTTATCTCAAAACTATAAAAGAATTCCAGAAGTGTCACTGACTGGCAGTTGTGGCAGAGTTACAGTTTGTCACTGTCGCTGTGCTAATATACTCACGTTGTTCCATTACAGCTACAGCATGTGTAAGAAGTGAGCATTTGACTCTCCCGGTTGAGCCATCATGGCTCGTCCACCCTCAGACCAAACTTTTATTTGGAGATAAAACTTGCACAGGAAATTAGTCTCTGAAAATGAGCAACATGAACAGAAATGAAAAAGATTAGAATTTGTGGTTAAATCATTTCAGCAGCTGTTGGTTCAGTGGACGGTGACATGTGGATGCACACTGTTGTTGTTTCTAACTTTTTCTTATTTAATGGCAGCTGGCAAACAAATTATAGGTGCACTACTGCCATGCACACCACACCACACCACATTACACTTGATTTCATTATATTACAACACGTCACATTCTGCCCCATTTGTTGCCTCTTACAGTGAGCAAGGAGGAGCTGGAGACCTATTCTAACCCGGTTCCCCACAGGTGGACTGAGGCTGGATTGTAAGTGCCTGTAGAAAAGGTTTTAGATGTTTTTTGACCTTTTGTCATCAGTGGAGCGAACAGGGAAAGAGAGAGAGGGATGGCAGCAGTAAAGGACAGAATCAAACCTCAGCCACTGCACAGGACCAGAGCCTCCATACATGAGATGCCAGCTCTCCCATGTGAGCTATATGGCACCAGTTGTCTACATGTCATTTTGGGTTTACAGATAATTTAATTTAATGATAAAGATAATGATAATGAACGCTATTTGAAAAGCTACCAAAGCTCTTTTACTCTAACAGTATGAGTGCAATTTAAGTAGAGTAAAAAAAAAAAATCAAATATGTTACAAAGCCTATGCTTTTATCATCATCTACTTTCACCATTACCACCTTGTGTATCAGACTGGGGAAAAAACTAGATTTGACAGTGTTTAAAAATGTTAGCATTTCCTGCTACAGTACACTTGGCAATCATTCTGTTCCGCTCCATTTTTAAGAAAGTTAGATTCTCTCTGGCGTTGCTCTCTACTGTGCCTCACTGAATGCAAATCCTACAATTCCAAGTGTCTTCTGAGACATGGAAATGGCCTCTGAAAATCACTTTGTACACCTCACTGAGTGTCGTAGAGCGGGGGGTGGGGGAGGGGTTGACGATAGAGAGTAGAAGGGGTTAGTGGAAAGAGGGAGAGATGAAATAAGAGGAAAAGTAGGCAAGAGGAAGACAGAGCATTACAGAGGCATAAAGATGAAACAGAGATGCTTGCATATTAATGCCATATGCTTTTGCACCGGCCTGGCACATCCTTCTAGCCCAGCATGTGACTGCCTCTTCATTAGAATGGGTTTTGGACAGGGTCAGCACTGAATCAGAGGCCAGGCCACCAGGGCCAAAATGGCTTTTAGAAGCCCATCGACCTCCTGTTTGAGCTCTGTGAATTCACATTCACAAGTCCACTGAAACATGTGAGAGATTTTTTTAAATGCATGAATAGAAAAACCTAATCATAATAAAAACGGTATCAGAATTTACACACTGAGTTGAAGTTTTAGAGATCACTTTATGTAATTCCATTGTATTTGTTGTAACAAGAGTTTTTATAAAATAGACTTATTTATATCAGTGATTATTTCACAGCAGATTCATGCTTAGACTTTGTGTGTCATCCAATAAGTTATTTCTTGGTACATACATTAATATCATACAAAATTACTAAAATACAGGGGGTCCTCATGTTATGACGGTCTCGAGTTACGTTGTTTTCGTGGTTACGACACATCTCCCATGAACTTCCTTGTTTCGGCTTAAGCGGTTTGCCCCGTAAATATGTACAGACTTTGCACGGGAACTAGTTGGTGCCGGCTCTCCAACACCTCCACAGCACAGCTAGGCTAGCTCTCCAATACCTCCACAGCACAGCTAGGCTACTCTGCCTTGTGTTTACTTATGTGAAATGGACGGCTGGGGGGGGGGGGGGCGGCAGCGGGGGGGGGGGGGCAGCGGCAGCCGGTAAGGAGATGCACACGGACACAGATGAGTTCGGGATCGTGGCGATACTGTAGGTTTATTCAACACAGGGTCTACACGGTTGATATCAGAAATCTAAAGGAAATGCTCATTACACTCGCGATATCAACCCCTACGGTGTGTCAAGAGGGACAAAAGGCAATTCACCACAGTAAACTCTTATTTTAGCGTGGTGTTATAGCGACATCTAGTGGCACAACTTAATATCTACCTTACATATGAATGTATGGGACTTACGTCGAAATTCGGTTACGACACGTTCTCAGGAACGGATCTCCGTTGTAACTCGAGGACCCCCTGTACATTGCTCTTTTTAATAATGGACCTTAACTAAGCTGCAGTTTACTTGCACACATACTATAGGTTTGCCGATCACATTGCTTGAAGTACATACGTTTATTTCCATCTTTTAGCCTCATCTTTTCTTTATTTTCAGGTGAAAGTCTCAAAGTGACAGAAAAGATATTAGAAAATATAGCTGTGTGGTCATGTTAAACGTATGTCAAAAGATAAAGAACTGTTATTTCTGAAACAACTAAATGTTTTAACTATTTATAGAACTATTGAAAACTAAGATTATTTATTTATCTTAGAGAATTTTTATGAAGCTGAAATTTTACAGGTCTAAAAAGTACAAGGGCCTGTTTGTACCTGGCTTTAGTTCAATGAGAGGGAAAAGAAACAGAGGGCAGAAATGATCAATGATAAGGATAATTTTATTTTATTATATTCATCATTTCCTCCTTTTAGTGCTGCTCTGGAAAGTCTCATGACAGTACACAGCCTTTGTTCTCTGTCATCTTTAATTTATGAGAGCCAAAATTATTTATCCATTTCCAGCTGTGTGTCTGGATGTCACCAACTGTTTCTTCATGTTTTATTTTCAGGAAGTTGTCTATTTACAGAGCAGATCTGGTGGGACTGGTGACTGCTTACTCCCAGTATGGGTTGTGTGTGTGTGTGCGTGTGTGTTGTGATATAGTATCGTGACACATTCACATTAATATTATTTTTTTTGACTTCGCGACTTTCATACTTACATTTCTGTCATATCTATTTTCAGATGGTTGTAGAGAAAACATTGTTGAAGTTGTGAGAGACTCACCACTGTGGTCCAGTGACAGTTGTGGGATATTTATAGCGTAAGAAATCTCAGGGAATCCACTAAGAAAATAGAAAAAGAAAGTGGTTCAAAGGAGATCACGTCTACAGAGATATATATAAATATATTTTTCTCACTTAAGTTTCAGCTTTGTTGATTCATATTTGCATTTTTTTTATTTTGTGACATTGTATATAATTGTTATTTTAAATGGTATCAATGAAATATGCTGTTTAGAAACACATCAATAGTGGTTGAGCCAGACTGCACCAGTGCAACAATGATTTCCTTTGAAAAATTAAATGCCATTAAATCCTTCCTCACATCTAATTGTTCCTTTAGTAGAATCAAGGACAGGATCGATACCCTTAACAAGCTTCTCCTTTGCCATTTAAAAGCTCTATTAACATTTAGTGGATGAATTATCCACTAATCTAAATAAAATGCAAACAAAAGCCTGTAAGCACAGCAAAACATGGCTGCTTAGCAAATGTACATTTTGATATATACGAGAAAATAACGGCCTAATGTAGTGAGTCTGTCGGTGAATAAACAACACAGCAGTAAGTGACAGCATGTGTTTTGCCAACTTTATGAACACAGCTGTTAGAAAAACTAATCGATGCAATTGGTGGTGATGGACCCTTCATATTAACATTGGGATATGATCAACGCAGTGAAGCTGTTATACAAATTGACAGTGTAATACAGTCTCATAATGAGTACAGAGAGGTACAGCAGCTAACAACATGAACTGTCAAGCATGTTGACCTCACTTAACAAAGTGATTAAGACACAAAACGATGATTTACTGACAGTCACAAAATGTAACAAGACAATTTCTGACATTTACCATCCACTCCAGTGTCTGTATAGCTGATTATATTCCACAGAATCTGCAATAAATTACGGAGCTGTTTGACTTTGTACCTTAATGGAGCTCCCGAGTAAGTAAAGGGGACAAGCTGATGTCTTCCTGTTACTATGGTTACCACCATCTGCTACACGACAGCACTCAAAGAAACAAATGAAAGGAGCCTTGCAAATGTAAAGGAAAGAAATAGAACTCTGGTAACGGATAAAGATGTACATTTTGATTATATAATATATCTGTCACCTGCCCAGGTGCATATTGTCGTCTTTTCTAACGTTATATGACGGAAGTTTTAACGAGCAAACACTTGCTCGTAACGAACTCCACATGAATATAGCTCTTACAGGAATTTACCATTATGTGCAGTGACCAGGAAGAAGAGTGCCCTTACAACGTATTCATATTTCTTAGTATGATTACTGGCTAAAGATACAGAGAAGAAAAAGTAAGTGTGAAGACGAGAGTGTATTGTGTGCATCACCTGCAGACGCACATTTGAGTAAAGCAGGCAATTAAAAATCCATTTGAAGACGTACTGTATGTGCGCTCCATCGGGACAGTGGAGAGTGGGAAAGTGGGAGGGGTTTTGATTGCTTTAGACACCGATCCCAAGCTGTGATTTCCGTACACTGTATTGAACACTGTTCTCCTGGTATGGGTGGTGGGCTCGTCTGTATCTCTGTGGGGTCATTTAAGAAAGGAGCTCATTTAGTAAGATAGCACTCACGGTGCAAGCCATTGATTCAGCTCTTATTACACTGGCTGCCATCAGCTCCAGTAGAACCGGAGGAGATTATGTCTTTTGTGAGTCTTTTGTGCGTGTGCAAGTGGTGGTGGCTGCACAGCAGTGTTATTATCAGTGCAAAATAGAAAGTGAACATTTGACATTACAAAGGTGTGTTTGGACTAACATTGTGAAGTATACATTTCAGTCTGTTTCATAAAAGTATATCAGCTATATTTTTGGATTAGTCACCAGCTAGAATGCAACAGGTCGTCACTGATACCTTTAATGTAAGACCACAGAGCATATTACGCAGCTTCTAAAGGACGGGACAAACCTTAACATTCCACTTTACGGAAATCACTTTACAGCCTTTCTCTCAATTTCAGTCTGAAGAAATGAACAGTCACATCTTATGGACATGTGGTGCTGAGACACTGATTTCATTCCTCATGAAGTCATAATTCCATATGAAAATATATTCAGGAATGACCTTTGACTTTACTGATTGCACATGTGCCTCTCTTTCTGTGTGTGTGTGTGTGTGTCTGTGTGTGTGAGAGAGAGAGAGAGTTTTTTATTTGCAGGTGGCTAATTACCCCTCTCAGTGTGTTTCTTTCTTCTTCTCATTAAGTTTTTCTTTTCTCTTTGTTTTTACGCCCAGCTCATTAAGAGCTGATGAAACTGTCTGAGTGAGCAGAAAGTGAGTTGAGCGGCTGTAATGATCAATGTGTGTAGACATAATAATAACAAATTTTGCAAGTGGTTTATTACTAACTTTGTGTAACTTTTTACATGTGTGTCTGTGAGACATGTTAATGGCCCCAACAAAACATCTGTCAACAGACAGAGAGGTATAAAGCCTTTCAGTTCACAGTACACACATTCAGACATTCAGACGCACAAACAGAGCCATGCAGATGTAAGCAGGAGCAGCTGGCTACTTTACTGGGGGCTTTTACTACTCAGCAGGATTTACATATGAAAACATGCTGAGCAGTGCAAGTATCTTCATTAATCCAGAGGGAAACAGTATGTGTGTGTCTGTGTGTGCATGTGATGTTTGCATCCTGAATCTCTCGCTCTATCTGTGTGGGTAATGTGTGCATTGTGACGTGTGCGTGTTCAGGAAAGATCAGGAAGCAGTGTTTGATCACTTGTGCCTTTTAAACATTGACCCAGTCAATATATTCAAATTGGGAAATGGGCGCTAATCAGCCTTATCAGGGTGGAGAGTAAACACTGAATCGCTGTCGTGTTTGCAGCAAGGCTCAACTTTAATTATGGGGTGGATTTGCATGCAGTGATAATATCGTGCCCATGTGTTTCCATCAGAGAGGAAATGAGTTAATCGTTTAACATTATTACAAATTTTAATCCATAGCATTTATTCATTGATGTTCCAGGAGAAGCTAGAGCCTGTCTCAGCTGAACATGGGTGAGGATACAACCTGGACAGGTCTCCAGCCAATCACAGGACCAACATACAGACACAAACAACCAGTCACACTCACACTGATGCATGGCGCTGTGGTTAAAAACGAATGGATGCAGTTAATGCTGATGGCTTTTTGTGATGAGATTTCGACCAAGGACCTTCCAGTGTAGGATTTATCATCTGGGACCCATGAACGGCTGTAGCATTTTTGTGCCACTGTACCCAGTTGCTGTGTCGTTAGATTTAAAGTTGGGGGAACAGCAAAGTCATTAAAACTCTATACTACAGCTGCTTTGGCAATTTTTCATGATGATCAAAGGCATCAGAAATAAGGTCAAGTTTCCCAGGTTGAAGTTTCTCTAAATTATTCAGCTTTCCTGCTTGGACTCGTTCATTCCACACGTCCAAGATTCAGGAATTAATTGCTTTAATTGACTTCCTGGTGACACATATTCATATTCATATTAATGAGTCCAACAGAAACAAGAATTATTGATGGCTGACATAATGAGCAAATTCAAATTTGATTTTCAACTTCACCAAAAACTTACAGGGACATTACTACAGACTGCTCCACACAACGTCATGTCATTAAGACATTTAAATATTCGCCGCTACCTCAGAATTAACCATTGAAACCATGACTCCGCCTGCCTCGACTCCATCTCTCCATTACTTCCTGCTGAGTAGTTTGACCACTACGGTCTGATTTGTCCACTGTGTCCCACCACAGTTCTATAATGAATCTGAGAAAGCTGGCCCTCCTCATACAACAGAAAGAATCTAGAGGTCCGTGTGTCATTTCTTATCAATAGAGATGGGCACAGTTGTCTTTGTGCTCCTGATTCACGTCATGTTGAAGAAGGCACGCTCTCCACAGAGAGAAGGTCATACGTACCTGATGTGTACCACCACCTGTATCAGCTGGGCCTGTCTCTTCCATCTGGTTGTACTATGAATCCGCTGCTGCCACAGCTGCTGCTGGCAGTGATGGGCAACATTTACCCTAACCTTAAGGTCAAGTCACATTTTTCTAGCTGCTTCTTTGATTTCAAAGTCCTCACATATCTCTGTAGTCCTGAACAGTCCCAGAGGTTTCTGTACCCAGTGCAACATTAGTGTGGGAGATTTGCACTGGAACCTTTCAAACATGAAGCTGAATGATGCCAGCTTTATTGTAACAGCATAAGAATAAGTGCTTCTTAGTAGTCATTAGTTCATGCTGGGTTCAGTCTTTCAGTTGCCAGGTGACAAAGTGTTCACCTTGATCACATGTTTGAATGTCTCCAGGACAATAGGAGACAACATTAGTCTCAGCTGCAGTGTATTAAAAGTAAGAATGGGCAGTGTTAGTCATTCATGTCTGAGCCCAGTGATCAGCTCCTACATCTGAACTGCCTCTATAGATCGTTATCATTCATCAGATTTGATCGAAATGGCTGAGTCAGCCGAACTGCAAGTGCAAAAATATGGAGTTGTGTCATTTAGTTACAGGCCAACCTAAAACACAGACAATCCATATCGGCCAGCTGGTAAATAACACCTGAAGAACAGACAGGAGGCGCTGGCTTAAGTATTCCCATTAAGGTGGCCTCTCTGTGTTTAGATTTTCCAGGAAGTGTTTTCTATTTTTTAGATTTTCATATTTGCAGATCTCAGTTTATAACTTTTGAAATATGCTATTTGAATTGTCCTCATTCGACCTTTGTCAGTCTCCTTATCAGCAGGGGAACCACTTGTGTCTGTGTGTGTGTGTGTGTGTGTGTGTGTGTGTGTGTTTAGAACTGTGTGGGGAGGGTGTGAAATATTACATGAATATGAGAATTGCTCCCATAAATAGGCTTTACTTCAAGTTCTGTGAAACTTTAATTTCAGCCCCCCCCCAACTGCACACGAATCTCATCCTCCCATTCCCCCAGAGGACGCTCTGTGTGACGCCTGCTCTCTGTCGCGCACTCTGTCTTCCTCTTTCTGTCTCTTCCTTCATCTTGCCATCTCTCTTGTGTCCCCAAACCACATGCTTTCTTTTTGCCACCATAAATTAGTTGAACAGAGGTCAAGGACGAGAGAGAGAGAGAGAGAGAGAGAGAGAGAGAGCTGTAAGCTTCAGATGATCACGTCCGCTGAACAAATATTTGACAGAGTGAAATTCAGAGGTGACTGTTGAGTTTGTGTGGAGTGAAACTTTTCTTGTGAAATCAGTAAGACAGACAGACAAACTATTCACAGCATGCAGCAAACACATACTGTGTTTCTTCATTACACCGTGGGCTGTACAGTGCTTTTAATATTAGTATTTCCCACAGTTATTTTCCCGCTTTCCTTCGAAATTAATCATGAACTAAACTGCTGATGAATCACCAACATGAATTCACTTCCATTTGATATTTAAATGTATCTGCCGATTCTAATTCACGGGACGCATCAGGAGGAACCAGAGCCCACTGCACCAGCATGAGCTCTGACAATGGCTCTAGTCTAGTTCTAGTCCTGGTACAGAACAGCAGTCAGGGTACTGTTGGCTAACGTGTGCAGCCCTGTAAGAATATGCCTCTGCAAACCATCACTGACCAGCTGCCAACCCAGTCATACTGGATGATGCTGCAGGCAGCGAAACGTCCACGTCAGCGTTTCCTCACTCGCTCATGTCGGTCACATGAGCTCTTTGGAAATGCCAAATGCACAGCATGGTGCTGGGCTCTGAGCTCAGGTCTCAGTCGAGTATGTGGGTATGAGGCCTCATGCTAAGACTCTCTCTGACAGTTTGATCAGTAATCTGCTGGAGGTCATTTCATATAGCTCGGCTCCTTCTCTTCATACTTGCACAGAGGAGCAGATACTGGTCCAGCTGCAGGGTGGGTTGTCGGTTCAACAGCTCTGTTCAGCTGTCCCTGTGTAACTGTCTATCTCCTGGCATCTCCTCCACGATCTTCAGTCTGTGCTTGGGGACACAGCAAACAGCAGGTGTGTATGTGGCATCATGCGGGGATGACTTGTGCAACATGAATGAGCGAGAGGTACCACATCATGTTTCCAGTCATGACAAGGGCATTAAATGCACAACTAGGAAAACACAGTCACAGATATTAAGGATAGGGAAATGATCTGTGGAGGTTTAATGAATTGGTTGACATACTGTGATGATTAAATGATTAACATAATGTCACTGGGCAGTGTACGTTCTATAAGATTCACCGTTAATTCATTAACATTTATTTATAACCTCAGTGAAACACAGCCATGTGCATCATATAAGATGCATGTACGTCACATCTGGCTGTTAAAGGGGGCTGCACCAGTCATAAGGAGAGATGTGTATCTACAGTGTACAGTATATAGCATCCAGGCTTATTGGGTTAAGATGATGGAATAAAATCAAGCATCTGTAATAGTTTATTAATGCCGATGAAGGAAAAACTAAAAAAAGCCGCCTGCCGTCTGCCCGGTAGCTGGGGAAACATTATATGTGAAGAGAGTGCTGACATCAGCAGCATTTCTTACATCCACACAGACTGGTCGAGAAGAAAAACAATAACAGAGCCGGAGAAAACCATAGAAAATCAAAGGTTTACCTCCAAACACACACTGTCACTCACTTCATATTAAAGCTCAAAGTTGCAATGGCAGTGAAGAAATATAGGTGTTCTCATCATTACTCTTTGCTGTATGTGCTGCGTGTGTGTGTGTGTGCGTGCATGTGTGTGTGTGTGTGTTGAAGTGTTTTCAAATTACTCACAATCATCTCTACTTCCCCCCCCCCCCCCCCCCCTCTCTTTCTCTTGAGGCTTATCTCTCCATTCTCCGTACCTTTCCCCATTCTTCTCTTTCAAGAGAGCAGGGGTACAGATCCTGCTCTCGGCACCACCACCCTGGGCCCTTGAGTAAGGCCCTTAACCCCAATTACTCCCTGGGTGCTTTGTACTGCACGTACTGCATGTACTGTATGTACTGTATGGCGGCCCACTGCTCACACACATGTGTGATGGGTTAAAAGCAGAGACCCAAAATTTTGTTGTATAGTGTAAGTGTACTGTGACAATGACAAATAAAGCTTTCTTCTTCTTCTTTGCTGTCTATTCTATATCACATCATCTATTTCTGTTGTTTCGTAAGCGCAACGTTTCTTCACACAGCCATTTTAATGCACTGACTCGCAGGTGCTCATGTATTATTTTTCCTCCTTTGATTTTGAGTTAGAACATGTTTGCCTGAATCCCTCCTCCAGTGTACAACCACCATGTTGTGTAACAGCAGGTGGGTAAATCAGAAAACAGAGTTGTGTGTGCAGCTTGATGTGCAGCGCTGCAGCTGAAGGGTGGGTGGAGATAGAGACAGGACCAATTTGCGTGACGAATACCAAATGAGGCAAAGGTGTCGTAATCTATCCAGTAATTATCTGGCCAGAAAGAGATGAAACCTTGGAGTGATATCATGAAGTCCACAGGGAAGTTTTTTATCGGTCTAATCTACACCAGATGAGGAACTTTAAGTAGTGTCTGGGAGAGATGACATCAGTGTTGTGTCGACCTATAATGATGCATGTGTCATCAACTGCTTGTCTTTTATAACCATTTCAAAGAGAATATTTCATAAAGCTTCTCTGAAAATGTAATTTCTCCTCTGCGTTGTTTTTAGCCAGAGCTCATTTCTGACACTTAATTATGCTTTAATATTTTCTCCAGCAATCAAACACCTAATATCTCATCTAATAGCCAGACTGCTGCTTACAGCACGGATCACTGGAATGTATAATCTGGCAAGTTTGGGGACAAGTATGATTTCAGTGTTGATTAATGAGTTGTAGGTTTTGTTTTCAGATAATGATACCAGGGTGATTTCAGCTCATTTGACTTATTAGCCCTTTTTAGTACTTATATATGGAGCGTAATTAAGTGAAAAGTGTCCATGCTGCTTCCGTTTCAGTGTCCTGCCAATGTTGACACCGGCTGACACACTCTCTCTTTGCTACCAGAGTTTATTATCCTTTTTATTTTTTGAAATGTGTCCCCAACCTTGTTCTGAGTTATGCACCATTTCAGTCACTGAGGTTTAACGGATGGAAAGAAGGTCTCCAAATGGCAAGTTAGCAAGCCAATGAACCTCAGCTGCTGATGCGACAATAAGATGAGTTAGTTCATTTGTTGATAACTGTTGATGACACATTGTGTTTTCTTATCATCCAACAAGCAACAACAGCTTCCTCCTTGTTGAACGTATGAGGCGTCTCCTCAGGACTCTCCTTCACATTTACAAACTTCACACCTTCACTTGGTTCTGTTGCACATTTTTAGACTTAAAGTCAGAAGTGTATGGTAAACTAATGCAACTGCTCCACTGAAACGCAACCTGACTCTAGGTCAGGGGAATTGAAAAAGGCAAAATTGAAGATTGTGATTGGGCCTTAACCGTTTTTTACGCTGTGGTACAAGCAGTTCAGTTATTATTCACAGGAGCAGAGCCAGTAATTAAAAGTGAAATACCCATTTTCAGGACTCTGAACAGGGGTTGTAAATGCTGTTTCTGGGTCCCCACATGGGACAAATGTTGGTATGTTTCTAAAAGCCTTGGCCCTAGCAGGGTGAGTCACTGCATTATAAATTTTGAGCTTGGGTCCTTCACTCGAAAGGTCCAAGCAGTTGTGCCTTGAACAATTTATGCTAGAGGAGCTGTTACTGAGGGGGCGTATGGGTCCGGTGTGGTGGGGATGTGTGGAAAATGCAGCCTGCTGGTAGAAATATGGCTGTCGCTGTCCCTGCTCCATTAGTAGTGCCCTTCAGCTAGCTTTAATGCTAAGAACAACCATTAATCAATACCACACACACACACACAGGCACGTGCATATTATTCTTTGAAGTCATGATGAGGTCAGTCAAAGAAATCAAGACTTCGTAAGTGTAAGAAATATCAACGTATGGTCAATGTATGGTCATATGGTCATACGTATGGTCAACGTGTATATCAATGTAATAGCTCAATTGGCAGAGGGGTTGGAAAAGTATTTCTTAAAAGCAGAAATTGAATGTATGGGGATGAAATTGAAATTGCGTCTCAGTAGTAATTGTCAATAATGAGTTCTTCAAGGGTCATAGTAGTCTATTAAAAAAAATAAAACATAGAAAGAAACAATTCACCTGTAAAAGGTGAAGTCACATTTGTATATCAGTATATTTACAGCAGTATGAGACTTCATGTGCCTGACTTCATGCTTCCTCTGGTTGGTTGTATCAGACCTTGAATGTAAAGCGACCAGCAGTATGTATTTGAAACCCCTATCAGCTGGGGTTTCTTTCTGTCTAAAGTTACTTCCTTCGTTTGTTTCCACTCTCTTTGCCCAATTTAATCAAACTGCTCATCACAAAGGACAGAGATACACTTAAGATATCAGCCTCCATCACAGTGAGATGGACTTTTTATTAAAATGGAGCCATATTTATCCATTGGAGAAGCTGTCAGGAGGTGGACTAATTAATACCTGTGAAGTTTCCGTTTCATAGCTCCATGTATTTCCAGGCGAGTTACTTAGCTGAGACGTCAATGAAAACGGGAACTTCAGATGCTCTCCGCATGTCTTCACTTGCTTATTTATTCTCCATTGCTGTTAATCTCCCATATGCTGATCTTCTCACACCCTCTCTGTGTTCTCACAGAGTCACACTGTCGCCTCTGTTTAATGGAAAAAAAACACCCGTTCTTCCTTTTTCTCCCTTATCACCTTTATCCTACTCCCCCGTTCTCCTTCTATCTACTTTCTATAATCTTGTCTCATGTAATGGAAAGATTTTTGTTTCAATGGATGTTGTTATAATCCCACTCATCACTGCCCACTCAGCACTCCTCAGCTTTCCTCTTCCTCCCTCTTCCTCCCATACATGATCTTTCCTCACCTCTGTTCCTTTATCTTTTCACAGTAACCCATCTGATTGGTGCTTTTTACAGAGGCAATGATGATAATTGTCTCTACTCTCAAAACGCTCATATAGAGAACTTGGCTCCGCGTTGTGAGGCATTGGTCCACTCCTTTTCAGTATATTTTACATGACAGATGACAATTACATATTACGCTGTAGTGTTTTTAACTCGGCTGTATTAACCTATGCAGCCATGACTTTCCATGTCTTTCTCATAATAAAGTAAAAATATATTCGATACAAGTTTTCATTTAATTTTTACTATCAACATTAACAGTTAAGGTGCTTGTTACAAATGCAAGACTACACAAATCCGACATGATTTTAATTAGATGGAAGTCTCAACATGATTACTAATGTGCCAACTGGACAACTAGAAAAATGGATGGGCCCTACGGCTGCTTTGAGGAGTATGAGTTGAAGCCAAAGCATGTTTTGGAAATGGATTTGTGAACGTGTACATGTTTCAGAGCTTCACTATATGTTAAATAGTTGGAAGAATCTAATCACATCTGGGTATCAAGTGACATGGTTTTGGTTTTCACATGTACACATGCATCACAAATTGTCTGGTGTGTTCTGATAAAATTACAAACTGTTATTAAATCTCCTGCTTGCTCACACAATTAGTTCAGTGGAACAGAAATTAGAATAGTTTTTTTTCAGCTATATTGCACCACAGATGCAAATAAATATTGACTCCACAATATTACTGCTGGACAGTTTTGCTCCACACAGTACAAAAACCTAGAGTCTATGTAAGATTTAATATTAATCCCAACATGTACAAATCTCTATGACCTTAAACGTGGATTTGAAATAGCGAGTTCATTCTGTCCAGCAAGAACCATGTTTACTCTTTGATCTGCTTCTTTGTGAGAGCAACAGTAGAAGGATGCTCAGGGACATCCTGACATTCTGTTGCACTTGTCTACACTTCGGTTGCCATGGCGGTCAACAGGACAAACTGTAGTTGTATAGTTCGTATACAAAATTTCTCTCTTTCTAACGTGTTTACGCGATTGCTTCTTTTCATATATCCACAGTGGCTCAGGGTTTAGCAGCATCATCTCAGACTCGAATCCGCATTGGTCCTTTTTCTGTGGCATTTTACACATTTTCAAGTGGTTGTGTGTGTATGTTTTCCACAGGTTGTGATGGGCTCATTTCACAGTTCCATCAGGGCAGATCAGGGATAAGATGACTCCACCCCCCGGGGTGTCAATATGAGTGTTGTCTTTCTCCTTTGTTCTGTCAGAAAAGCTGGTTGACAGTCAGTCACACACTCCTCAGGAGGTCTCCCTGTAAATACACAGAGGAATGAATGGTTCAGAAATAGTGGAGTGTCCCGCTGATACATGTTCAATGAGCTTGTGCTGTATGAATAAAGGACGACATAAATTCACCGTCTATTTCCCGACAAAGTTCAAATACCCATATATATTTTCCAGCTGCCCATTTGTTGGTTTGTTGCATTTGTTTGTAAAATCCATCACTCGTATGATAATTAGACAATCAAAGTTCAGGCAAAGAATTTCTTTTTTCATTTGAATGTTTAACACTATAGACTTTTTTTAATTGAGGACACATTCACATTTTCAACCTCTACAATGATTGTGGCTTTGTCAAACCACGACAGAGGGGGAAAAAAACTATACATTGGTTATTTCAAATGATACTTCCTCACACTATGCGAGCTGTATTTAATGGATTTTTGAAAGCAGTGGGGGCTGACAAATGGAGTTTGGAGCAAATCTGCTGAAGAACAGACGGTGGGAAATAATTTAATAGGTTTAGATATGGCAGGAATTAATGGGCACGGTCAAAGATAGAAAAACTTTATTTTAACTACTTTCCCCATTATATTTTTCTTCACATTAAAGTAAGTAAGTATTCAGTATGTTAGTGGATTGGCACAGGCTGAACATGTAATTAGAAACAACACCATTAATTTACTTTTATTGCATTACGTTTATTGTGAAATATTGAGGTAAATGGTTGAAGCTCTGATGGGGCAGATGCCGAGCAGCACCACACAGGGACTGCTGCAGGAGACAGATCTGTTGTGTGCTAATCAGATTATCAAATGAAAGGGATGAACAGGGAATCCCAAAACAAAACAGGATGTAATAATGCTCGTCAGATGATTCTTCACTGTGACATCATCCATATAACATCAGCTGGAACAGAGCTGACGTGTCTTCCTGTAACAATCCATCATCTGTGGTGCAAATGGAAACAACTCAACCTGCAGCGACACAACTCACTTCATTCGAGGGAACAAGCAGCACAAGATTTTAACATCCGCAACAGACAGTGAATAACTCAATGGCAACTCAACATGGAGTGTGTGCATCTGTTTGGAATTATATCATAAGGCTCTGCCTCTGTGTTTGTGCACATTTTATATATATCTACCAGTCTTAATTTACTCAAAGTCTACATAAAAACAAGTAAATAAATAAAAATAAACATGAATAAGGATAAAACTACAACATCCATAAAAAGAAGAGTTACAGTTAAAGTAACACAAGAGAAAAACTTGTCCATATCAAATAAAATTACTGTATCAAGTAAAAAAGGCTATGATGTAGGCTGTTGGACAGGACATTAATAAGATTTTAGCATAATGTCCATAATGACTAGAGAACTGAAAAAAAAGTGAATTTCATAAACTCAGGATATAAGACAGAGCAGCATTTACATTCATATCACAGGAACATTTCAGTGACCACTTCTCTGTGAATTTAACAGCGACTGCCCTGCAGTGAGCAGGGAAATAAGGTGGTGGGCAACGGGGAGTAGATGTCAGTCTCTTTCTCATTTCTTCTGCCAGTCTGAAGATGAGAGCACATGATGGGTGGAGAGGTGTTGACCTTTAATATTAAAAATCATTAAATTCACCACCAATATGATTTACAAAAATTTTCTCCAGGCAAAGTAACTTTTGAGTGTCACTTCATGAATGATGCAGCAAACCCATAAAACCAAAAACTCATCCAAATACTGCACAGACTGCCTCCCACCCACATTTCTCCTGTGTGTAGACTTCGGAACATGCTTTGGTGTATATGTATTTCAGTGTACACACCTACGCAGTCTGCAAAAGTGTGTGTCTGCATGTGTGTGAGTGCACGCGTACTACCAGGATGAGAACTTTTGTGCAGATGGTGTGTTGGTGTGTTTGGATGGAATCTGCCATGCTGCTACTCTTGATAGTCATCATAAATCACTGATTAACCATCAATCATTCATTATTTATGAGACGAGCTGGAGGAGTCAAGTAATGGGATGGTGTGAGGTGTAGGAACACATGCTAACAAGTGCAGCTTCTCCCTACTCCTTTTGCGTTGAC
>JAFBJQ010001591.1:20548-90548 GCA_016785345.1 Trinectes maculatus | reverse complement strand
TGTAGGAACCTTGGGATTGAAACAGTACTCAGTACGCTGTGTGGTTGAATGCAGACTCAGGCTCAGTGTGAGTCCTTATCTTAACGCATTATCATCACACAGATAACAAAATCCTTTTTTTTTAAAACTCAGTTTGTATCAGTTGATCTTTGTTTAAATTCAGATAATGTCAAAAGGCTTCATCAGATCAGAGATATTTCCATCTCTTTGTACATATGTAGAAAGAGAAAGGTTTGTGTTGGTACCATTGTGTGGTGCTGTCTCCCAGAATCAGTGTGTGTGCGTGCATGTGTGTGTGTGTTGGTTTGCAGGTGGACGTCCGGCTCGTCACAAGACACTGACAAATGGGGTCACACTCCACAGGGCTTCACACGTAGACTATTAAACACAATCCTCTTACGTTCTGGTTTTAGTTTTGTTCTCTTTTCTTTCCCTCGGTCTCCCCGTTGCTCTGAACCTGTTTTTGTGGCATTGCACTCTGTAATTAATTTCCCCCTTCTCCGCCTTTATTTGTCTCTGTCTTCACTTTGACTCTGAGCTTGTCAGTAAAAGGTCCCCATTACTCTCTCTTCACTTCCTAAATATCCCTCTTTCCGACACTCCATCACCTCGGATAGACAGTGAATAAAACAGAGTGGGACCAGAGAGGAGACTGGTGAGAGACCTGAGGAGAGAGGTGGGAGATATGTGACAAGGCAATGCAAACTAAGGACATGAATCTGCAGAGAGCGAATAGCTTCTTGCGTGATATATACTCAGTTTACCAGAACATGCTTGAGCTAGGTCACACACACACACATTTTCTTTCCAAAGCCCTTGTTTTCCATCATAGCATAACTGACAACCCTGTACCACTATATCACCTCAGGGAGGTGGAGGAAATGGTATCATCTTGCCTGATTTTTTTGTCTCAGGACATGTTCAGTCATAAATCCTCTGACGCTTTTCCACAAAAGCAACACCAATCTGTTAAAGATCTTCAAGCTCCAACACAAATTCCATAATTCTTAGTCCTGTGCAATAAATGTTGCGAGCAAAGAGTTCGTCAAGAGGTTGAAGGGATCAGTACCATGGTCAGTTACCCTCTCAACGTACATGAAGGCATGACATTTATGTATTATATGTTCATGTGTATCACAGCATTAACCTTTTCCACGATACTTTTACCTGCTATAATATCTAGATCTTTCAGAGAACTCAGAGTCCCTGACCTCATCTGAATAGAAAACCTCAGTGTGATCCACAACACCACTGAACTAGAAAAGACTGACAATACTATTTATTATAGTGGACTGTCAGTGTCAACAGCTGTAAACGAAACATATCTGTGTGTAGACATTTGTCCAGGGTTGACTGCTATGGTGAAGAAACATCCAAACCTTTGACCTTAATATTGGCTACCAAAGTGCGTTCCTACCATTTGTAGACATGCAGTTTTTTTTTATCCATCTTTGAAAGCACTTGTTGAATGACATTTAGCCAGTCTCTAAAAACAAAGCCATTGAGACAAGTGAGAGGTTCCTGCTAAACTGCCATCGATGGACAGGCCTGTGTAGTCAGAGCAGAGATGGAACATCAGAGCTGGGCTTTACTGCTCTGGAACAATGCTTACAAAAACAAGGGGTCCATTTAAGAAGTTGAAATCAGTGTAGTGTACAATAGAGGCATTGAATCAAAGGGGCTCTCCTGGGCTGGCGAAAATGAGAACAGCTACGTTTATTGGCCACCATCATGAGCAGACCTGACATAAAGTAAACTGCGAATGAAGGGGAATTGGTAAGTCTTGATGGCTGTGTAAGTCCTGGTCAGCATTTTTTTTTTTCTTTTTGCCAGAGAGCAAACAGGGTTGAGGGAGGGAGAGATTGCATTGGGGGAAATTTCTGCTTAGAATGAAGGTTCTACTGATGCTGATGGCTCCTTTAAAAGTTGTGTGGTTATTAGACTTATCTAACTATAAAAGAACACAAATATTTGCCCACTTATAATAAAAGAGCCTGAATTTAGCAAATGAGAGAAAACATTCAGCTAAATGCATCAGGCACTCTCATGCTCTGTCACAGATTCAGTGGAGGAGGTCACATGGGCTCTGTTAAGCTGCTGTGTTCTGCTCATGGTCACTGATGTACCAGTAACTGTTAGACGTGAAATACTCACTGCTACAGCCTGAAGCAGCTTTGTACTTTTAATGACTGGTTAATTTTCCATGAACCTGTGAAGATCCACTTTGTTTCTCTGGGTCCCTCTCTGCCTTCCACTGCCATTAATGCTTCCTCTCTTGTCTTTGGCACTTTGGTTGTAAAAATCCTTATCTGAGACGGTACAGTTAGCTATGTGCATTGAAAGAAAACACAGCAAAGGCAGAAAAGTGACAGAATGGAGAAATCAATTCTGCTGAGATAGAGTTGGCATGCTTCTGCTTAGACTGTGCTTTTTGCAGTGAGGAAACCTGCACTTTCCCTTATTGCTTTGGTCATAAAAATATATTTTTTTCCAGCCATGAGCAATAACTTAAATGTTTATAAAATGGATGTCATATCTCTATTTCCCCACACTGTACAATCATGAAACTAAATATCCAGGATATTGGTGCTATAAATTATTGATCATAGAGTTGAGCTGTGGGATCGAGATCTCACTGATAAACCCACATTCAATCAGGGTGACTATCAATACACTATTATACAGCCAGCCAACAGGGGGCGAGATTAGAGTTTTTGGCTTTAATGTTGAAAATCTGTCACATCATTCATCATTCTATGCAGTAAATTATTCTAAGCTACACATTAAGAGAAAAGAAACGCTGCACCGCCATCTGCTGTGTTAGGAATATTTCCTATTCCTATTTCTAATACAGGGGGTCCTCGAGTTACGACGGAGATCCGTTCCTGAGACTGTGTGGTAACCGAATTTCGATGTTAGCGGAACATACATTCATTGTGCCATTGTGCATACATTGTGCCACTAGATGTCGCTATAACACCACCCTACAATAAGCGTTAGTCGGAACATACATTCATTGTGCCATTGTGCATACATTGTGCCACTAGATGTCGCTATAACACCACCCTGCAATAAGAGTTTACTATGGGGAATTGCCTTTTGTCACTGTAGGGGTTGAAATCGCGAGTGTAATGAGCATTTCCTTTAGATTTCTGATATCAACCTTGTAGACCCTGTGTTGTGAATAAACCTACGGTATCGCCACGATCCCGAACGCATCTGTGTCCGTGTGCATGTCCTTACCGGCTGCCGCTACCCCCCCCGCCAGCCGGCCGGCCATTTTACATAAGTAAACACAGCTGTGGAGGTGCCGGAGAGCCGGCAGGCGCGCTGAGATACACAGAGAGCGCTCACCAACTAGTTCCCGTGCGATGTCTGTACGTTTTTTCGGGGCAAACCGCTTAAGCCGAAACAAGGAAGTTCACGGGAGATGTGTCGTAACCACGAAAACGACGTAACTCGTGACCGTCGTAACTCGAGGACCCCCTGTATTTCCTACATATTTTCAGTTATTGGACCTGGTTAAGGGTAAATCTGACTTCCACTCCCCCCACCCCCATCCTCTCACCTGATGTGTCATGTTACATGTTAGCAAGCGCTGAGGGCAAGTAAAGGACGTCAAACCATTACTGACACTCCACAGCGCAACTTACAGCCCCCGGGGGCTGCAGAGAAGCTGCTACTTTTAAGAGGTTCCACACTCAAACTCCTCATCCTCTTTATCTCCTCTGAGTCATTTCCATTCCCTCTCATCCAGCCTCCCCTGAACCTCTGCTCTCCACTTCTTCTCAACTTATTCTCTAAAATAAGAAAAAAAAAATCAAGTTTAAATCAACTCTTACAAACATGCAGGTCAAGCCAGCCCTGCGACACCCATCTGTCAATAGAGACAGTGTTTTACCCTTCAGTCAGTCCAATCAGCAGCAGCGTCAACAGCATCCTCTACTCACAGTACCTGCAGACAGTGAATCACAGCCACAGCAGAGGACACGTCCTCATTCTCTACAACCTTCACTACTGAAAAGCACTTCATTATTTTACAAACAATTATTTTATTTAGTTCAGATTTCTTTTCTAGTAATAAGTTGTTTATGCATTTAAAGCTAATTGTCAAAGATAATATGAAAAACCTGCAACTGAAACTGAATTACGTAGTATAAGACCTTTATTTGTGGACCCTGACCCATGTATGGAGAACAGTGTGTACGTAAGTGAACAAATAGGGTTTTCGGGTTAATATTGTCATGTTTCTCACCAATGAGTCCTAAAGTGCTCCTTGGAAAGCAACAGGAATTCTGACTAACTATGGAAACTATACTATGAGAGTATAGTTAAAGTTTTTGTGGCATTCAACACAGTTTATATTGAAAATATGTCAACTGACTAATGTTCAGTGTTCATCTGCTCTGTATTATTTAACTGTATCACCGCAATAACAAATGGAATTTGTTGACCTTGCTAGTTTTAAATCACTGCATTACATGAATTCCTTAAATAAACCAGATAGCAAAACAAATATGAAACACCATTCTCTCTCACACACACATAAACACACACATGCACGCGCACACTCACAGAGTGGATGTGAGTTCATTCTGCCTGTCTATAATTAGTAGTGGCTTAGAGAGGAAGCTGTCTTGCCTCTGTCTGTCATGTTATCAGATGACTGAGCACCTGACAGTCACAATGATTTATCAGCCGGATATTACATTTCCATAATCCCACTCTGACTCTCCGTCTGTCTCGCTCTCAATCTCTCTCTCTCTTCTTTCACCTCCGCACTGTCTCTCTCTCTGTCTTCCTCCCTTTTCCTCACACTCCCTTTTTTCTGCATTGCGTTCCATTCCTTGTGAACATGAAGGTGAAGTCTCTCTCCTCTCCCGGCCTCGCAGCTGGAGGGTCAGAGGTCACTCTGCAGCTGATATGGTTGAATGTTTCGCTCAAAAGCACAACAGGGCAGGAGCTTGCAAACACATCTGTGTGTGACACAGGTGAAGTGATCTCAGGCTGTGTCACTGAGGCAGAGCAGTGGGAGCATCACACATCTCCTGACTGATGAAGGCCCTCGAGAAGAAGATGGAGTCACGATCCAACAAAGTGGCAATGTTGTTACACTGAATTCAGTTACATCATACATTTAACAGCATCATATAGACTACATGTTAATATTGTGCTAGATAGCAGCGTATGTCATTTGTGCTTGTGCCATTCTCTTGTGTCTTGAAACACTGGAGATGCTCAAAATACACATTGAAAGATTCAGACACAGGATATACAGAGGAGAACAGACAAACACGAGCTTTCAGCTTTTTAAAGGTCATAGTATAGCAGATCGTTTAACTTCATCAGAATCTGGCTTTTTATTGCTAGTTAACATAGACATAGTTGAATCTTTTTTCTTTATGAGCCCTTCATGAAACCAGAGTAGATATGTATACGTATAAGTACACTTATCATCTTAATATGTGTAACACACGGAACAATACATCTGTGATGTGTACTTGTACATCATACCCCTTTTCCCTTATAAGGTATTTTAGTATAGTTAATAAAGTACTTTTGAATGTTATTTTATTATTTTTGTATATTAGGGTAAATTTAACTGTTTTTGCAATCCTGCTGATTAGATTTTGTGTGAAAAACAAAATAGTAAAGGAATACTACATTAGTCAGCTTGATATTCAGCTTTTCTTATAGCACAGACAAAAGTAGACTGTTTCAGTACTGCAGCACTTATAAATGGATCATAAAGAAGCAAGAGCCGTGATCATTACAATCAAATAAGTTTTTAATTAGATGAAGGAGAAGCTCTACAGTAAGTACTATGCATTCATGCAGGCAACATTAGAGAGGCCTGCTGTCTTAAGAGCTAAATTAAAGCCGAGCAATTTGTGTGTGTGCGTGTGCACGAGTGTGCTTAGAGCATCTTTGTGCATCCATATTTTCCTCCTGGTGACAATGTGTGCTTCACTTTAAAGCTGGAGTCAGATTAATGATGTGTGAAACTTGGAGAAGGCTAAATGAACATACACTGTTTACAATTTCCTGTGGCAAGTCGCACTGCACAGTGCTTTATTAGACATTATGGCTTCCAAACTGTCTCTCAATAACTGTCAGTTAAACAGTGAGGAAGAAAGTAATTCCATTATATATCGATGTGCTCCTTCTCTTAAGAGGGGCAACACATACCCTGCACACATGTGGTAAATACCCCAATCAATCAGTGCTCACATTTTTCAACTGTAATGATACCATTTCATACCCATTTTAATGGTACATGTATATAAATCTATACGTAAATGATTACTCTTACTCTTGCAAAAGTTAATGTGTTCCAACACTTTGGATTTTTATTTCCACCATAATAATGTCATATTTACTATATGATCTTAAATCCTGTCATGCTTATATTCAGGGTTGCCATATGGAGGGGAAAGGTTAGGGCAATTCCAAGGGCCCTGACTGACAGGGGCCCCAAAAAATAGGAGAGTATATATACTCCCTGGTGAATGTCTGTCTGGCGAATTCCTGGCAGTGTCCCTGTTTATATTAGCCATACAAGTTTCATGTTGTGTCTGTGGTCTTATCAAATTGAAGCTGTATGGCTTCTCTCTTGCCCTATGTTATGTTGGAAATGTTATTTTGGACCATATTTATGTTGACCTTGACCTCTGTCCGATCAGCTCCAAAAGTTAATCATCCTGAAATACTCTCACAAGTACTACTCCCACTGAATTCGGTGAAAAGTTAATTATGCATACAGGGTTTGACACTGAGACACATTTTTAAACAACCTGCAGCCAACTCTGGGTCAAGACACTGAGAAACGTGCACAGGTTAGTTACAGGGAAGGATTAGAGCAGAGTGATAGCACACAGAAATACCTGAACAGCAGTATTTGTACAGGAAGCAGGCAGTTCTCTGGTATTCATACAGAGAATGCAATAATGAGAAATGGATACAGAGGAAATGCTCAGTTTGGGACCAATAGGCTCCTTCTGTAGAGACTTAATTCATTTAACCGCAGGCAAAGTGAGTCAGGCTTGTTAAAATGGGAGTATTTGTTCGGATTCAGAGGCTCATCTCAGTCTCTCACACTCTCTGGCCCATGATAATCTCTCCAACCCGGAGGGCAGAGCCAACCTTTCGGCTCAGAGGACTATGTGGTGCATGTCGATGTGAGCGCATACACACACAACTGTGTGTAAGAATGTGTGTGTCAGGTCTGCATATTAAGCATATGTAGTGTGTAAATCCACATACATGTTAGTTTGTGACTACGTTTGCATTCCCGGTGACATTTTTACATTATTTTTACATTATTTGAGGAAATGTGGTACTTTAAAGGTTGGTTGAATAGTTCATTTCTTATCGCGTTACACAAAGGCAGTGTACAGTATTTCAGCGTCAGAGTCGCAGAATCTCTGGCTGATCTTGTGTCGCTAGTGCGGAAGTCAGTCTAAACGTGTATATAAATTTTGTCGATAGACCGAGTAGAACTAAAGTTAGGGCATATATTTTACATTCGTTTTGTATGGGATACTGTCGCTGTCTGTAATGTGCAGAAAAACAGGAAAGCCAAAAAGCACTCTCCTATTGGTGTAGACAGTTGTTCTTCAATGGCTACAGTTGATGTCAGCGCCTTTTAATTGAAAGGGACTTCGGCCCCAGGACGGTAGAGGGCAGTAGAGGAGAGGTGATAGAGCCGTATATAGCTTAGCGATCAGTTTAGCCGCAGCGTTCGGATAAAAAGTGAGAATATAACAATTCACAGAGCGTCACAGATTGTCTGGGTACAGTGCCAATACAGTGACGCTACTTCTAAATGTAGGACAGGGGCTGCAGCTCTTGTTTTTGTGCAGGAAAAGTTGTTGGAGGCTAAATGTTATGGAGGCATGAAGCTTGTTAGCCCGTAAAAATTCATAGATTAGCCGCATCACTGTATAAGCCGCAGTGTTCAAAGCGTGTGAAAACAGTAGCAGCTTATAGTCTGGAATTTACGTACACATGAACTTTAAGTTGCTGAACGACAAAATTTTGATGCTTGAATTTTATCTATGCAGATATAGAAAATATGCATTATTCTCACCAGTTGTCAGTGGTTTCTGAATTGGAGAGTATTGTACTCATGTCAGGTTGAACGTGGAGTTGGAACCCATAGTGCTGTCAAACATCGAACACGTATTGTTGGCCTTTTGCATGCACTGTCTCCACCTACGCGCAGTACACAACTGCTTTTGTGTAGCTGACAAAAGACTGATGTTAAAGTTAGATGCAGCATATGTAGAGACTGCACAGAGTGTAAGAAATTGTGTGTGTGTGTGTGTGTGTGTGTGTGTGTGAGTGTGTGTGTCCGTGTGTGTGTCCTTCAGGGAATAGTAGATGCATTTTATGAGGCTTATAGACAAAGTGCTGTGTAAGACAAACTTTGATTTGTGTTCAATAAACACTATATTTTCTTTCCACCTTTCTGCTTCTGGCTCTTAAAGGGCCCTCTCTTTTCCCTCGCTCACTCCACTCATCATCAGACTGATTGATCTCGCTCTGGTAAAACAGAAGATGATTCTGCGTGCAGACTGTTTGGGGATGAACACCCACCTGCCTCTTTCCGTCTGTCAACACTGAGCCCATGTTCTAACCAGCCAGACTCCTCAGAGGGATGAGCGCCTGTAAATCAGTATGTCACAAGACAAAGTCATTGAATGCAATGCTGATCCATCAAAATGAGGGCCTATCTGTGAAGTTCTACTCAACAAAGAGCAACACTCAGTGTTTTGTAGAGTACAAACTTTTTTCCATGTGCAACAACACTGTTGAACTTTATCATGGCCTGTGGTCTGTGTGCGCTCCAATCCCACTCCCCTCCTGCAAACTGACATGTGTGCATCAGGATATATGGTAACTAGAGATTATTTCAATATTTATAAAAGTAAACTGATTTTTTTCTTTAGTCACACAAAGTACATCCTGAGTTCTCTTTCATTTTAATAAGGCAGAGGCAGATGGCACCTTGCTTGTTGTGTCTTGTCTTATTCTGGGGGACATTGACAATGACACTGACACATCTTGCAGGTCATGTAACGTAAAACCAAGCAAAATGAAAAGACATTTTAATAATCACCTGCTGGCAGCAGATGTTTAGATGTTTACCACCTGGTGTACTATGCGTAGTAAGTGGTCAAATACAAACGTTTGTACCCAGTGCAAAGTCACTGCCCTGGATGTCATTCACTGTTGCTGCTGCGTAGAAAATGAATGAGACAACTTTGAGACAGTTGCTGGGATGATTTTACATAATTCATCATGCTACTCTGACCATCTTTAGATTGTCCCATGGCAACACTGGCATCCAAGCACTCAACCACAATCACCATAGGGCCAATTGTCACCTAAAAGCTGTATTCATGCATTGACATGTCCATAATACTGTACGTGCATGTTTATATCAGAATGTTTTAAGCAGAGCCATTTTAATTGAAATGAAAATCAGTGACACAGACAAAATTGGGACCATTTGGAGTGGACACAGAATAAGCCAGGAGAGCAGTTTTGCTCTGTTTGTGTATGTGGCCAAATGGGCCAAGCAAGCTTTTGTTGGATGACCTGCAAGCTGTAGCAGCTGTGAGATTCGACACAGCTTCCAGATGGCCGGTCACCCTCTGGGTCACATCTCTTTGCAACAAGCCTGTTTAAAAAACCCAAAATCTCAAAGTCACCAAAGAACCAACAAGGTGTCCCCTCAAAAGATTGTATCCATTTGGATGGACTGGGTGGTAACCCTTACAAAGGAGCGCCTGAACTGAATGTCCAGTTCATGTTGACAGAGACAGATGGCCTCCCTTGACTAGTAAATGTGTTGTATTCCTTTGTATTTTGCACATTTGTCATTGTGAGGATTTAAATGAAAAGCCTGGTAGAAAATTGTTCATCTTCACAACCTTGTACTTCTTTTATATTTGTTGTACTTTCTGATTGCCGCCACTAATGAAACATTTTCTGGGATCAAACTCAGCTTTTCAAAACTTTGAACGCCCTCTGTCAAAAGAACCTTATAAATAAAACACAGTCTGTCCTCTATCACCAAGAGAAAAAACATATATTCTGTGGCGCAGTCTGGTTTCCCCATTTTGGCAGAATGGTCCAGGACAGATTGCAGTGATAATAAATAATAGATTCAGAATAATAAAGGATTAATATGATATTTGTTCTCATTGAACTGCCATCCATGCATTGATTCCTTATGGCTACAGTGGCATTTACAGGCTCACCTGACAGGTTAGCCTGTAGCTTACTGGAATTAGACGCCTTGGGCCCAGACAATTAAGAGCGCCACCACTCAATAACACAGGCAACAGCTCCGGTCAAGCTGTGTTTCTGTGTCCATGGGGACATAGGTTGTTTGGTACAGTTATGATATTTCACAGAAATATCATAACTGTGATATAAGAAGAAACATATATTTGCTTTCTTGGGTAGAATAAGTGTAAAAGAAAATTATAGCACAACCACCTGCTCTGTAGTGAAAACCAAAACTCCTGTGCTGTCCTGTCACTTAAACACTTTGGTTATTTTAATGGCTTATTTAAATGAGAGACAGGGACTTAATTACAAAGCTTTGGCTGCACTGTGAGGTGGATACTTACTTTTGGACTGAACCTGGCTGACTGTTTTCCAACTGTTGCTGAGAGAGAGTCCTTCAAGCTGCTGCTGATGTGCTCAATATAGACACATGCTGATATTTATTGGTTAGCGTTGTTGCGCCCAAATCCATAATCCTAATGAGTCAGTGATTCAGTTAGATCCTTCTTCCGGTAGAGCTCAACCATCATCATGAAGGTTAAAGGTTAATATTGCTGCCATTTTTACGGTAAAAACACTAAAACTGGAAAACAGCACTTGAAATGTGTCGTCTCTATCTGTTCATGTGAGATTGCATAGCCATAAGAAGCAAATAGCACCGTAGTCCAGTTTAATGAGGAGCTGTGGGCTTTGTCGGGTTGCTGATGAAAACCCTTTGGACTGCCGGGACCCCTTGATGTTATGCTATCTACCAGCATCTTCATCCACTCACCAGGCTGTTTAAAATAAGCCCCTTCACGATAATGAGGTCAAAGGTCTGGTGTCTAAAAAAAGGCCAGCTGTGATTCAAGACACTATCATTTATACTATATTATATATACATATAGCCACACACATGCCAGCCTAAACACTAAATGATAGCAAACTTTTTTCCGTTGTCTTGATGTGATAAGTATAAGCTCTATTCCAGTCTAGATGCTGATGGTAAAACACCTGAAACTAACACATATCACAAAACAGTAGAGGAGGAGGATTCATGTTGAGTTTTAGCATTGTGTCTGTGGCCCACCGCCTGCATTGTGGTAGTTTAAGCTTCTGCTGCATGTGTACTGCATGTGCACAGATTGTACTACAGTTTTGTGCGTGTGTGTGCTGTAGCCGCAAACAGCAACATTGTTTGTTTGTTTGTAAAACCTGTCCACATTCAACCACTGTGTGATGTCCTCTTGTGGAACTGGTGTATAGACATTCCATGTGGTTCATGCAGTGCCAGTTACAAATCCCTCACTGTCCTCCCACATACACACGCGTTTGTTAGACTATTCTGAGATGAGACCCCTGCAGCACCCGTAGATGTAAATGTTTACTGGTGTCTGTAATTACACTAATGTATCAGCATCTCAGCACTAAAAGTAAAGTGTTGCAGATTCAGTCAAAGACCATCCACGTGTCGAAGTGAGCACGAGTCTGTGAAGTCCAAACAGATTAAGGACAGGGATGATATAAATGAAAAAAAAAATCAACTGTGACTCTTTTTCCTTCTCATTTCCTTTTTCCACCATTTCTTCATCATCATTACAGCTTCTCTGCTTCTGCATCTGTAGAATGAATCAGTGGCTCATGAAACACTGAGTTAATTTCCCAATTATTTCCAAATGTGTGTCTGTGTGTGTGTGTGTACATGTATATGTGCGAGTTAGCATGTGTTTGTTTCAGAGGGCTGTTTGAGGGGTAATTCTTTTTAGGGTCATGGCTCAGTTGAGGGTGAGGCAATAAGTTGTTGTCATGGTTACGTTACAGTTTCTAATGTCATTGACTATCTTCACTGAGCTAGAAATACAAAAGTGTGTGTGTGTGTGTGTGTGTGTGTGTGTGTGTGTGTGTGTGTGTGTGTGTGCGTGCGTGCGTGTGTGTGTGTGTGTGTGTGTGTGTAAAACTGCGGAAAAGTTAGTATGTAGATGCCAGCATGCTGTGAAAACTTCTCCAGGTCTTAGATCCAGCCTCACGCAGCTGCAGGACAGCATCATATATCTGTTTTCATGTTTTTCTGTCTCTTTATTGTCTCCTCTCTACATCGCCACCCTGTGTTCTCTCCTCCTTTGTCTGTGCTGCTGTCTGTGTTGTCCCTCCAAGCATGGAGCCAGGGGACATCTAAGTGGTGAAGTTATGAGGAAAATATCAAGCGTTTGCAAGAAATGAACTAGAATATTCTCTGACGTTGTACATTTGCACAAAGAATTCTGTAAAATGAAAGTGACAAAGTTAGGTAATGAAATGCATAAGAAACTCCTTCACGACTGACAGATAAAAGGATGCTGTCGGTTCCATCTTCAAGCAGCTCAAGAGATTTGTAATTTACTCAGTGTAACTTTTATTTCAACGAGTAAGGTACCTCTCAATATCCATTCATCATGAGATCTCATCAATTTATCTCATCAGGCAAGATCACTTAGTTTAACAAATACAGTATTCATATTTGAATGGGCCCAGGACCACTTTGTAACCGAAAAGTTCGGCCACAAGGTCAAAGAGGTTAAGAACCCACAACAGGACACAACAGGATGTCACTCGATTGTTTGTGCTCTGTATCTAGGTAATATGTGAATTGGCTCACTGTTGCAATGGGTCATAGAAATGAATCTGCTTTGCCTATATGAAATACAGCATGTGCTCAGTTAGCTTCTCCCACAGATTCCAGTGTGGTGTTGGCTCAGTTGTAATTTGTGAGTTTTAATCTGCATTCCTCGCTGATCAATCAAAGTTGCTGTCACTTTGATAACTGTCTTTTACTGAAAAGCATACTATGCTTTGTGTCAATACTGTAGAGTAACAGGAAAATTTAAATTAAATGAAATAAACGAAAGTGAGGCAAAGTGCCTTTCACCGACCAAGGAACACATCTGTAAGTAAGCTATACAATTAGAATTATAATATTATAGTAATGGTAATCTAACACAGAAATACAAGATGTCACTGCCTTCCTCATTTTTGTCAAACAAAATTTGTTTCAGAAATTCAGAAAAGTCTCGTTTGCATTTACTCAACTTGCAATTTGATTTAATCTCATGACAATTTTTCCTTCTTAAGTTGACTTGATCATGACACGAAAAAACTAATCTGCCAGCACAGGAAGCATAGTTGAATTTAATTGTCTTGGATGCAGCATGACATGCCTGGATACAAGATGAAATAATTTACCTAGCTCATTATATTGTGGCAGCGCAGACAATACAGATGACCCTCATGAAGTCAATGATGTGGCAGCTCAGGTCTGAAATTCACAGATGCTCTATACCAGGAGGTGTAAATTATTACCCTAATGTTTCCCTTGTAGTCCATCACTTGTCGAGAGGAGGTTGTGTCACATAATCACACACAAATACACACAGACGAAAGGCCATGTGGTTGATATAATTCAGTTATTTAATTATACTTTTTTTCAGTTGTCTTTTGTTTCTCTTAATGTTTTAGGGACGGAGCATATTAATCAGTATTTAGAAATTTGAACTTTAAGTAAGAAAAATCTTAGGCAACGCACTGTGAAAGTGGAAAGTGTTTGGCTCAATATGATGATTTGATGTGACCTCCTTTTGATGTGGAGAGATATTTGCTAAGGGGTCATTGTATGATCACCTTTACGTTTGATTGGTGATTGGTTTAGGTGATTGAAACAACAAGACTGCAGATATGGATGATGAAATAAGTTCTGAGTGGAGCTCCTAGTAGAGATTCTGTTCATTTGTGTTAAAAGGAGTTAAAGGTTGTTTAGGTATCTGAGTTGGGTGTCTACCAGTGGAGGTCTTCAGGGTGCTGGTAGAAGGCCCTGGGGGAGACCCAGAGCATGCTGCACATGTTATATATCACCAGCCTGGGAAAATCCTTTAGGTCCTCCAGGAGTAGTTGGGAAAAGGATGGATGGATGGATGGATGGATGGATGGTATGAAGTTACATGGGTCAGAGCACAATGAGACATGACCAATAACTTTTAACATGGTTGTGGATCATTTATAGGTCCTGTTTAGGTGATGCATTAAATCTATGATTATTTAATCACTTATCATGGTTTAACGATACTGACCATAACTCTCCAACTAACCATTGCCCAAAAATGCTGTTCCTCGACCTGGCCACCTGTATAACCATCTAAGACAGCAATGCATTAGTTGTAGTTGTGACAGTGACAGTCTGTTGTTTTTGTACATTTCTTTTGCAAAGGAGCCTCATGCCACAACTGCTAATGATTTATTCATGATGGCTGGAGCAGTCAGAGACATTATCCCTTCAACTATACACTATTATACTGACATCTTAAGACGGGTCCGACAGAGACAGGTCATTACCCTCAATTAGGGTCCAATTTTAACCAAAGAGCTATCCAAAGAGACAATTACAGCTGATGTTTTGAAAGGCATTGTCCAAGATATGTCCCGTGTTAATTGTTAATAAAAGTCAAGCTGCGTTTGAGTAATGCTGCGATTAAAGTCAGAAGAAATGTGATCCCTAAGCTGCAATGCATTCACAGCTATGTCAATGTCTTTCTCTTAATAACACTTTGTTCAGTTAACTACTATGATGAAATCATTTGTCTTTCGTACCAGTTGATGTTATATTGATTAGACTGCATATGATTTACCACTGGTCAATAACAATGTAAAAGATGAGATCAACATTTAATTGTGTATTGAACTGTCCACAGTTCAACACCAGGGCATAAACCTGAACTGGAGCAAACTGGAACTGATACAAAGGAAGATGGTTAACTGCAGGAGAGCATTAACACTGTTCACCAAAGTAAACTGGCCTTTCTCAAGGATCAGTTCATGGGTTAACTTACATCCTACATGCAGGAATGATAATAAATGAAACATTGAAATTTGAACATTGAACACTGAAACAGCTTTTCAACCATTTGTTGATCACTTCTGTATAAAAGCAGTGTTCACACAATCTGTTTTACTTCAGCCTGTCATGCATTTTTAGGACCGAGCAGTACTACATGTTTACTGCTATCAGCACAATACGAAATAAGTTAAAAGACAGACTGTGTGGTCAGAAGTTCAAACTCCAGCAGGATAATGATCCCAAATGTCAATGAAGCACACAACCAGATGGAGGCTTCAAATGATGAAGAAGCAGAACAGTCTCAGATGAAACCACCGAGCTGCTATGGACAGAAGGTGAAAGCAAAATATGCTGCTAGTGAAACACATATCTGTGAACTTCACATATGAGTGTTGGTACAAACTTTTAGAACTATTTTTAATTTCTATTAAAGATATAACACGATAAGTGTGTTGTGCTGCTCGGTGGATTGCTTTGCTTTGCTAAATGATATAAATCATAAGTACCACAGTTAACAATTCATAATGTAGTGCTAGTGTCATTAAACATTCTCTGATGTTGTTTTGGACCAAACATGAGAGAGATAAGCAGCTCTCTGCTCTCAGCATCAGGACAATCACTCAGAACCTGTTAATATCTAAAGTGCACTGTTGCTCTGAAGTGGAGCCATGAGGGGATGAGACTGTTTGGCAACTGGCTTCTGATATTTATTCTTACAATGATGTCAGTTAACACTTACAGTAGTTTCAGGATTGGGAGCTTAAGCCCCAAAAGAGCTACATTCCTTTTTCCAAATTAAAAACCAATGTTTGACATTTCAGCAATAAGCCGAGATGACTTGATGATGCCACTCAGCTGCAATTTATGTACAGTCCACTTTATTTATTCCAAGAATACTTTCACGCTTTTCCAAAATTAAATTAAAATATATATATATATATATATATATATATGTATATATATATATATATATATATGCTTGACACATTTGTATTGTATGGTGTCAGTGAAGTGAACAGTGAGCCAAAGCTAAAATATAGGCTAAAAATAGGTTCAGTGTAGTATAGGCAGTGAATACGATGCATATGTATGGTTTTATCACATCAAACCAAACAGAGAAAGGTGACTTTCGCTCTCACACATGGACAATGACACATATTGACCTGGAAGGACCTAAAGTACAACTTAATCCAGTGTTAATCCAGACGTCCACACATTGTGTGCCACTATCTCTCCTCCATAGCCTTTAAATTCAGCAGTACAAAGCTAATCCTGGCCTTTCACTGTCCGGACACGATATGGTACAACAGCCCACATGTCTTAAAGTGTTTAACAAGCCCTGGGCAGTGAACTCAAACAAGGAAAAAAAGTAAAACTGCAGCAGCTCGGGTAAAAAAAAACTTTATATAACTATCTCCTAAAAGTGCTACTTTAATATGAATTATCTTGTCTAATTTCTGGCTTGTTTTTGATTAAGAATATTCATATGTGAAAACAATGAATAAAGGAATAAAACTATCATCAAGCACTTTAAAAATGCAAATTCCTAAAACAGTAAAAATGATGTTATTAATCAGATTTATGATACAAATCTTGTGCAAAGTTTGTAATTAGTTTATCAATATATCATTTCATGAAATCCTATTCTATAAATGTTGTTTGTATAATCACAATAAAGGCATTCTATCTATTGAGATAAAATATTGGATTTACAAAATTGGCAGTTGGCATTTAATGATTGAAAAAATTTGACAGATGAACAAAACGTTTCGACATAAATTGTCACGTAAAGACACCTTTATCTTCAACATTGGTTGTCCAGAAGATAAATAACATCATTTCACTTACTGTTAATTGTCAATTGTATCTAATTTTTTATTTAGGTTTTTACAGCAGTAAACTTGAATGTGACAACAAAATGGGAATCAAAAACACACTGAACAATGGAAGCAGAGAAAGTCATGCATGCACACACTTTTAACGTCACACACCATTTAGCCATCTTCTATCTATTTTTGTGCCACACTATATTGCTGCTATTCAACGCGTGTATGAAATATGAAGGTGCTTTTCAAAATGTAACTATATAAATAAAGGTTATGATTAGGAACCAGAGTGTATTATTGAGGCGAGCTGTAATTGCATATTCATCATTTAAAGGCTATAATAGTGAGGTAGCACAAAGGGAATCAGGCAGGGACGTCCTATTGAAGATGAACAGAGGGAGAAGCAGCACACCTCTGTAGCTCCAGTGCTTTTATTTATCAGTATAAAATGTGGCTTTTTTTATCGCAGCTTTCAAATAGAATATTATCTTTAATACACAGTAGATCACAGTCAATTTTCCTTATTTTGTGTGTATGTTTTTTTTCCATTATCACCTCCTGGTTGTACGCTCAGTACAGCTCTTGAGTTGTTATGAAAATGATTGAGTTCCCCTCTAGCCAAAACACTTAGAGCAGCAGCGATCAACAGCACTGGATTTTTAAAGGCCCGACATGAATCTGAGTAACACAAGTCAAATATCAGTGTATTGGTTGATATTATTTGTCTAATTGGCTGTTGTAGGTCAGAAGGATGTTGTTGAAGCATGCTTCTCTGCACTATGTTCTATTAAAATAAAGTTTAATGGACAGTACGACAGTATGATACGGACATGTGTGAGATAAACAAGTATCAGCCAATACAGTCCCTCAAATCATATATGGATTTGCTTCGAAGCAGCACTGGTAAAACTCACTGTATTTTAAAGACCCCCCTTGTGGTCAGATAGTTAGTAAAAAGCGACAAATGCACAGCCCCTGAGAGAGAGAGAGAGAGAGAGAGAGAGAGAGAGAGAGAGAGAGAGAGAGAGAGAGAATGAGAGAGCACTATCCAGTTAGAGCTTTATAATGTAGTTGGCTAATGTGGTCACATATCCAGCGAACACAGAGCAGTACTAACATTTATTACCATGTTGTTGACACTTAAAGTCCAGTAGAACATTATAATTCTCTGCCTGGTGACCCCCTTTCACATAAAATCCTCATTTGATTGTGATGTTAATATAAGAGTATTAGTCAGTGCAGCTTCAATGTGTGAGCACGACCAAGGCAAACCAGCAATAATTAATAGTCTTCTTAATTAACCTCCTGTGTCACTGCTTACAGAGCCTTCCAGGTATTCCTGCAGCATGAATCTTGTTGCTTGTAAAATTGATTGAAGCTCGGGGGATAATTAAGTGCGTGGTCATTTAAAAAGAAATACAGACTCAAAATGGAAATGCAGAATATATAAGCCACATGTAATCCACATACTCTTGGAGCTTTTAAAATAAAAAGATCCACTAAATTCAACCAAACATCGCAACAGTTCATTTTGTATAAAATATTATTGTGATGGGATTGTGCACTGTGCAGAGGCAAAATCTGACTGAAGACATGACAACAAAGCACAGTATTCCACAAACCTTATCTAAAGCTAAATATGGCTGTGAATCTCTGTCCGTGTGTATTTAGAGCTCTGTGCAGAGAACTATACAACCTGACTTTTGACTGAACGACTTGGAGGAGCTGAGCTTCCAAAGAAAACTTTTGTTGCCTGAACCTAATTACAACTGCGAATCCTAGCCTCTAATCAGCGACAAGCACTCCCTGCACTCCAAACACTTTCCAGGGGCCAACCGCAGTTAATGAACATAGCACTTCATTCATTACAAATAAAATCCCAATTGCCTTTGATCATAATCCAGCCAGTGATTATGTTGCCTCTAAGACTTAATAGTGAAAGCAATTTAGTCACCTGTTTAACTAATTTGTAGGTTGCTTTTCCTGAACAATGTTCAGTTTCGGAGAGCATAGTGGCAGTCGCAGTATGTATTGTTGACGTGTTGACACAATGAAGTATGGCAAACTGTTGGTGTAACAAAATGCTGCTGGAATGTGTATCAGTACTTTTGATGGGCACAGTTTCAAATCAATACCTGCTCAGATCTATAGCTGCAGATATTATCGACTGTGAATGACATATGTGCATTACAAACTCTGAAGGGTGTACTCCATTATGGTAGTAGGTGTGTGTAACCTTGGTGACCGAGACAGATCACCTCACGATATTTTTACTCTTTGTTTAATTGTAAATATCGAAAACATCCAATCTGATCTTGTCTTATATAGATGAGCATGAACAGAGCTGGTGCTACCCAATGTGGTGCCCTAGGCGAGATTCTATACGGCGCCCCCCTCCATCGGCGATTCACAAAAGAAACTGAATAGCATTGTTTTTACCATTGTCTTTAATTTATAAGATAACTAGAGGAGTGTTGCAGCTATTATATAAAAATGATGATTCCTAGAAAAAAATGAAAAACCAAATAGATACATCTTGTCGACTATGAATATATAATATACAATGTATATTTTTCTGATATGCATATTAGATTAGATATAACTTTATTGTCTTTACAGTGAATTGTTGATTAGCAGATGCAAAGAATCAGTAAACTGCAGTTTATTATGACAGGTGGGCAGTGCTAAGTTTCTCGTCTCGTCTTTTCTTCTGCTTATCCGGGTCCGTGTCGTGGGGAGCAGCAGCGTCAGCAGGGACACCCAGACACTCCTCACCCCAGCCACTTCCACTAGTTCCTCTGGGGGGACCCCTAGGCGCCCCCGAGCCAGCTGGGAGACAGTCTCGCCTCCGTGTCCTAGGCCTACCCTGCGGCCTCCTCCCAGTGGGACATGCCCAGTACATCTCCCGAGGGAGACATCCAGGAGGCATCCTGGCCAGGTGCCTGCACCATCTCAACTGGCTCCTCTCGATGCGGAGGAGTAGAGGCTCTACTCCCGGATGGGAGGGGCTAAGGCTGAGCCCAGACACCCTGCGAAGGAAGCTCATATCCGCTTGTATTGGCGATCTCGTTCTTTCAGTCATTACCCACACCTCAACACGATAGGTGAGGGTTGGGACGAAGACTGACCGGTAAATTGAGAGCTTCGCCCGTCAGCTCAGCTCCTTCTTTACCACAACAGACCAGTTAAGCACCCGCATTACTGCAGACGCTGCTCCGACTGTCAATCTCCCGCTCCCTTCTCCCCTCACTTGTGAACAAGACCCCGAGATACTTAAACTCCTCCACTTGGGACAGCGTCTCCTGACCCGGAGTAGGCAATCCACCCTTTTCCGGTCGAGAACCATGGTTTCAGACTTAGAGGTGCTGATCCTCATCCCAGCTGCTTCACACTCGGTTGTGAACCGCTCCAGTGAAAACTATGGGTCATTGCTTGATGAAGCTATAAAAACCACATTATCCGCAAAAAGCAGAGACGAGATCCTCAAGTCACCAAACACGACCCGCTCCGACACTATGCTGCGCCTAGAAATTCTGTGCACATATGTTATGAACAGAAGCGGTGACAAAGGGCAGCCATGTCGGAGTCCAGCTCCCACCAGGAACGTGCCCGACCTGCTGTTGGATATGTGGACCAAGCTCTGACTCTGACAGTACAGGGACCTCATGGCCCGCAACAACAAGCCATCTACCCCATACTCCCGAAGCACCCCCCACAGCTTATTTCGAGGAACACGGTCGTAAACCTTCCTCCAAATCCACAAAACACATGTGAACTGGTTGGGCAAACTCCCACCATGACCCCCCCCCCCCCCCCAGCAACCGCGCAAGGGTATAGAGCTGATCCACTGTCCCACGACTGGGCCGAAAACCACATTGCTCCTCCTGTATCTGATGTTCTACAATCAGACGTACTCTTCTCTCCAGTTCTCTAGAGTATACTTTAGAGAACCAGAACATGGTGGTGGGATTGAGGAGATCCCTGAAGTATTCCTTCCACCGCCCAATGACGGCCTCAGTTGAGGTCATCAGCACCCATCCCGACTGTAAACAGTGTGAGCTGGGCGCTGCTTCCCTCTTCTGAGCTGCCGGATGGCTTGCCAGAACCTCTTTCCCACACCCAGGTTTTTGCCTCCCTGACTGCCCGAGCCACGGACCGGTAGCTGGCAGCTGCCTCAGGAGTCCCACACGACAACTACAACTATAGGACTCCTTCTTCAGCTTGACAGCATCCCTCACCTCTGGTGACCACCAACAGGTTCTGGGATTGCTGCCGCCACTAGCCCCAACAACCTTGCGACCACAGCTCTGAACAGTCGCTTCGGCAATGGCAGCCCGGAACATTGACCACTCAGTCTCAATGTCCATCAATGCCCCGGGGACGTGATCAGAGCTCTGCCGGAGGTGGGATTTGAAGTTCATCTGGACACGGTCCTCAGTTAGACGTTCCCAGCAGACCCTCACGATCTGCTTTGGTCTCCCCGGTCTGTCCAACCTCTTACCCCGCCGGTCTGTCCAACATCTTACCCCGCCATCTGATCCAGCTCACCAATAGGTGGTGATCAGTTGACAGCTCTGCTCCTCCCTTCACTCGAGTGTCCAAAACATACGGCCTCAGATCAGCTGATATGACTACAAGGTCAATCACTGACCATTGGCCAAAGGAGTCATGTGCCAGGTGCACTTGTGAACATCCTTATGCTTAAGCGAACATGGTGTTCATTATGGCCATACTGTGACTACCACAGAAGTCCAATAACTGAACACCACTCCGGGGAGGTCATTCCTCCCAATCACACCTTTCCAAGTCTCACTGTTGTTGCCCACATGCGCACTGAAGTCTCCCAGTAGGACAAGGTGGGGACACCTTCCATTGTCCTTCACAGGTAATCTGAAAAAAGGCAGATACTCTGAACTACTGTTTGGTGCATAAGCACAAACAACAGACAGTATCCATTCCCCTACCTGAAAGCAAAGGGAAGCTTCTCTTTTGTCCCCTGGGGAAAACGCCAACACACAGCTCGAGAGTCAGGGTGTTAAGAGCACGCCCACACCTGCCCTCCTCCTCTCACCTCTCACCCCACCTCAACTCCACCGTAGAAGAGGGTCCACCCCCTCTCAAGCGTTTTTGTTCCAGAGCCCAGACTGTGCGTTGAGGTGAGGTCAACTATATCTAGCCAGAATCTGACTGGGCCCCATGGGCGAAGGCCCGGCCACCAGACGCTCGCCTATGGGCCCCCAACCCAGGCCTGGCTCCAGGGTGGGGCCCTGGTAACCCTCCGGGCAGGGTACTCTGTTCCCTTGATTTTCTTCTCATATGGGTCTTCTTGGACCATTCTTCGTCTGACCCTTCACCCAGAACCAATTTGCCATGGGAAACCCTACTAGTGGCTACTGCCCCCTCCACCACGATAAGGTGATGGTCCACGGAGATGGAATGCTAAGTTATGGAGTATTAATAATAATCATCATCATCATCATGTGTACTTTAACGCGGATGTAAAATTAAAACAACATGCTTTAGACAATTTGAACTGAAAATGGGTTATTTACTGATTAGCATGCCATGTTGAGGCTAATTGCTCAGAAGCAAGTTATCAGCTTAACAGTACACTGTTCTAAATAACTGACACAGTACATCTGATGCTTCTCAGTACATCTGATGCTTTCTCCCATTTTGCCTCCTCTCCTTTTCTTTTTTTTCTTCCCTGTGCAGCGGACAGTTTAGGTCGTTCTGACATGTTTACAAAGTTCTCTGAAGTCACGTCAATAAAGTCGCCCCTCCCCCCACATAGTGCGAGCAAGTGCCAATCAGCCGGAGGAGGGGAAGGGGGGGGGCTTATTTGTGGTGTGTTTAAAAGCCTATTAAATATTCTGCAGCCATTTTCAGGGAGAATCGTGAGATGAAGAATTACATGTTTGTTGACGTGTTAACTGATTGTACTTATTTATGAGTTTATAGCATCACTACTCTAGTATTTATAAAGACAACATAAGTAGAAGTAGTAGAAGTCATAAGGAAGATGCTGTATAGCCTCGTTAGCCTTTAATATTTCCTCTCTCATCATTTGTGATATTTCAGTGGTAGTAGGATGAGGAATCAGTAAAAGCAGAAGAAACAACAAAGGAAAAAGTTGTTAAAGCAAAGGCTGTGTCACCTGTTTCCTGCTATTTGAACCTAAATGACCTTCTGGCAACAGCCAGAGAGATGCTTTTTCCTCTTATCCTTCTTTCATTTTCTTCTCTGCCACTTACTGATCAGTCACTAACTGGCTCTCCCAAGGTGACTTTTTCTTGCTTGCCACCAGACGACCCCCCAACACCCCCATCACACTCTCCCCTAATACTCTGTCAGTCAGTAGAGAGCCTGCTGGAAATGAGAATGTGCGGCGTGTGCGCATGCTTGCGCATTCGCTGGTGGTTGTGTGTGTGTGCACATGGTTTGCATGAATATGAGGGGGAGAACAGTGTAGAGGAGAAAAAGACGTGGACATGTTATTTGCGGAAAGCAAACAATATCTCTTCTTTTTTACTTTGTTCATTTTTGATGATGAGAATAATGTTTATTATTTATTTGTAATGAGAGTGCGTGTGCATTATTAGGTTAATATGTATTGTAAGTATTTTGCTGTGGACATTGTGGTGCACACATTATCACAGCTATAAAATCTGAATTGTTGAATCCATTTTAATTTAGAAAATGTGTGTTTCTGATCAAATGAGTGACTTGTGTTACAGGTAACAGGATTCAGGGCAGATCTGTAGATGCAGTGTGTCAGCTGATGAGGAAGAAATAATTGCTTGTATAATTAACCCTGTAAAACCCAAATATAGAAAAACACCAAAAAAAAAATTTCAATATTAATAATGTTTAATGTTAACATCTAAAGGCAGGTTTCAATTTATATCCGACTAGCACGATATAAAAAAGATGGACGCCCTGATTCCGAACTGCTATTAGTGATAAAAGGAACATTGTGGTTCCGTTCTTTTTTTATTTTTGACCACAACAGCAGGTCCATCCAAAATAACTGCCTGTCATTTGGTGTGCACTTAAGAGCATGCTGTGTGCTCACAGCTCAGTCACAACCAAGTGTCAGTGCTGCTTCCAGTTCCAACTTGAACAAATCAGATTCCTGCTTCCCAAGGGAAAAATCAAGAATTGTCCGAAACAGCACTAGTTTTATTTTGATGCAAATCTAACCAGTGAACACATCACCTGATGGATGGAGGGTTTCATTAATCCTGATGATCAGAGTTTATATTCTGTCACTATGACCGTCTGCCTGCAGCTCAGATCAGCTGTTTCAAAACACCAGCAGATCCCATCAACATTTTACCCTCCTCCATCATGAGGTCAGTCAACAGCCGAATGACAAACCTTAGAAAGTTTAGTCGCTGCCCTGAATAGGGTTTATATGCAGCTACATGCGACTTCTCTCTCTCTGTCATTCTGTAACCTCTCTCACCCTTCCGCTGCTCTTTCATACCACTCTCCTGACACCATTGACTTTGTCTCTTCTCTGCATTCATGTCGTGCGCCGTGTCACTTTTCTCCTTTCATATTTATGAGGTGTTCAGTACTCGCTCTCCCCCTGCTCCCTCTCACCAGTGACATATATGTCTGTTTGCAATACAGTGCCCAGCCTGTGTGTGTGCGTGTGTGTGTGTCCGTGCGCATGTGTGTTGTCCATTACATTGAAAGCTTCCTACTGTCTGATTCACTGTGGTTCTAATGACATTTAACCCACTAGGCCATTTTCCAAATGGACCCTGGTTATAAAAACACCTTATGTATGGTCACACACACACACACACACACACACACACACACACACACGTTGACATTTACTGCCATTCTCTTAAACTTGCCTGTAAATGCATGTACAGAGAGCCATGATCTTGTGTGTTAGCCTGCCTTTGCTACTTTGATCATTAACTCTTCTTCTCTCTCTGCTCATGGGGTGAGGGCAGTTTATTCATTAGCTTCTCTCCATATCAGCATTAGCTGTACTTCACACCACGATTATATTATAAAATGTCAGTGGACCAGAAGCATGGGTTAAAAGAATTTTGGTTTGTAGCAGAGAATAAACCATCAGCAGACTGCAGGCCTGTCCAGGTGTGATTGCATCGTGGCAGGCGGCTGTTTTATATGAGGATTGTAGCAGGTAGAGAGACAACGATTTCACTCTGCACAGTGAGTTTGACCAGACCTCATTTTAACACCACCACACCTATGGTTGCTGAGTGTGCAGAATGCGTTGACTTTTGCATCTGCACATGATAAGAGTAACACAATGCACCAGTTAGACACAATAGCCCACATTTGCAAGGAAAATGTACACGCATACTGTGTATCGTTTATTTATATTCGATTTCCAGTTCCCATCTTATGCAACTTAAGAGCAATATATACACACAAAATATCACACCAATGTAAATGCAGCTATTGTGTAAACCTGCAAACAGCTCGGCAACGTGTGGGCGATACAGTAAGAGAAAGCAACAACTAGTGATAATGATCTTTGTAAACACTACCTTAACAGGAATGTGGTTAACAATCTGTGAGGGACTATATCATATGCTAAGTGATAAAAATGGCAGTTTCCTTCCAGTCTAATATATGTCGCTGTTATTTGAAGGGTTTAGCATTTTGTCCTGCTACACATTTTTACCATAAATGACGTTAAATTGCTGAGATCTGGCCAAATTTGTGTTTTGTAAGGGTGTCAGTGACCTCTGACCTTTGATCACAAAACCCTCTTCATCCTTAAATCAAAGTAAATGTTGAAATGTTTAATGCCGTATTTAATGAAATTCCCTCCCGTTGCTCTTGAGAAACTGCCCCACAGGAAATGAAGGGCCATTTAAAAACATCAGCTATCTGTCCGGGGCTGTCAGCACCTCAGACACATAAAAAGGTCACAGTCGGAAAAAAAAAAAAAATTCACTTAAAATGCTGCTCCACTGATGTCAAACTGCTTCCCTCTGTGTTTCTGCATAAAAAGCCATCCGAATTTATTTGTGTGTGTGTGTGTGTGTGTGAGTGTGTGTGTGTGAGAGAGAGAGAGAGACATACTTATGTCTCTGTTGAATCATACACCTGTTTCCTCAACATTTGCTTCCCCATTCATTTCTTTCACAGCAGCTCCAGGCCTTATTCACTGACACCAGATATTAGACTGCAGCTTCTTGCACAGTTCCTGATTTGGCTGTCTGCAGTGAATACCTGCATCATTCGACATGATATTACCCTGTAAACGTGAGATAATAGCTTTTCTGCTGTCTCTCCCCATCTACAGTATAATAGTGGAACCTCGGAGACGAGTGTCATTGTGTCATTAAAAAGTGCACATCACCCAAATTAAAGCTCTCACAGCTGCACTGCACTGGAGGTGCTGGTTGTCCAGGTAGCTCTGAGTTTACTGGGAGCAAATGGACATGTCAAAATGATGTACACAATAAGAATAGAATAGTGTGTGTGTGCCTGCGCGCGCGTTTTTAACAAGTCCCCTTATCAAATGAATGCATCATCATAGCTCTGTGAACGCTCACTAAAGTGTTTCTTATCATGGGAGTGTTCCCACCTTATCTCCCTCTCTGCGTGTATTGCACACACACACACACACCAACACACACAACCCCACACAATCAGCGGCGTCATTCCCTCAGGACATTTCTGAAGACTCGGGTTCTTTTTCTCTAAGAGGTTTCAAAGAGCTTCTTTGAATTTCTGCTGTCTGGGGGAAAGCTCTGGAAGTTTGGAAATCACAAGCGGAAGAAAAAACTTTCAAATCACTGAAGCGCACACACGCACACACACACATATAAACACACTGGGACATAACCTACACATACAACCCACACAATTATTCCTTCTTAGATAAGACACAATTTCTGTTCACAGAGTTTCTGCCTGTTTGTGGCTTTGAAATGACAGAGTGCCGTTAGTGAGGTCTGTCTCTGACAAATATCAGTCGACCAAAAAACAGAATCCTCACCAGGACAGTGCTGCTACAGCCCTTCTCACAACGTACACGCCATTCTTTATTGAATTATTGAGCACCACAGTGTGTGTGTGTGTGTGTCAGTTGTGTTTTAGAGGTCATGAAAATCATGTTTCATGCTCCCAGTGATGACATGATGACTGGTAGGGGTTTCTCAGAGGAAACATATTGTTGTCTGAAATGTCACAACATTAAATTTGCACATGACAACTTTTTGTTGACGTAGAATTGACTTAATTACAGTGTGTGAACACAGCGCTGGTGGAATACAATCCATATCCATCTGTTGTTAAATACCAATGTACCATCTGTACATGGAGGGTATCACAAACCAGTGTTGGATTGTGTTGTATCCTGGCTCTTGTTTGGTGTTGGCTCCAGCTTCAAAGAGAAAGGGGACTGCTAATAGTCTGGATTATGTGTCGTATCCTAATATGAAGACAGAGCAGGCAGGTGTTTCCGGACCAAGCAGAAATTAGGTTTTGTTTTTGAATTTAAGTTGGATGGTTTGGAAACACTATAGAACTCTGTCACATCATGTTGGTGATCAAGGCCACATGGTTACCTGCACTGACATTATAAATGCAAAGCGCCAGGTGTGAACTTGCCTAAAGTCAGTGTTTTGGATGGAGTCACTGGCAGAGAGCAAAGGAACAGATGGCTCAGGGATTTATTAGTAGACAGAGAAGTTTGAATTGAAAATTCATATGACAGCTTGTTTTCTATGTTTTGACATCCAACGTAGCACTTAACTTTTAGTAGAAAAAAATCTAATTAGTGTAATTTCAGTTTAGATAGATAGATAGATAGATAGATAGATAGATAGATAGATAGATAGATAGATAGATAGATAGATAGATAGATAGATAGATAGATGGATAGATGGATAGAGAGAGAGAGAGAGAGAGAGATACTTTATTCATCTTTGAGGGGAAAGTCTTTGATTCTTTGATTTAGTGTGAGAGTTTTGAGTTTCTGTGGATATTTTGCATCAGTCTGGATCTGATGGACCTGTTATGTGTAGTTGTGGTTTGACAGAAACAGGATTCCACAAGAAAGGGAGTGGGGATGGGACAGATCCCTGCTGGTCTCAGACACCTATAGACTCCTCATAGTAAAAGACCAGATCGGTGTGAACCACCTCCTAATGTCTGTAGACGACAGAGAGGAGAAGAGTCACTCATGATTCTGTGTAAGAACAGCAAAAGGTTTTGTCAGTAACATGAACAGACAGAGGTGTGTGATTATCTTCAGACAGTATGTGTGTGAATGAACAGAATAAGGTAGCTGAGCTGGTCATGGGGGGGACGGGGGGTGGGTGGGAGGGTATGGGGAGAATAATAACCTTTGTCCACCACAGGAAAGTAGTTCCCCTCTGTGCCCGCTGTGTATTGAGCCCAGTGTGTCATCCCAACACATCATTTACCATACAGAAGCTCAGAGCGATTGACCGCAACAGGGATGATCTTAATATGCCGTCGATGTGTGTGTTTGTGTGTTTGGAGGGGAAAAGGAGGCCTGTTTGTGCAGATGTCCCTGAAGACGCTCTTGGCTTTATTAGGGCCAAGTGATTATGCCATAAAAATCCCGTAATTAAACCCCAAAACACACACCCACAGGGACCCAGGGATTGCAAGTACGTGTTTGTGTGTGGGAAAAAAAAAAACAGAGACATTGTTAGAAATAATGTGTGTGCATGTGTGTGCGTGTCCCTGGTGTGCTAGTTATGGCTGCCTTCCAGTGGCAGGCACTCTTGTTTGGTCCTGAGGGGAACATACACTTTCTCTCTGTTTAAACCAGCAAGACAATAGATCCAGAGCTTCCAGCTCCATCAAACACATGGTCCACACAGGAAACCAAGGGGGGGTTTGAAGCCTTGTTTCCTGAAGCCTCAGTGTGTGGAAAGCACGGATCTATTGTTAGTCAGCCAGGTATTCTTTCATTCAAATCTGACTGCCCATCAGCCAGAACACACAATTGTTGAAATAGGTCATTTTCATTTTCAGCAAATCTGACTGTCTTCTTTGGAACAATGAATAACTTTTTTACAATACTGAAATCGTAATACATCTCACTTTTAAAATATATTTCAAAAATAATCTGCCAGGAAGGATAAACAAATGAGAATCCAGCAGGTCACCTTGAATATTTAGTAGAACAGGAGAAGTGGCAGCATAAATGTGCAGAAATGTTGTGATCCAGATTTGTCAACATGTTGCTGGATCCCGAAAGTTTCCCCCAAAGAGTAAAAACCATGACAGCAAAGACTTGAAGACAAGTATAGGAAGGAAGTACACTGCAGTGGTATAGCGTGCCTAATAAACTGCTCACTGAGTTTATTCCCTTCATTTCCTGTGGGATGAGTAGAGGATTAAATGGCGCTGGCGGCCAATACGGAAAACATTTATCACTGGAAAATGGAAATGATAATATAACTCTTATACAAACCCAGAGGCTTTCAGTAATCTCATCAGATCAGTGTGCAACAAGGCTGACACTGTTTCCCACTAATCCTCCGAAAAACGCTCGCTAAAAAGCTTAAGCTGTGGACACTTTGGCGGTTTGAGCTTTAAATACTTGTCAAACTGGTTAAGTGGCTCCGAGTCGACTCGTTTTAACAGAGTGCTAAATATACTCCGACATCTTTAAAGAGGAGACGTGGAGAGCAGGGCAGTGGATGAAACAGTGGGGGAGGGGATATGAACTAATTGTGCAGGAAAACAGAAAACTCTGAAATTGATAATCGAGCCAGAGACCACAGTTTGTTATGCGCTGTCGCGTACTGCATTTTTCTGTCCTGTGAATATATATGAACTGTTATACTGGCCTCACATCTGCCCTCAGAAATGTTTTGATGCAAGTAAACTATTTTTTGTGTCTTCAGACCTCTGAGGACACAAAAGACCAATTATTCCTAAATTTGTGAAATGGAGGTTTCAACAGATACACAACATCAACAGATACATTTTTTGTGTCAGTTGTCTTTGTGTAAATGTCTTTGTCATAGCGTTAGTGACAAAGTAAATGATAGAATGATTTTACTCTCAGCTTAACAAGGACAACAGGGTGGAGAAAGGTCAACAGAAAGTTTTCTTACTTGCCCAAAGGTCGTCAGGCTTTTTATATCAAAGTTTAGTGTGTGTTGTTGCAGAAACATGTTCACTGCCAGTTTTCTGTGGAATCGTCTGTCGAGGGGTTTGACCCACTAAAGGGCAACATGGCAGCAATGGCACAATAAGGCATCCATTGTGTAGCAATTGCTGAATGCCAACCAGATAAAAAAGCTGCGTAAATTGAGTTTTAATTGTTTAATCTTCATTTCACATGTGTTTCCTGGTTAAAATCAGCCATCAAACTTCCTTTGTGAACCTAAGTGTCTGTAGATTCACAACTCCAGTCTTGTAACCTTTCCAAATGTCCCAGTATTATGTTGTATAACATTGTCGACTGGAAATTACTGGGCTCTCCCCCAACACACCTTACACACTCTCCCCATGCACACACACACATACACACATACACACACACACACTCTGCCAAAACTGCAACCAGTATAAACCTCGATCGATTGAAGGTAAATCAAGCTGAATATTGTGGTGCAACCAGCAGCCTGTAACACAGGGTTTTAAAGCATTTCTATAAAAGCTGTCAAACACCTTGGAGATGAGAAGAGTAAAGAGTAGACGAGACGAGGGGGAAGGGAAAGGAAGAAGAGAGGAGAGAAGTTAAGGACAATAATTAAAGAGAGGAGCAGGACAGAGAGAGAAGGAACGTTCAGGAGGGGGAGGAGAGGGGTGTTTTGGGAAAGGATGAGACACGATAAAAGGGGGAACTAAAAAAGAGAGAAGGAAAACAGAGCACGATGAAGGCAATGAAGGAGCAAGTTGAGGGAGAGGAGTGGGTGAGAGAGGAGGAGGACAAGCGAGTGAATACAAACAAGTGGAGCAGATGATGAAGGGCCGGCAGGATGAAGATGAAGACGACGAAAGCAAAGCATGGAGCCCTTGAGTGAGGATGAGAAGATGAGAGAGGAGTATGACTTCATTAAAGGCAAAGGGAAGAAGAGGCAATCATGACGACAGGAGAGGAGGAGGAGGAAGAGGAGGAGGTAGAAAGCCAGCGGACACAAAGGAGAGTTATGACAAGTAACTTTTTGTCGTTACCATCTAACGTCTCTGCTATGAGCATGTGGACATTTTCATGTGGAGGCTTGATTTCATGCTGGTAACATGGGAGGAGTAAGGACGGAGTTTGGGAAGAGAAGTCAGTGCATTGGAGGAGAAACTCTGGTTGAATCATTAGTGGAAAAGAAAAGTGATGTTTCTCTTCACTTCACAGTCAGACATACATTATTTTATGTATGTTGACATGAAAAGTAAGAATTGACCATGACTGTGTGCTTTCGATTTTGGTCTGCTGTGGTAATAGTGGATAACAGTAGGCATTTAACTTTGTAAAAGCACTTGTTTCAAATGAAGAGCCCTCGTGTTGCTTGACAGAAATGATGGGTTTTTGAGTATTTGATGTGTCTTGGCTAGACAAGAGACATCTGACTGAACATGGCAGTTGAGACTATTAGCAAGTAGTAGTGTCTTTTATCAAACATAGCTGCAGCGCTCTCTCTCTGGACATACGCACTGCTGCTGAGTTCTCTGAGCAGCGAATAGATGAGCATTGCTGTAGCTGTAGGGATGACAGTGTCGGCCAGGTGGGCTATTGCCCAACCACTTTAGCACAAAACAGGATAAATTCATGGATCCCATAGGATGTAACCTCAAGACTTCAAATTTATGAGCCTTCATCTACAACAATGGGCGCCCGCTACATTTTAGCCAAAGTGGCAGGACACAGTCAATAAAAAGAGCCGTGAAACTTTGCACTTTGGGGCATGTGATTTGAGAATGCCCCATTAGGTTCCTTTGACAAAAGCCAGACATTGTGCTGTTACAAATTAAATACAAAAACACAATAGGTTTGTGCGCCAGTTGTACAAATAGCACCCTGGACAAACATGGACAGTGGTTTTTAGCAGTGCTGGCAAACAGATCAGAGCAGAGTGGTTCTCCTGGGAAGGCAGCTTTCATTAGTTATGTCTGATCCCAGTGCATTGACATGGGAGCTGATGCCAAGTAGTTAGAACAATCTTTAAAACCAAGGTGAAGGTTTAATTCACAAAGGAAAACATATTAGTTTTGCACCATATTCATCAAACAGTCACATTAGACACCATTGATGGCTGCACCCAACCAAAAGTTATGATCAGACTGTTGTGATTAAACAAAGAGCGTCCAATAAAAGAAAGATTTACACACATTTATGAAGAGAAACGAGTTTTAGAGGTGATACTTTCAATAGAACTGTAAAATATTAGCTGTACTTTGAATTGTGACTGACTACCTCACCAGAACCTGCTTCTTTTATGCTCACACTGTGTGGCTCAGGTGACCTGTCAGGTCATGGACATCACACACTCCTGCAGACAAAAAAAAAAGAATGCAGCAAAGTCTATTCAAACACAACAACCAGATCCTCAACAGTTCTGTACAGACAGAGAGGAAGGCAGCATCACTTTGCAATTTTTTCCACAGAGCGAGAAGAATAATATGAAGCCAAGTTGGTGTTTGCACAGTGAAGGTTTTCAGTTTTATATCACAGCAGTGTAAAGGCAAAAGTTTCAGCCAAAGTCGGCAAAATAATATATAAATATCCAAACAAGGTCACTGCAGCTGGTGATAGATCTTGTGACATCACCCATGTGGTAAACTGGACGGCAGAACTGCTCAAACTACAGTCGTCCAGTTCTCCCTGGCTGATGATGTAAATTCATTCAGTCATCTGAGAGTCACCGATCATTCAGGTCATTTTTCAGGTGATGTGACCTTGTTCCAACAGGACACATCAAATGACAGAGTTCCCTGTGGACCTGCTGCCATAACCCACATGAGCGAAGGTGCCATGCTCAGATCTGATGACCTATTTCTGTCCTCAGCCATCAGGTTGTGAAGGGCAACACACATAGGCCCACCTATACACCACTGTATACACTATCCATGAAAATGAGTGCAACCATTCGTTTCTGTGACATCTGAAACACGTGAGCTGTCCTGATGTATGTCACTGTGGGTTTGGTGTGAATATCAACATATCTACTAATCTAAATGAATCTCATGGCCGTTACAGAAAAAGCAGTATAGTTAATGGATTGATCATAAACATGTCCACATATTTTTGTCTGGTTTTGTTTCTGTACTACTTGTGTGACAAGTGTGATTCCACGATCAAGGACAAACACTGCCTCCATATAAGATGATATTGTTTTGTACCGTTGTATGTTGTCTTAGTAAGAAGGTCGGAATTTCCTTTGAATCTTCCGAATATTAAAAACCAGTTCAGATTTCGAGGAATCTGCAGCATCAGTGACAAAACAACATCTTCCCTCCATTCCCAAAAACATCAAACATTCCCCTCTGACGACAGTGATATTTCTGCCCCCACTTTGCCCTTTGTCTTCATTCCCTGCCAGGAGAACCCTTATTTTTTCATACGATTCCCATTTCAGTTCTGAGCCCCAGTGATGTGCTGGGCCCTGACATACACCGTGAGACAGGCTGTGACAGAGCACAGATGGAATAAACACTGAGGTGCCTTTGTGTTAAATGAACAAGGCAGGGTTAAAACAAGCCACACTGACTGTCTTCTTTCTGTCACTCACTGTATGTTTCCATCCAGCTGACAGGGGAATTTCTAGCAAACACTTGAAGTGTCACCAAGAATTTAAAAAAGGAGTTGTGTTCATGTATTTCCTTCCTTCCCCACACACTGGAGCTGCATCGGAAAAACAAACGAAAGCATTTTACAGAATTCTTTATTGTTTTTAAATGTCAGCAACTGTTTTGCACACTGAAGGGTATAACAATGAAACGCAGTGCATAGCACTTTAATACACCGACTGACGGTTATGGAAGTGGGTTTGACATTTGATATACAAGAGAAACTGTGTAAAAATGTTTGTGTCCCTCAGTGTTAATTGCAGGATTAATTCACAGACAAAACACAGCTCCGCCATGAGCAAGTGCACGTCTTTCATTATCATGTGGTAATAAATTACATTTGTTGTTTTTAGTATCCAGAGAAACAATTTGACTTTCGTGAGCATATTTACCAAGGAAAAACATCTGCATGAATCATTGTCTAAATGATTAAAATGACTTATGTTCCCAGTTAACTAAAAGTTATTAGCTGCAAGCACATTGTCAGCGACTGTCGGCTATTAAAATTACAGGCACGGTGCCTGAAAGGCTGGGATTTATTTGTAATATAACCACCTACACATAACACACTAACCTCATCTACAACAGCATATAATGAACAAAGTGCAACAAACAGTTCTTACATGTACTTATAATATGAAAACAGTTTAATTCATTAAACTAAACCATGACCCAGGGAAAAAAGCTAGTTACTCACCACAACGTCTCAAGTCAACAACATCAATACATCAAGCTGAGGTGCTGACTAATGTTTTAATTCACCAGTCAGAGCTAGCGAGCAGCATCTGTCGTGACCTGCACAAGCAAACAGCGGTGCCGTATAGGGAGGAAAGTTAGGACGATTCCAAGGGCCCCTGACTGACAGGGGCCCCAAGAAATAGGACAGTATATATACCTCCTATTTTTATAAAGCGAAATAAAACATATGGCAGAAAGAGGCCAGGGCAGGCTGGACTTCCAACATTAGCCTCAGGATGGCGATAGAAAAGGACTTATTGTTGGAACTGAAATTGAGTTATTGAGGTCTTCTGAAGGAAATATGAGTCGCGTGCATGCATGTGTGTTCAGAAATAAAGCAAGTTATTGGACAGAACACAGTGGAAGGAGATTTGTTGAATTGTGCTATGTGGGTATTTATTCTGGCCACATGAGTCATCTGTGATGCAGTGACTCATTATACTGCATTTCTGCATCATATAGATGGTTTCTATAGCAACACTGATGTTATTGAGAGGTGGATTCAATCTCGCAGGGCACCACTGAAGGCCTCTGTGTCAAATGCATGGATTGCCACTGGTTTGTCATGACCTTGTAGGTCAGAAGTAGTCATTTTATCGTACTTATCTTGATCTAACACCACTAGGGTCCTATTGAAATGAATGGAGAGCCCACCATATCCAGTTATACCAGTTTGACTGGTCAGTGGGAGATGCAGGATCCAGTTCTGTCATTACACTCTGGCTAAGGTCAGGGGGTTAGAGTTAGGGGTTCCACAGTATTCATTTCTTTGTGCACCCAGCAATACTCAGCATCTGCAAGTTTATAATCCCCAATAAAAGATCCCCAAGAACCAAGCAGGGACTGTAACACTCTTTATCTTTTGTCGTTAATGTAACTATAAAATCACCTGAGTGAAAATCACTTACTTTCTCTGCCTCCTCTCCTCAACAACACAGACTTCACCTTCCCTCTTTCCTCTTGATGTTTCTCAGTCTGCAGTGAATAATTAGAGAAACTGAGGACACAGACTTCAAAAAGGAAAAACAAGGGTTCAATTTGTGTCAGGAAAACAAAAGATACGACGACTTCCACAGTCACCAATATGTGTGCACCTTAATAATGGTAAAGTTTATTCTTTTCAGTAATTCAAATCAAAAAGTAAAACTCTCATGTATATACACATACACACAGTGAAATATTTAAGCCTGATTGAGTTTAACACTGTGAGTCTACAGTATTGACCTTTGTCACAATATTCAGATTTTCTGAGATGCAGAATCTATGTTTTTCATGACCTTTCATAGCCATAACTGTCAAGATTATAACAAAATAACAAGTAAAGGCCTGAAATATTTCACTTTCACTGTGTGTAATGAATCTATGATAAATAAGGGTTTCACTTTTTGAATTGAATTACTGTGGTGAATGGACCTTACCACGTGATTCTAATTTATTGAGATGCAACAGTAGATAAATATGAGTTTTACATCCTGCTGCTAACATTTTTACAGTGGCAGATTTAGTCCCAGGTGAAATGAGCAGGGAGTCAGGATTCATCCAGAACACCACACAAGCCCCAACCGCTACTGATCATAAAAACTGCTTATAGCAGTTTGATGCTGATTCCCTTTCTCCACTTTTCCTATCATAATACTAATACTAATACTAATACTAATACTAATACTAATACTAATAATGAATGATAATAATGAGTAATCAGACTATTTGTGATCTGCAAAACAAATAAATGGTGAAAATACTTTTAATCACACACACACACACACACACACACACACACACAGACGTACACACTTGAGGGCATGGAAGCATTGATTTGCTCTGTTGCTCTGGTCCTGTTTGCACTTCAGCAATTTGATGTGCGCTTGCGGGGACAGTGAGTCGTCGGAGATGTTCATTTGAGACAGCCACTGGCTTTTGTTGCATCAGGGGAACGACACCGGAAGCAAACTGGCATCAGTCTTTGTCTTAACAGCAAAAGAGATTCCAGCTGATACTACGGCTGTTCTGATTTCAGTGTCTTTGCCTGTGTCTGTCTCGTCCCCCTTCCGACAACACTGCTTATACGTAAGACTCATGAGTCATTTTGTCCCCCAGACTTGAATTTCTCTCTTTTCTTTCCTGTCTTTCTCTTGAAACTTTTCAAAGCTGGAGGCTTGGTGAGACACGCACGCACACACACACACACACACACAGAGAGAGAGAGAGAGAGAGAGAGAGAGAGTTCTGCTCATAATGCTTCAGAATGGACAGTTTATTGTCTCTCTAACTTATTTTACAGAGAAAGTGTTCATTCTACATGTCAGCTTGTACACGTCCAACACTCTTTTTTCTGTGGCCTGTAAAAAATATTTACCGTATGTATGTAATCTTTAATGTTTATTTCTGGTCATATCAAAGATAATTCACAATCAGGAAATTAAATAACACAAATCAACACAAAAGTGTCCAAAAAAAGTAAACAGGCTGAAGCCTATCTACCACCATTCACCATAGTCACACAGTGGCCATTTTCCTCTGAGCTGTCACACAGGGTGTAAAGTTTAAATCCATCCATCCATTATCTATTACCATTATTCTTAGAGGGCCATGAAGGGATGCATCAGAAGATGTTGTATGTTGTTCGGTCGATGACCCTGACGAAGTCAGTGTAACTTGGGACTGAGAGCCTTTCTGTGGCTTGAATAATATTCTTCTTGTTTAAATTAAAAAGATAAGGGATTTTCTGAAGATAAAAGCAATAGTGGAAGTTTGTATTCATAGGATAGAAGGATTTAGTTGGAAAGAGGTAAACACAAACCCTTGTTTATCATTATATGTGCAGCAGGCTGCAGGGAAAAAGGCCACACTACTGTATCTGAACTGTGTCGTGGTCCCAATAATACACCTGCCTGACCAATCACACGCCCATTTCAACAGTCAGCTCACCTTCTTTCTTTTTTTTAATACAAAACAACAAATTCAATCCCAAACAATTTTTTATTTGGCCCCCGTCTCAGCTGTAAACTTGAAGCGGCTATGACCTTTACTGAAGCCAGCCACCAGGGAGCGATCAGTTGAGGTAAAGGCCTCACCTTCATACTAGATTATTTTAGTAGTTTATTTTAGTAGTTTATTTGAGTTTATTTCTCAGAGACAGACCTCACTAAATGCAGTCCCTCGCAATTCGTAGTTGTCACATCATCCATCTTCATCTTCATTGGTTTTGACATGCTGTTCCTCATCATCTGGTTCAAATCCCAAACGTGTCCTTCAGTAATCCATAATTCAGAATAGCTTATATATACACACGCAGAGCTTCAGAGGCGACGGAGAAAAGTTTGATCGCGGCGGCCTCCAACAATATTGCAGTCGAAGGTAGTTGAAGTTTTCTGTCTTCTGCAGACATCTGGTGCACACACTCTCCAAAGAGTGCTCAGGAGCCTGATTATTAATCAAATGTGTGTGTGCGTGCGTGTGTGCGTGTGTGTGTGTTCAGTTAAGTGATGCTATTAATCTTCATTGAGCTCTTTCGGGGAACGAGTGAGACTACCTTTCTTTATCAGTCACACGTCCATCTGTCCCCGTCAGAGAGAGCGAGAGAGACCTCGTCTCTGTGTAAGAGTTTAGTTAAGGCCAAGAGAGCCAGCTTAATTGGCCTTGTGTGTGTGTATGTGTGTGTACGTCTGTTTGTGTGCGTGTGTGTGACAATTCTGAAGACTGGTATTGTTCCATTGTGGGAATGCAGGGCCTGGCATCTCAGTGCTACTTAAAGCAAAGAGTGTTTGACATGTTAATACATATAGAGAAAAGTATGGCTGAGTGTTTGTAGTGGCAGGATGACGAGTTCAGAGCTGCACGTATCTGAGGACACATTCCCCTGAAGTACTGAGTGCATAATAAACCGCAGACACATTTCCAGCATGCTAATGATACTGCACATTGTCCTGGGCATATTTTTTCATTTGATAGAGCTACACCAGCTGTTTCTCCATGCTTCCAGTGTTTGTACTATTCACAGGTGGCAGTGCGTAGTTTTTCTTTATGCGTAGCAAGGCTGAACATCTTCTGTTCTTACGTTTATACCTGACACATAAGCTTAGCATCGTCAGTGAGCGTCTCGTGTGGCCCTTAGAGGTGATTCCCTGTTAGAAATTGTCAGAAAGATATTTCCTGGATGTCACAAAATCTGCTGATTTTGTGCATCATTAATAGCAACACAATAGACAGAGGGCACAATTCCACTGCCAAAAAACTCTTTTCAAGTTTATTTGTGGGGATTTTTACATTTTCCTTCCTTTATGATGAAGGTATAGAGTCAGAATATAAGTTTAGTTTAGTTTGTGATTTTATGAATGAGTCTTTATTTAAGTATTAGCCCCCCTAGGTTGAAATATCAGCATGTTGACATAAAGCACATCTTGTTGTGAAACCCCATTTTCTTTTTGTGACCCTTGGTGTATTTAGAATTCAGTCAACCACCGTGAGATTTAATAATCTAACTTGATGTATGGCAGAGTGTTGTGAAACTCTCTAAGTCAGTTGATTTATAGACTGTTTCCTATAAAGGCTTATTTAAAGGGAAGGTTTAGTGGCCTCACTCTTTAATATGACATACACTGTAAAGACTTACTTAAAGGGGAAATACATCAAATAAACAGGGCTCTCTCCTCCCACAATTTTTCCACTTATAGGTTTCTGAGTGTGTCATTGACTCATTATCACTTTATTAGGACGACAGCAGCTGTTTCACAGCCTCTGCTGTTGTGATCTCTCTGTTGAAATGGACAGTTTCTGTCAGCGCAGGGACAAGTGAGCTGTGTCAGGAGACAGAGCACTGGGGACATCTGCACTGGTCCTGACACACACAGCACACATGGCTCCCCTGCACACAGACCAGAAAATATATCTGACCTGTTGGTCCTGGCTACCATCCCACCTGTCTATCTGCATCTCTCTCTCTCTCTCTTTCTCTCTCTCTGTCACACACACACACACACACAAACACAGTTCAGTTCTCACAGTTACAAAGAACAAAATCCCACCCTTGTCTGCTTTGGTGTGTTGATGAGAAGATAGTGAGATAGTTACAGTAGTTGTGTGTGGATGAAATGGGGTGTATGTTATGTGTCCATAGGGCAGTATATGGACATCAGAGGCTCATACAGCAGAGTAAATAGAAAATGAACGAGGAGGTTGGGGTTATCCACTGTGTTAGACTGTGAACTGTGTAATACCCACCAGCCTGCACTGATTTCATGTGAGAATTACACTGCATCCTGTGGGGTAAATATACCGTATGCCCTACTGAATATCTTAATGTCCTGATATTTAGTGTATTTGGACTGTATGTTTTCAACATTTCTTTTCATTTGAATGTTGCTACTGACTCATTAGGGTCAGGTCAGATCAAAGAAGATAGTGACCAGCATCACTCATGTCAGTTACCCCCTTGATCATTAATTAACATGTATCTCTCATCTCTCCCATTATTTTTTGCAGCACTGACACTGAGCCATCATGCTCAGCTCTGATCTAAAGTGAATAACTAAGTATTGTGTTCTGTGTGATCTGTTCATGTATATTGAGTTTATATTGAGTATGTTACAGGTCTGGAAATAGCAAAATGGGCTTCTTTCTACATACCTTACCAGGTATGTCATTTTTTTTGGGGGGGGGGGGGGGGGGGGGGGGGGGGGGGCTTGTCCCGCACTTTTCAAAGGGCCATTTTGGTCCCCCACAGTTTTTACCGTCCTAAAACAATGTTGCACTCCAGTAAACAAAGACACGTCAGGCACTAGGACCAAGCGGAAAATGGCCAATCAAGCTAAAGCCTGTTTCCCTGAGTTTAGACTACGAGCTCCGCCCACAAGCTCCTCGATTGGCTGCTGTTTCTTGCGTGATTGGCCATCCCTGCTGTCACTCCAACAGGTTCTAAACAGCACTTGTCAGTTTGCTAGTTAGCCAACCGTGTTAAACTACCACTGTAAGTTATTGTTAACATGTTGTGCGTTTGTTCAGCCTATGTGACGTCAGTTAGACGGATTGTAATATCAGTAAATTACATTTAGTTTGAATTGGTGTCCATGTGCACGAGTCCCCCCCCCCCACACACACACACACACACATTCAAGCAACATGTGCCCCCCCACCTCTGAAATCAAAATTCCGTCCCTGTACCTAACTCACTGTCAGTCACGTATGTGTAACCATGACAAACGGCAGGAGTGGAGGGTGGGGTTGTATTGTGTGGAGCTCCAGCCTGGAGACAGAGGGAATTTATTTTGCCCTCCTGGGTAAAATGAAAGTTTGAGAGACATAGAGCTGAACAAATTAACTTTGCTGGTGAATTTTCACTGGTGTTGTTTGAACCAGTAGAACCAGTAGAACACCTTTAAGTGCCTGTGGGAACAAGCTGAACGAGTTCTTTCTTCACTATCATCTGCTGGGCACTATCATCTGCTAGATCTTATTACCTCGCCGCATCTTCTCAGCCTGATCTGTTCAGTTGTTTGATTGTGTGCTGGTATTCACCTTTGAAGCTGTAGTTTCAGCAAGATTCAGGTTTGATTAGTCACATACACAGTCATACATGGTACAGTGTGCAGTGAAATGTGATGTTGTGCCTGCATACAGAAAACAGAGGCTTCTTTTTCTAGAAAAAGTCAAAAGATATAATAGGTTCAGTAAACTAAAATAAGAGGCACAGTATAGCAGGAGTATAGCAGCAGTAATTGGCACCATGTTATGTTCTTATGTACATAAAGTGTGCATCATGTTATAATATGAAGTAACATTTTTACATTTTCATTCATAAAATGCTCATATTTTTTAAAATGCCGGGTTCAGACTATGCTCTGTCACTGCTTTGCAGCAGTGAAGCTTTGCAGTTTTTCCTTCCTGCCTCACAGAGACAGTGAAACATCAGCCACAAGCACAACAGGGGGCCCGATGAGTCATGTGCCCCCTGTTTGGTCTGCTCTCTGTGGGCTGCCACACAGAGACAGGCTCAACACCTGCCATACGTCTGCCATCCAGATGGAGTCCACTCATGGAAACGAACACACATGAACAAAGGTGTGTCAGGTCACCACGCTAAACATAGAACAGAACATATACACCTGACAATAACATGTTTTCATGTTGTCAGTGTTTCACCACAAACTGCCTGAGTGTACAATAAATACAGCGATATCATCCTCAATATCAGCATTGTTATTAAAATATCACATAATTCCTCTCTAATCCACCATGATATTGGATAATAATATTGGTAAGTGTTTAATTTCATGGCACTGTGTACACATTGTTGAAGTTAGAATATCTTATATTCTAAATAGAAATTGTATTTGTATTCAGGTTAGGGCTTTATTTAGTTTTATGAGACATTGTCTTGGGGAAAAGACTTCAATTTGCCATGTGTTGTTGTACTTTTATATATATTTTGATGAGAAGTTTTTTTTTATCAGATACATTATATAGAGTAAAATAGACCCAATGTTGGTAACGGTATTATTCATTTAATGCTATTGTTTGAGGGTTAAATAGGGCAGAAGGTGGCAGAAGAAGAAAGTACGAAACATGATATGATGAAGTGAAGAGGAAGAAACTGGACAGGTGTAAATTTGGATATGGATCATTCTTTGACAGACAAAAGGTGGAGAGAAATGGAAAATGGCAGACAGCTGACTGTAGGGTCCAGTGGCTGACTGCTCCTGACAGGAGGGGCGGGGGGTGGACAGGATTTTCCACTCTCTGAGGCACAACAGATACATACAAGTAAATGAATAAAGCCACAGGCCATCTGTTCTCTGTCTGTTTGAAACCTCGGTGAGAATCCGTTTCTCGTTGCCCTTGCTGAGGGGATTTGACATCATTTCTGTATTTTTGGAATTTTCCAGAATGAAATATTTTTGCTTGTTCCCAATTTTAATGAGATTTTCATTCAAGGACTGTGGCCCCTGTAACCAATCACTCACTCAACTACTGTCAGAACAAGACCCCTTAACTCTGCAGAGTTCTACTTTACTGTGAGTAGTTGTGATGCAGTGTGTAAATACATTGCTATGCATTCAGCCCTGACTCACATTTACACACCGTTTCACAGTACAAGCAGCCACCTCATGTTGTAGTGTGCACAATATTGCTGTGCTTTGCAATGACTGTGCTGAGCTGAAGGAAACATTCACGTAATTTGTTTCATTATTCAACGCGTCTAAAATGAACCGTGCTGTTTTGTACTTTAGGAAATGGCAGTTTTGTTTTTCAGCAGTAGATAATTATCCACATCACACACAGATCACATCATATCCCTGGTTTACCTCATCTGTCAGTCCTTTTCTTTTCCATCGTGTAATCAAGTGGCAGATTTTGCACACAGCTCCTAACATCAGTCACTCTCATGCATAATCATTCGTTCAGTTATTACTGCAACGCTTTGCCAGCTGCTTGTTGCATACACATGTTTGTCTGTTGTGTTGATGTGAAACCTCCTCCCCTGCTAATCTCCCTGGCATACAGTTTGATTCTCGCCATCCTTTGGTTTTATTTCATGTCACATTTCCCTCCTGCAGTGACCATTTTACATCCCTGTTAGTGTGTGTTGGGGTTGATTAACAAGGGGATGCCAAGTGGCGCAAGTGAGCGTAAGCTATAATTCTGGTGGAAACAGGTGGGTTTTTGTATGTAAATGAACTCCAGACTAAATCAGACAAATTTCCTTGGAAACAAACAAAACATTGGTGAGACAAGTCAGTTTTAGAAACATTAAAATTGATTAGCTCCTGTTTTTGTGTGTGTGAAAACACTTAATTATTAATGGGCTGGGTTTTAAATGGAGTTGGGGAAGATAGTGAGATTTACTAGACCGTGTGGGAAAAGTCTCTCGATTAGTGGAAAATCATTGTAGAGAATTACCTACTCATAAATCTCTAATGATTTCAAATTCATTCAAAAGCTTAATCTTAAGTCAAGAGAAGACTGTGTGTGTGTGTGTGTGTGTGTGTGTGTGTGTGTGTGTGTGTGTGTGTGTGTGTGTGTGTGTGTGTGTAAAGTTAATGAATGTATTAAACAGACAGAGTATGTGGATCATGTTAAGAGCTTTACGTCCAACTGAAAACAGAAAACAGTGGGAAGAGTAGGAAGACACAGCTTTATTATCAAAGATGGATGACAGGTGAGAAATCAGGGAACAAGTCAACACTTTTAATGAATGAACTCAGTGTATTTTGTTTATCTACATGATGCATTGCAGTGGCATTAATACTGTTTGTTCATTCAAGCACCAAAAAATATTGAACCACAAAATTCCAGTCCCATAAAGAATATAAGAAAGAGCTAATATGTAAATGGAAAGGACTGGGTTTTGCATCTGAAAATCACATATTGATTTGTCTGCATTTTGTTCATGTTTATTTCTTTTTTTAGTTCACAGTTAACAGGTGTCTTTGGCATAAAGAAGCTACAGTCATTTTCCTGTTCCTGCTCAATCAGTTGTTCAACAACATCCACAGAAAATGAGAATGAGAGCAGCTAAATCCTCTGTGTGTGTGTGTTTGAAAATATACAGTCATGGCTGGGTGATTGTGATAGACTGAATAATGATCGAGCCATACAAGGCTTGTGTATATTTTTAAGATGATGTTTTTGGCTGTTTTCCATTATTTCCATTATTATAAACATGGAGGTGGAAGGGTATGAGTATATGTCCTCTGGCCATAAGTCATATAAATGAAGCCTTTAACCACTTGGAGCATCCCACTATGAGCAATGTTTTTTCTATCCAACAGTTGTGGAGAATATGTCAGAGAACATTTGGTGCTAGAGGTAAAGTCAGATGACCTGTAGAGTCAGCAGGATAACGCTAACTGGTTGATAGATGTACAAAAAGTTGTGAGGACAGTGGGATTCATTCATTCAGATCGTCTTCACCCCAGCTAAGACGCAAGACGTTTTCCTGACAAACACATTTATACCGAGAATGAGAAAAGCTCTTTCCGAATCAGAATCAGAATCAGAGGTGCTTCATTAATCCCTATAGGGAAGTTCAAACAGAGCCTTTGAAGAGCCTGTCAAGTGTGTCAACAGACAGGAACAGCCGCGAGAGGCTGAAGGAGCTAATGGTGGTGTGCAGCTGGAGGCCACTCAAGTCAGAGATGAAGGAGCAGCGATTGAGAATAATTTATTTTCATCTCATATTTCTTTGTCTCCACTGCCACCGCACAAATGCTAATTCGTTATGTGCACGTGTTCTGGTGTGACCCAGATTACCCTGATATTATATGATGATACTTGAGCCAGTTTCCATAATGACATAATGTTAAGTGGATAATGTCTAACATATTCACCATCATGGGTTTTTCTGCGTTTGCTACACTGTATTTGCACAGTTGTGGGTGTGGTGAAAGAAGGATATTTTATTTTATTTTATTATAATCACACATATGAAATGTTTCTTATTCCAGGTGTTGTTATATGTTGTGAAATTGTTGCTGGCAAACGTAGTGCACATGATAGAGGGGACCACAGACAAATCAGCAGCTGCAGCTGTGTCAGTTGTAGCTGCAGAGTGGAGTTGTCTCAGAGTGTGAAAGCTTTGAGAGTGGACGGGTTATACCTTTATACTGTTATACTGTACATCCCCCCCAGTCCATCTTCCTCTTCCTGTCTCCATCACTGTTCATCTTCCTCCCTCTCCCTATCTCTCCGACTGATCAGAGCAGGGACGACGTGCTGTAAACTGGGAGTCTTCAAAGGGCCAACAGCAATTCCACTTTTCTCCCACTGGCGATGTCTTTCTTGCTAAGGTGCCTGGGTTGTTGAAGCGAAAGGTTTTGTGAGGCGTGGAAACGAAACAGAGGATAAATGTAAAAAAAAAAAAAAAGATGAAAGGTCAAAGAAACGGAATAAAGACAAAACTCAGAGAGGCAAAAAAAGAGAGACAGGAAATCCAGAAAAAGAGCAAACGGAATCAGAAATTCTCTCTGGTGCCTGTGTCATTGATGATCACAGCAGGAGTGGTGCGTAAATGTCAGCGAGGCGATGGATGGAGTTGTCTGTCCTCTAGAATACAACTGAATAAGTGGTAACAGTGGCTTTCTTTAACGGAAGGGTATCTGGAGTTCAACATGATGTAATCGTGTGACTGGAGCGACCAGAACAGAACAGAGTAGACAGAGAGATGCCCCCCCCCCCCCTTTCTGACCCCCCCCCCCCCCCCCTCTCTCTCTCTCTGTCTTTCTCTCTTTCTGACAGGACTGGTTGAGGTATACTGTACAAGGATTGTCCAAGATAAAGATAAGATATAGAAAAGGTGGATCTGAAAAATAACAAATCAACAACAGTCTTAATTTTGCCTTTTGCCCTTTGCCTTCATGGTGAATATATAGTACAGGGGGTCCTCGAGTTACGACGGAGATCCGTTCCTGAGAATGTGTCGTAACCGAATTTCGACGCAAGTCGGAACATACATTCATTGTGCCATTGTGCATACATTGTGCCACTAGATGTCGCTATAACACCACGCTAAAATAAGTTTATTGTGGTGAATTGCCTTTTTTGTCCCTCTTGACACACCGTAGGGGTTGGTATCGCGAGTGTAATGAGCATTTCCTTTAGATTTCTGATATCAACCGTGTAGACCCTGTGTTGTGAATAAACCTACGGTATTGCCACGATCCCGAACGCATCTGTGTCCGTGTGCATCTCCTGTCCGTGTGCATCACCGGCTGCCACTGCCCCCGCCAGCCGTCCATTTTACATAAGTAAACACAAGGCAGAGTTGCCTAGCTGTGCTGTGGAGGTGCTGGAGAGCCGGCAGGCGCGCTGAGAGACAGAGAGAGTGCTCACCAACTAGTTCCCGTGCGAAGTCTGTACATATTTACGGGGCAACCCTATCTCTCCGACTGATCAGAGCAGGGACGACGTGCTGTAAACTGGGAGTCTTCAAAGGGCCAACAGCAATTCCACTTTTCTCCCACTGGCGATGTCTTTCTTGCTAAGGTGCCTGGGTTGTTGAAGCGAAAGGTTTTGTGAGGCGTGGAAACAAAACACAGGATAAATGTAAAAAAAAAAAAAAAAAGATGAAAGGTCAAAGAAACGGAATAAAGACAAAACTCAGAGAGGCAAAAAAAGAGAGACAGGAAATCCAGAAAAAGAGCAAACGGAATCAGAAATTCTCTCTGGTGCCTGTGTGATTGATGATCACAGCAGGAGTGGTGCGTAAATGTCAGCGAGGCGATGGATGGAGTTGTCTGTCCTCTAGAATACAACTGAATAAGTGATAACAGTGGCTTTCTTTAATGGAAGGGTATCTGGAGTTCAACATGACGTAATCGTGTGACTGGAGCGACCAGAACAGAACAGAGTAGACAGAGAGATGCCCCCCCTCTCGCTTTCTGACAGGACTGGTTGAGGTATACTGTACATGGATTGTCCAAGACAAGATATAGAAAAGGTGGATTTGAAAAATAACAAATCAACAACAGTCTTAATTTTGCCTTTTGCCCTTTGCCTTCATGGTGAATATATAATATATGTATATGTATATTTATATGTATATGTATATGTATATGTATATGTGGAAAATCCACAAAACTTTGATTTAAAGACACGTGTTCATACTTTCCTTGAACAGAAAGGAACAAATAACGAATGAGAGGGACAGAAACCGCATTCCACTGTGTGTTTGCTTCCTCAGTCCAAAATCCCCGGCATTTGAACTAAGCACAGGAAATTCAGATGAAGTCACCATAATCTCTTTGAGTCTCTATATCTGGGCCTGAGCATTTAGGATCCAGCATGTCCCCTGTCCCCTGAAAGCAGCGCTGCAAAGTCTGACATGAGGAGGTTTGAACTTGGCGGAGAAGTTGGCAGAAGCCACATTGTTCTTTCCCACAGCCTGGCTGCTATGTGGTGAGCGCCAGAGACAGAAGCGCTCATTAGCAGAGAGTCAGCGGCTTCGCACGACAGGCTGGATTATAGTGAGGGAATGGAGGGAGTCGACGAGGAGGTGTGAGCTGGCAGAGGGAGGACAGAGTGACAGCATCTGAAATTAAAGTGAAAAAAAACTTCACCCCTGCAAAAAAAAGTAGATACAGAGTATGTAGAAACCACAGTAGACTGTATCTGTCAGTCTCTACATAAAATATAAACATGATATTATATCTATACCTCAACAGGCCTTTGACCTTCTAAATGGATCATTGTCTGGAGACCCATACAAAGTCTTCTGGGCGTAATACCTGATGTCAGCAATACGTGTGGTGGTTGACATAACCACAGTTACTCCAGGATAAAACATATTTCATATCCTGTCTGTAGCTTAGTTGACTGCCACTGGTTAAAATGCTTTAAAGCCATATGTATTGACCAGTCAATGAGTGTTTCTTAGTTCTCCAAAAACATAAAAATGGTATATTCTGTGTTTAAATTGAAAAAGCAGATGATTTTACTTGAACATGTTGTCTCGTATTGATCAGTAAGGGTTTGGTTTAGGGGACGTTGGGTTGTGTAGGTGTAAGTGTAACAAGTGTCTGTGCCTTTACTGCTGGGTATTCATTTCCACTGCCTCTAAATGGACTGGTTAGTGTCACATATACAGTGGCAGCACACTTGTACCAGGGTCATTACCTGAATAGGGTTAAAAAAAAAAAAAAGGCTTTCATTAACATACATCTCCAGCTGAGGAAAACACTGGTTGTTCCAGAAAGATGATAAAGAAATTCTAGTCGTTGGAACGTCAAAAAACAATGGCAGGAACATATTGTAACGTTTCCTCTCTGTGAAGGCACATAAGGTCAATATTCTAGCTGTTACCGCGGTGTGGAACAAAGTTAGAGGATCAATAACTCCCCGTCCATGTGTGTAGCCTTATGTGCAGTGCTGATGGCCAGTTTTTCTTGGCCAAGAGGGAAATTGGCAAGCGTTCCTTATTTTTCTCTGGAGACTAAGGACCTAAACCAAAGAGACAGTGATTAAACACAAGAACTGACTTTGGAACAGAAGCACACAGTACGTCTAACAATGGAACCACTCAGGACAGTAATGAATAACAGTGTGACAGGCAGGGCACATCTAACGGTAATGGTGAGAGAGAGGCTAAAGGAGGGATGAAAAACGTTATAGGACCAGAACAACTATAGAAATATGTCATTATAACATATATATATATGTGTGTGTGTGTGTGTGTGTGTGTGTGTGTGGGTGGGTGTGCGTGTGCGTGTGCGTGTGCGTGTGCGTGTGCGTGTGCGTGTGCGTGCGTNNGTGTGTGTGTGTGTGTGTGTGTGTGTGTGTGTGTGTGTGTGTGTGTATATATATATATATATATATATATATATATATATATATATATATATATACTGTATATATATGCACACACATGCATACATAGATAACTAGAATAATGCCAAAGGTGTTGATCAATCAACTTGTCCACCCAGAACATACATAACCACACTAAGCATTTGTAAAAAACTAATTTTCAATAAGATAATGGATTATTAAATATGAATGAAATCCTCTTAACGTGGAATAAACGCATCACGTTTCATGAGTTGAATTTTAGTAGCCTACTTCAAACCAGCTTTGCCCCACAGACAACAGACCACTGGTTTGAATTCTTTTCTTTAACACCAGCGAATGTCACCAAACAGTCGGCACGTTCGGCACCATTTGCTCTAAACCTCCAAGCCAAGAGCTACAAAGCATAAGTTAAAAGACACTCTGGAGGCACAGCAACCAGGGTTCTGGCGTGTGAAGCCAGACAGCCAGCAAGACAGATGGACAAGAGCAGACAGAATGTCAGAAGAGGGAGGGGAGCCCTGAGAGGAGCTGAAAGAACCAGATGAACAGGGGAGAAAAAAAAGGAGGGCGATCAATGCTTTATCAATGTTCCCAGACCCTAAAATCCCACATTAACATACTTGCAATTGCTGTTGTTTTTCTAGCACCATAACAATTGATTATATGCAGTTCATTTTAATTGTTGGTTTCCCTTGTCACTGCCAACTTATTTCCGCACAGACTTAATGGTTATCTATGCACAGGGAGGTTTGTCTTTTGTGTACAGAGAAAGATAAGTCTCCTTCAGCAGTTCAGTCACTGTTTTATTAAGGTGGTAGCAGACGTCTCTGAGGCAGATATCAACACACAAGACTTTGCACAACTGACTCCGTGTGTTACGCAAGGCTCATTCTCGGGCCCCGGGACCTGTATTAATAATATAGGGCTTAAAGTTAATAATGTCATGTTATATGTGCTGGCAGATGATAATAACATTGACGTAAACAACCCAAAATTAAAGACACCATCTTCAGAAAACATTTGTTTTTTGTTAATTTGAACTTTTCAGTTCAAATACTAATACTAACATGGCTGGAGCAGGGTTTGAAACCTTGTACCTCGTACAGCCACCAGGTGGCAATCAAATGCTTGGTCACTTATGGGAACAGCCATGCCTGATTGGCTTTGACATGGCTTAAGACAAAGTGAACCTGGGTAACATGTATCTGTTGTGTACGTAACTCTTGTCAATGACCAAATAGTGTGGTGAAATGGAGAAACATTTCAAATGTAACCCATAAGAGCAGTGAGAACGTGGTGCGGTGTACGTAACTCTTGTCAATGACCAAATAGTGTGGTGAAATGGAGAAACATTTCAAATGTAACCCATAAGAGCAGTGAGAACGTGGTGCGTGTAAAAGGCTAAACCCCCCCCACCCCAACACCCCACCCCACTGCCACCCACCCACCGCCCTGGCAACACTCACAAGAACAAAGCAATGACAGTAATACCCAGCTGTAAAAAAATAGAGCTTCCAATTAAAACCAGCTTTATTATGGTGCATAGGAGAGCTTTCATTTCCAGCCACAGACGTGTGATCACCCATGAGTGATGTTACCATCCAGGCCTTTGATAATAGCTAGTGCACTCCAGAGTGTGTGTGTGTCTTTATAGCCAATAAGCAGAGGGAGTCCCATATCCGTCATGTGCATAGACAGCTGAGGTGCACGTCCACTCGTCCTTCTCCTCCTTCTGCTTGTTGTTAGCTCTTCCCCCGCCATTCATTTTCATATCCCTCTCAAGGCCTCTCCCTCCACCCACTCCTCTCCACACACCCCCACTCTTTCTTCTTCTTCTTCCTTTCTTCCTGTCTTTCTCTTTACCTCCATCTCTTAGAATCTCAGGCTGGATATTGGAGTGAGATTCTCAGTTGCTGACAGCCCACCTTTCCTCCCACACACACACACACACACACACGCACAGCCCACTCACTGTCCATGACATCCTTTCAAGTCTCCTTTCAAGTAGCCAGCGTGCATTAATATGAATACATGTCTCATTATTCCATTTAAAGTGCACATACTGAGTCACCTGCCTACCACCTAAATGCAGAGCTGAATTTTTAAACCGTATTTTACCCCAACAATTGAAATCTACACTAAGTAATGATTGTGGTTTTGGTGTTCTCTTAATAAAGTGCCTTTTTACCCCTTTAGATTAGTACAAAAGTCCCATTTGCTTTATGCAAACCTGTTGTGAGGTGAATCTTCACTCATTATCATTGTCATTACTGTTGTGCATACCTTAAAGTAATATATGTACAGACAGTGTATCATTTTGGGTTGTTTATCTGTGCTGTTATCAGCTGCTCTGGCAAAGCTTCAATAGTAGTGAGCCATCACCCTTCTGATCTCTCTTGCTTCACCATCCTCGTCCGGACTCCATCTTTCCATTTCTCACATTTTCAGACATTTTCCTCACTGTGATTACATGAAATCCCATAAAGTTCCTGCTGGGAAGAAAAGTGGCTTGTTCATGCATTTTCATTTTTTTCCCCAAATTTCTGATCAATTTGCAACAAACATAATCGCATGAGAGATTCAACTTTGTTGAGGAAATGTTCAGTGTTTAAAAGAGAGACAGATGCATGTCTTGCTCTTCCACAAGTTTTTCTCTGTGTTTTCTATGGAGATTTGACTCGGAAGACGGTGTGTGTTTTTTGCGTTGTGTATGACTATAATCAGGTTTGGCATGTTTTGCATCAGTTTTTGTGAAGCTTTGTGTGGGCTGTCAAAGTGTGGTCCTCAAGTTCCTTCTCTCCTTGTTAGTGACTACAGATACAAAAAAACAACAGAACTGAGACTCATGACTAAAATATATTAATTATAATCTAAATTATGGCTCTATAGCTGTATAGTGATTTACTCATCAGCTGGACGTTGCACTGATTTAAGACACAAAACTGTTACAGCTGTTGAAAGAGCCGAGTCATAGTGAGTCCTTCATGAGAATCATGAAGGCAATGACTGCTCATTGTCATGTGTGGGAGTTCCTCTCCGTCCAGTGAGCTCTTTTTGTGGGAATATGATGGGTGTATGTTTCTTTATGTGTGGTCACTGTGAATTGATTTATTTCACACTGTAGCATATTTTAGTCTACTTGTATTTTCTTCCACTGAGTAAATAGTGAAATCTCCCTGTCAATCCAAATTTAATTACAAACAGTGGAGGAGCGGAACCTGACTGGAGTGTTGTTACAGCAGTGAAATACAAGCTGCAAATGACCTTTATTTACATTAAACAGTCATGGGTTGCAGGTGGGATTGTTTACCACACCTCAAATGTCTACGTGTTCCAGATCCCACATTTATTTCTAACCACGATGCATCAGTTTTTGGGCTTCACGATGAGACGAGGCTGTTTATTGACTTTTGGTCCGGCAGGATGGAGTTGTGATTATCAGGTGATGTTACTTAAGTCACTGTCAGTTGAGACTAAAATACAGAAAATAGTTGTCTAGTTGGATTGTGTCCTCCAGAATTTGATGCATGACATAAAAAAAGACATGTATGTATGTGTCCTTTGCATTGACTTTGACAGTTTAAAACTCTCCTGGGCTGCAGTTTTGAAACTTGTCATGCATAAGGCTCTTTTGTCTGATCAAGTTGCCTAGATCCCTTTTCTTTCTCCAAACTTAGTCGGACATGCACACACAATTTAGACTCAAAGGTTTTTGCAATGGTTTCCTCTGAGCAACAAGAAAGAGTTAGAAGACCTCTTTGTATGACAGCTCAGTTCTCATCTTTTCCACTTCTCAAGGCTATTTTTATCAAGATATAAATCGTTAAGATATTTATATCAAATGAAACTCAGTAATTGTCTTCAATAATGTATAAAAGCTTTAACAAAGGATTTGTGACAGATTTTATTTTATACACAACACAACACTAAGTGGTGACATTTGGCTGAGCTCAGTGCTGTTTACCAAACTCTGCACCACATTTACACACAGTCAGAATGCACACATGGCAGATGCTCAGTACCACAGCCGTCTGCTACACTCTGCCTCTTGTTCATTTCCTTCCCCATACAATATGCTTCCTGTGAAGTTGTGTGGTGCCGTTGGCTCGGCCATGAAAAAGTGCAGGGATAAGCATTCTGTTTAGAGGCGCTCAGCATCATTAATTGTAAGTTAAAGGATGATCAGACCATTGGTCCCAATTTATCGCTCTGGTTTTGATGAAATGAGCCTCTTTCTGTGTGTTGCTTAATAAAATGGACAACGCACACCTGCATGCATATCCACGCAAAGTGCAAGCATACGAACAACACAGCACAGCGCAACACAACACAACACAACACAACACAACACAACACAACACAACACAACACAACAGTCATGTTCTCAAGCTCTATATTTACACACACACACACACACACACACACACACACAAACAGGCCATTAAGTAATTAACTAATACATCTCTCCACAGCCTGGTCTCATCTATCACAGTGGATATAAAGTTACACACAGGCGACAACACACAATGGCCTGTAACAACCAAGAGTTTTCACCAAATGTATCTTGTTTCTAAAGGGAGCAGAAGGGAAGAAGATGTGAGGTAGAAAAGGACAGAATCACACACACAAAAAAAAGTTTGTTTATGATAGTAGACAGAGATAGCTTGTATAAGTCCAGATACATGAAAACATAAAGGAATGAAGAAAGAAAGACAGGTGATAATTAAATGCTTAATATACATCAGTAAAACAATAACCGTGTGTGTGTGTGTGTGTGTGTGTTCGTGTGTGTGCGCGCGCGCGTGCGTGTGTGTGTGAGAGAGAGAGCGAGCGAGAGAGAGAGACCAGTACTGCAGCCAGCCACCAGGAGGCTTACTCTTCATTGTTTTGTAAGTCTCTAACCCTAGGACAGTGATCAGAAACCCAGTATTGTCAGTGGGTATCATCAGACATCTATGTACACTACAGTGCTCACTGCCCTGTGCAGCTGCTGCAGCTGCTGCTGCTGGTGGTGGTGGTGGTGGTATGAGGAAGTCAGTCAGAGACACATATCAGAGCTGTGGTTGTTAAATATTGACCCGGGCTCTGAATGTAACTTCAGACTGCAGTGGCGTGACCTTTACCTTCGACTTGCTGCTGGCAGAGCACGTAACAGAGGTTTAAGCTCAGTGATTGAATGTTTCTAATCAAAATGCACCTGAAGTCAAAATCTTTAAGCCTGAGCACTTTCTGCAAAGTCAGAACTGTGTAAGAAGATCCAGCAAAAAGTCCCGATGACCTTTCTTTCTTCCTTACTCTTTACTTTAAATCCTAAAGGAATGAAAAAAGAAAAAAATGGTATTAAATGATTGACCTTTCACACACACACAAATGCAAATACAGGGGGTCCTCGAGTCACGACGGTCACGAGATACGTTGTTTTCGTGGTTTCGGCTTAAGCGGTTTGCCCCGTAAATATGTACAGACTTCGCATGGGAACTAGTTGGTGAGCGCTCTCTCTGTCTCTCAGTGCGCCTGCCGGCTCTCCAACACCTCCACAGAACAGCTAGGCTACTCTGCCTTCGGTTTACATACCGTAGGTTTATTCACAACACAGGGTCTACACGGTTGATATCAGAAATCTAAAGGAAATGCTCATTACACTCGCGATATCAACCCCTACAGTGACAAAAGGCAATTCACCATAGTAAACTCTTATTGTAGGGTGGTGTTATAGCGACATCTAGTGGCACAATGTATGCACAATGGCACAATGAATGTATGTTCCGACTAACGTCGAAATTCGGTTACGACACATTCTCAGGAACGGATCTCCGTCGTAACTCGAGGACCCCCTGTACATAATAGTCCAGCAGTAGGTATAATGCAGGAAGATTCAGGATTCATGGAAATGTGACTGAGAAGTCAACTGTTAGACAGAATACAGCAGTGTGTCTTTGCGTCTCTCTGCCTGCATGCAGAGAGATGAGGTGCGTCTGTGCTTTTCTGCTGAGATCCCCAAAACGCACATGATATCAACAGCCATCCACACTCGCAGACATTCACTCCAGTCAGCTCTAGGATATGAAATTAGTAGGTAATATGATTAGGGGAAGATGTAATACGATATAATTTAATTTGATTTGAGTGGGTTCAAGGCAAAGAGAGAAGACGGGGAGAAGAGAGAGAAAGGAAAAGCAAAGGCCTCTTCGCCGTGGCATGATGGGATCAGGTTTTTCTATTAAGGCTAAAGTGATGACAGGTTTACAATGCTGCCTGCTGGCGCTCAAACTCCACTGAAGGCAGGAGATAAGAGCTTCAGCTGCTGCCTCCTGCTCCACCCCTGCTCCCCCCCCCTGCACGCACTGTTCCCTCTCTCTCCTCCTCTCTGATTTGAAAGTGGATTTGTACGTAAAAGATAAGAAGATGAACAAGCGCTACCCTGCTTTATTTCTTCTCCCCGTACCCCCCCCCCCTTCTCTCTCTCTCTCTCCATCCTCACGCTGAGGATCTTACATTCACCTGCAGTCCTGCACTCAGTGCATTCAGTCAGCAACCCTCTGTTAATATCCTCTGCTCTGAGTCGTCTGGTTTCTGATACAGAACAGAGAAAGACCGGCGATAAGAGGACAGGCTCGATTCCTGCTGCCACATCCCAGCTCATTCACATCACTGCTTTTATCCAGCTCTGACTGTCTCCTGCTAGCCTCGGCAAAAAGGACGGTCAGGACGCGGATGGAAAACACAGACCTAAGTAAAGTAAAGTCTTCCAGACGTAATTCATATACGTGGAGATGAAAGAACATTTTGGATTTTGGAAAAAGTCATTTAACAAAATGATACCAAAGTCAAAGTGAAGACTCCCCATAGTTATGTCTCAGCAGCGTGTAGAGTGTACATGAAGAGGCTGGACCTCTTCATGAATACGTAAAGTTACAGTATCCCTCCAACACAACTATAGGTTGTGTTGGATTAAAGAGATAGTTTTTGTTTTAAAAAATCACTTTACTGCAGCTGGATGTTCAAATTAATCAGTTTTAGGGGTGATATCATGGACGCGAATATGTTTATTTTAATCCACCTTTATTTTGGTTTGGATTTGAGACAATGGGAGATGATTGTGTCTTTAAGCAACGTAGTTGACTTTGTGTTAATTTGTCAGTTTTACCTGTGACAGCCCCATATTTACTGTCTGTTTAGGATTCAACTGTGAATCATTGGAGCACGAGTTTCAAATGTGTGTTGGGCAGTATTGGACAGTATCAAGTATGGATATCTCTTGATGTATGGACATTCAGCTGCCCACAAGTCAAACATGAACTTTACATGAAGTGAAATGTTTTCGTTCTGCAGCTGTAGGGAGGCAGGAAAAACAGACTGATTTACAACATTTCACAAGTCAAATTCTCAGAAACGGTAAAGTAAATTTGTCCTGATATTTGCTGCATATCACATAAATACATTCAATGGCAACCTTACTCTATAACATTCAGTTCTGAACCAGTGCCCATCACCATCCATTATGCTAGAAATGATGAATGATAACACTGATAGATGGTGTGGAGAAGAAAAAGACACTTTTACCTTTTAACTTTCCAAGGGAGAGAAGCAGCCTCTGTTGTCTTTGTCCAAAGTAAAGTCTCTGAAACTGTTTGGACTGAGTGAAAGCTGGAAGAGGAGCTGCAGCAGCAGTGGGCTGGGTGGAAAAACACATAGAGGTGGCAGCTGTAGGCAGGTGGGCAGAGAAAGACGGTGCCAGCATCCAGTGGTGCAGTGCTGCCAGCAGTCACTAATCAGCCTCTGCCTGCACAATCGCTCTCTGGATCACACACACAAACATGGCCACTTGTGCTATGTAATATTTTCATAATAGAGCTTGAGCATTTCCTGCCATCGCTGAATGGCCACCTGAGGCCACAGTGACAGCTGTTTAGCTGGAGTTAGGTTCCATGTGCTGGATTTAATTATGCTGAGGTTAGTTTGTTTGACTGTCCATCTATTCAATTTGGACCAGAACAAATTATCACCAGAATAAACAGACTTCAGAAAGTTGCTGATTATATTTGTTTTCTAGAGTTTTATTCCTACTTTTTACAAAACCATTTGGTAGATGTTCAGTTAAACTACTGTGGTGGTGCACAGTTGTGTTTGACTTCCACCTCTAACCTGATTTTCCTACGCCTTCTTCACGATATCAAGACAGAACATGTCACATAGTTTGGTTGCTTGCTCACTTTTGCTGGTTGTAAAAGCTAAAAAGCTTCTGGGACCGGTTCCATTTTCATCTGCAGTGGAACAATCCACAGACAAACTTCCCTCTTGTTTGCAGGAGGGAAGTTTGTCTGGGGATTGTTTGCGTGAGGAGAGACAACAAGATGTCTCTTTCTAAACCCTGACTGAACATTAACCTCAGGTACAGACAAAAAAACTCTATAACTATATCTAGCTGTCTCAGCCATCATCAGAAAGTTGTTTTTTTATAATAAATTAATTCTATGAATCATGGGGGTATGAGTGAGGAAGACAAAGTGAAGAAGACACAGCACAGAAATTTTTTTAAAATCATTTTTTAAAATTCTGACAAGAACCTTAGCCGGTGGCTCCCGGGCAATACTGACCCCTGCTGTCCGTGCAGAAGTCTGCATTCCACACTGGTATGAAAAAAACTCATACTGATTGTTAGTTAAAAACAGAGGCAGCCTATATCTGAATGAATGAATGAATGAATGACTGAATGAATGAATGAATGAATGAATGAATGAATGAATGAATGAATGACAGTCAGGAAGCCATTGTTCCCAAGAGATACACTCACTGGCTTCTATAGTGTAAATGATAATGCAACTTTTTGTTCCCCATATTAATTGCTGTGCAGCTTTCAATATTCTTACACATACACAAATGGATGCTGGAATGGCTGATGTATCGACAGGTATTTAAGGTAGTGAAGACACATCAGCTGAAATGAAGGGATTTCAGCTGAGGTCAGACCACTGACAGTGAGGTCAGTGGTCTGACCTCACTGTAAGACCACTGAGGTGAGACATCTGCAGGTGCATCTCAATAAATGAGAACAACCTGATTAATTTCTTTCAGTACTTTCAAATCAAAAAGTAAAACTCTCATACATGATGGATTCATCACACACACTGTGAAATATTTAAGCCTGTTTAGAGTCTACAATACTGAACGTTGTCACAATATTCTAATTTTATGAGAAACAGAATTTAGGGTTTTCATGAGCTGTAAGCCAATATTGTCAAAACCTTAACAAATGAAGGCTTGTGTGTAATGAATCTACGAGAGTTTTACCTTTTGAACTGAATTACTGACATAAATGAACTTCACAATGTTATTCTAATTTACTGAGATGCACATGGAATTTTAAATCCAGTCAGCCTTTCAGCCTGATATTTAGATCAAAGTTAAATCGTCTAAATATCTTTTTAAATTCTAATATAAACAATGGAATTTAAAAAGGAAATTCTTTACACTACCCTTAACTTAAAAAAAAAAGTGTTGCCACTCGATGCAGAAAACAGATTGAGCTAAGGGAGTAGAGAGTTACACAGTAGTGAAGGAGAGAGAATTTAAAAGAGAAGGACAAAGTGGACGTCTTTGCCCGTGAAACAAGGATCCAGCCTCTTCTCCACCTAAGCTTTTCCTGTATGAGTCACTGTCAGGCTGCGTCTGCCCTCCGCTGAGGGAACGTCCTGTTGAATGAAGCAGCAGTACCTTATTAATCCAAGCCCTGTGGCAACGGAGGTCAGCAGACTCACACTGGTAGAAAAAGAGACACAAAAGCAGCTTCTCTGTAGGATAGTCAATAATCTGAAACTCAATTTGACCTCCTTCCTGCTTATATCTCTGAAAGACAACCCTGCGTTCTTTTTGGATTATTACTAATTCAAAGCTGAGAGTACACTCTTCTTCTCTTGGTACTGACAGTGCTGGGAAAGATGGTTTGCGTTACTCACAGGTGCAGTACTGTTTTTTTGTCTTTTGGAAAAACAAGTAAGTAGCAGATTGATTGATTGACTGATTGATTCTACTTGTATAATTATGCTAACAACCAGTCATAAAGTGCCTTAGCTCTCTCTCTCTCTCTCTCTTGCTCTCTCTCTCTCTCTCTCTCTCTCTGTGTTGAGGGTGGAGGTCAGAGGATGTCACACCCTGTACTCTGTTAAAACCCCTATGAGGCTAATTGCAATTTGTGAATATGGGCAATACAAATAAAATTTGATTGATTGATTGATCGATTGATTATCATTCAAGTTTGGTTGGGTGGTGTGGTTCAAAATGATGTTGTCAGTGTTGTATTCAGGGCCCTGCCCAGTCACAGCCCCTATGACTGATACCAGTTCAGGGTGAATTTGAGCAGAGCTCCTCTGGAAGTTACATGATGACACCAAACTCTATAATCCAATAGCAGTGATTGCAGTGCAGTGGCTCATCTGCCCCAAGCAGCACAACTGAGAGCAGAGGACCCAGCTCCCGAGCTGTTAATGTAGCTGATTCTGCACACACATACACACACGTGTGTGCACACACTATAATTTTGGGCTATATAGTTATGTTAGGGCTTCACATTTCTATATTCTATACCCTAATGTTTTTTTTTGACAAAGAGTATAAGAGTGTAAAGAGTCTGGATCCTCATACAGCTGGGACGTGTATTTGTCTGAGGTTGTCCTGTGAGCCCAAGTTGTGGTTTGTGAATATTGATATTTTGGTTGTCATATATGTTCCCACCTTAACTGATGTCTTTTGACAGTTTAAATGCAACAATTCAAAAAAGTCACAATTTTTTTCATATTTTTTGATCTGGTGATCATTGGAAAATCACAGAAACAGGGCTAGAGTTAACACACTGTTCACGCAACATGGATGTAAACATTTTCATAAGAAGATTGAGATTTGCCTTCATAATCACCACTTTATTCAAATGTTATCATTGAGGAGCCATCGGTTTCTGCATCTTTTATGTGGCTCGTCCACACTGACCATCATTCAGTGTTTCCAGGTGTCCAGATAACAGGCCGTTCTGTGGTGATTCTCCTTTTTTTGCAACTTTTTGCTTTTTAAAAAAGTGGCAGATGATATTTGGCTATGTTTATTTTACACTGTCTGTTATATTTTAATCTCTTTTCTTTAGTCCACTTTGCCATGACCATATTAAATGCAGCATGATTCTGGGAAAAAAGTTACTTAAATAGATTTGGTTTTCATGTTACAAAACGGAAATGCTCTCAAAACAAATCTAAGCACTCAGCGACCGCGTAGAGCAGCAATACATTTGCATTTATTCATGAAAAAAGCCACAGCAGCACATATAAGAGAATATTTTATACAATAAAACAGTCAACTTTTGTCGGATGTTTGTTTTTTCTGGGGGCTATGATGATGCATTATGTTGTGCCAGAGAAGTGATATGAGTCCTCACTGATTAGCCATTACAACAACTGAAATACACAGCCAGATGAGGAATACATTGCTCTGTGTGTATGTGTGCGTGCGTGTTTGCGTGCGTATGTGTGCGTGTGTGTGTGTGTTTGTGAAAGAGAGATAATATTGTGTCTGTCCTCTGCGGGGTCAGAAAGTTAACAGCCATAACCAACATCGTAAAGACTGATCACAGAAAGTCAGACGTCCCTGAGGTCCAACAACAACAACACACACACACACACATACAAACACACTCATACATATCACAGTACTCAGCCACGTTGAACTGCTGGGTGCAGCAGGTAACAGCTGCCACTCTAACAGTAGTAGGAGACCGGACACTTACGGAGTGGGGGGGGCGGGGGGGGGGCAACACCTCTCTCACTGTGTTGCTCTTCGGGTAAGGTGTGTGTTTGCATTGTGTATGTAGTCTATGTGCATTGAGGTGTAGTCTATGTGGCTGCATATTAGTGATTGACATGTCTATTTGGAGTTACTGCAGAGTAGAGGAAACACCAGACAGATAGAGGAGTGGTGGCTGATGGGCTCAGTGTGGCACTGGTTTTGGATCCATGTAGGATCGACGATAAAAACAACTACAACTAAAAGGCCAGAGTTCACTTCAGTGATAATGACCCCAGTGCTGCCAATGATCAAAACGGTATGCTACATTCTGTCTGCTAACCTTATTTTGAAGTCTTCATTCACTCTTTACATTTACAGTAGAGACCATACAGTACAGGGGGTCCTCGTGTTACGATGGTCTCCAGATGCGACGTTTTCGTGATTACAACACATCTCCATGAACATCCTTGTTTCGGCTTAAGCGGTTTGCCCCGTATATACGTACAGACTTTGCACGGGAACGGATCCATGTAGGATCGACGATAAAAACGACTACAACTAAAAGGCCAGAGTTCACTTCAGTGAAATAATTACCCCAGTGCTGCCAAAGATCAAAACGGTATGCTACATTCTGTCTGCTAACCTTATTTTGAAGTCTTCATTCACTCTTTACATTTACAGTAGAGACCATACAGTATTTACGGTATGTGGGATGGAACCAGTCCATTGCAAATGCAGGTTCTATATTTAACTTATATTCATCATGTAGTCTGCTGACAGTGCACACTTCAGTGTACAGACTTATGCAGTGTACAGACATGTGGAAAACGAATGTTCAACTGAATTGGAATTAGCCTCCAACTGTAAACTGTAAACTGTCACATGTTCAGATGCTCCTTTTCTTTATTTGTTTGTACTCTCACAGTGTGTGATTGCTCCTGCACTGCTATCGCTCTCTCTCTGTGTGCCGGTGTGTGTGTGTGCGTGTTAAAGCAGGCAGACATGATATGTGAGGATGTAGTACTTTCACCCTTACCATTTAAATAGGGTCGTGGCAGTTTATCTCTAAATCAATACTAACAAACTTTCCATTACTTTTAACTTGCATTAAATATGCAAAAGTCAACTGGATGGTAATCTCCTCAATAAATAAAAAACGGTTTCGTTTGCTGGTAATCGTCTGTTTAAACAGATCAACAAGAGCCAGATATCATCACTTTTTACACTTTTTTCTTAACAGTTCTTCTTGTGAAAAACACGCGACCTGAAACTTAACCTTCTAACCACTTTACCAGTCAGGTCCACTGTGACAGAACCAAAGACGCGGCAAATAACAGCAACAACTTCTCTGTGTTTGCTGTCACTGTGGCCTCATTATAACAGCTGGCTGCCACTAACTCTATGGGGCCTTTCACACAAAACGCAGAGGGCTGTATATGGTGCTTGGATAGAAAGCGTCCGACGTATGGCTCATGTGTAAGTGGTGACCTGTCTGTCTCTGTCTCTGCAGAGGAACAATATTACCATTGGTTGTAGGATACAGATTACATGTTTGTCAGGACATCTTCTTGTCGGGATGCTTCCCAGCATCCTGAGAGGAGCGTGGCTGCTGCTCATGTGAAGAAGAGTTTCTCTCTGTGACTCTGCAGATTTGTTTTTCCAGACTTGAAGCAAATAGCAGAAAGTGACTGACACTGTGCAGCTCACACACAGACGGTGTGATTGGCATAAAAGCCTCTTAAAGGATTCTGAAGGAATGAGATGCAGAGGAAGCCTGCAGAGACTCACAAATGCACACACAGAATACGGTACACAAAACAATACCAGCAACGCTGTCGCAGGGGGTGACAGAAAAAAAAACCCTGAGATCTATTCAGCTTAAAGGCGTAAACTGACACACAGTCACACACACCGTCTTCATACTGATCAGTAAAGCTGAGCGGCTGCTGCCATTTTTGTTAGCTGCTTAAGTTTAAGTCGGCATGAAGGTGTGTGTGTGTGTGTGTGTGTGTGTGTGTGTGTGTGTGTGTGTGTGCGTGTGTGTGTGCGTGTGTGTGCGTGTGTGTGTGTGCGTGTGTGTGACTTGATACCTATGATGTTTATTGAACTGTCAACTACGTAGGCAGTGTACACTTTGCAGGTGTGTTTTTCTGACATCATAATGGTAATAACTTCACTGGTTTAACAAGTGTAATTGAGTACAAGAATTGAGTACAAATGTAATATTGAATACTGGGTACTTCTGTATTAATACAGTACTGGGTACATCTGTATTAATGTGATACTGTATACTTCTGTATTAATGTAGTACTCTGCACATCTGTATTAATGTAGGACTGTGTACTCTTATATTAATGTAGTACTGTGTACATCTGTACTAATGCAGTACTGAGTACTTTTGTATTAATGTAGTACTGTGTACATCTGTATTAATGTAGGGCTGTGTACATCTGTATTAATGTAGGACTGGTTACATTTGTATCAATGCAGTCCTGTGTACTGGACCAGTACAGTCCTGCTGGCACCTGGGACTATATCGCTTCTCTGAGCTGGTGATGGGCCTCTGCCAGTGTTGTACAGTGTGTGTGTTTTGCTTTGCTGTCACACTTGCAGTATATTTTTAATGTGTTTGTGCTGTAGATGATGATTCACATGAAGGTAAAAGTAAAATACACTACACAACTTGTAGCTGGACCATGACGCATGAGTCAAATGTACAGGTTTCCTAAACCAAGCTGATGAAGAGCCATAAGAACATGAGAATAAATCCCAAAGATCTCCAAACCCAGATGACATCCTCCACTGCAGCTGAAGCCAAATATTAGCAGACCGGCATCAGTGGGTCATTTATTAGCCTAATTCACTAACTGTCACATCTGTGTCTCACAGGTAACATCCAGTCATGTACAGCACAGCTGCTCTAACCAGACTGTTATTCTTATTGTCACTCCGCTGACACATGAATCCATCATTATTTGCTGCAGCTCCCTCCACCACCTTAACCAATGTTGTGTTATTGATTCCACTAAAGTTCACGTTTTTCTAGATCGCTCTGAAACAGCAAAGCCTTCAGGCATCATCGTGTCACCATTTGCTATCGAACGTCAGTCAGCAACTCTGAACTGGATCATATTTATGAAGAAATCACAAGCGATTGAAAAGTGCTGCTGCTTTTTAGTTTTTCAGACGCTTTACTCTCATCAAAACACAAGATAATGTCAATTTGCTTCATAGCATTCTACTTCTGCTACTGACTGCTGATTGTTAGCTATGATTATCACCTGACAACTTCCCTGACTTATATAACCTTACCTGTAGTATCATAAACCAGTGTGTGGGGTTGTAATGTCTGGTACCCCTGAAGGCTTCTGTCAGTGTTTGTCGCAGTAGTTCCTTTAGTTCCTTTTGTTTGTTCGTTTTGTTACTAACCACTTTTGTAGCATTGCTTCCATCTTGAATCATTAAGGCCAAACACCAGGGGCAGATCAAGCTTTTTTGGCTTCATGGGAGCAGCCGTGTGATTCATCTCTAAATACAGTCATTTGTCATCCCTCGCTCTCACTGCTCTCATTTCCTGCCATGTCTCTCCTGACGACAACCAAATAAAGACAGGAAGTGCCTCGGCGCTCAGGTCAGCTCAAGCTATTTTCAAATAAAACTATTCACTGTGTGAAAATGATTCATCCGCTCAGGGACCACTTTTATACAAGACACTGCGAGTTGAATTTGAATTTCAGTTAAATCCTACCACACACTGCCCTCCTCACTGTTGTCGCTTCAGGTTTCCAAGAGGAGCTGATCAGCACATGTATTAATCAGTGTGGTGTGAAACTCTTCTTTTTCTTTTCTCACAGTAGACTATAAAATAATTGAACTCTGCCATCTCCTACCATCTCTCCCTGTCTGTATCTGCATCAGTGCTTACACTGGACAACACACTCCCTCCTGTCCTCTCTTGTCCTGGTTCCAACTCTCACCTCCAGCTTATCACAAGTCGTCAATGTAAATAGTGTATATAATAGTGTGGAAACTGTAAATGTATTTGTCAGAATACTGACAAATACATTTACTGCAAATACTGCGTAGACAATGCATGAATTTTCAAGGTGAGTTCTTTTGTTTCTATGATGGAAAATGTCAGTCAATGTACTGCACATGCTGTAATCGATCACTGGATCCTTACACAGAGTTTTTTAAAAGCTGTACTTAGAGCATGCAAGGAGAGTAGGTCCAGATACTGATATAAATAAAGTGTGTCTAAAGTTCATTAGAAAAAAAAAAAGAAAGAGAAGTGTTGATTTGCTCCATTATGGTCTCTGATCTTTCCACTGCACAACTGATCAGATGTAAATAAAAAAAAATTAACCTTGCTGAATGATAAACTTAAAGATCCTCTTCACTCATGTTTGTTATTTTTGGACCCTTGGTATTTATTCTATAAGCAATGTAGAAATAAATGTTAGACTTTGGGAACACCAGTGTAATGTAATCAGTGTAATGATTATTGCAATGTATTGTATTTTACAGAACCAAGACATGTGATGTTCGTGGCAAATTGTCAGCTGACAGGTAAGTGGTGTATTACTTTTGTTATTCGGCTGCAGCCCAAGCCAACGTCTCAACCTTTTGCTCATTCACTGTGTTTACAGCTTTATTTTGGAGTCCGAGTAGGAAACAGGAAGCAGGAAGTAAGGATGTAAACAAGGAGAAGCCATGATAACGTGACTGTATCATGTCAGAGCTAATCTGAAGCCATCCTTTGTATGTATCCCTCAGAAAGCAATGGCTGTAAGTGTTACATGTCTTCTTATGGGGGGTATTTTTACCTCCTTCCTTAAATCTCTGCCCTTTGATGATGCGCGACATTTATTTTATTTATTTAATCTTTGCTTTCTTTTAGGCTTAACAGACTGGAAGATCACACACATACACATGGGTAATGTGTGCCTGTGCACAAATGCACAATGGAAAAGCATTAATGCTGTATTTGTGTTAAAATGTGTGGACATGTGAGGACTGAATAAGTAATTACATTTATGTATGGAATTTTGTGTGTGTATGTCTTTCTTTGATCAAGTCGAGTAAAGTTAGCACTAAGCTGGCACATGTCTGATGCAGAGGCTAATCAGCTTAATGGAACGAGCGAGATACGGGTTTGAGGTCATATCTATCAAAAGTTACTTTACAACTTGTGGACACAAACACACACATGGACAAAAATAACAGTCAGATATTGCATTACAGAAAACAGATTTTCCCATGTTGGATAGAATGAGATAAGGAAAACAGATTCATTTGTTTAATCTGTGTGGTGCAAACTGCATGTAGATGTAACTGGCCAACAATGAAATCAGAGGTCTCACAACAGGTCTGCTAAAGTCGACCATATGATTTCACAGTATAGTTGAAGGGCACAAAACTGAAAGTGTATGTGTGCATCAGTGGGGTAGAAGTGCAGTCCAACAGACTTAGAGAACTAAAAGAAATAACATAAAAGGGTTTCGCCATGTTCAGATCTGTGCTAGTGAATCTACAATATAGACTCCAATTAAAGACAACTGAACTGAGCAAATGAATTTTTGATGGAACTCTGCACACAGATTCCTACATGTTATTTGCATTAGTCTAATGTTACTCGACATCCCATTCCTAACCGGTTACAAACTCAAAATTTTCATACATGATCAGAGTCTATGGACACCCAGTCCGTAAGTCAAACTGTGGTATATGGCAGTGGTGGGATTTGAACCCACGCCTCCGGAGAGACTGGAGCCTAAATCCAGCGCCTTAGACCACTCGGCCACACTACCCTGACGTGTGTCTGTTTAATTGCCAGATGATGATCCAGCATATTGAAAAACTTCAGTCACTACATTGCAGCATTGTATCAACAGTCCAGACCCTGTACTGGACAAGTATATGTAAGACACCCACAGGACAAAGTCTTGTTTCATAGTGCAGCAATATTTTTCTGTGCTATTTAACCTAAAGTTTTGAATGTGGTTGAAAAAATAAACACTGCTGAAGTTACCTTGCAAGAGATTCATTGCCATCATGCTGGCCTTTGGAAGAAAAGATCATTCTGGTTTGACTTTCTCTTAAGCACAACATGATATAATCGGGCAAAACTATTCACCGGACAGTCACACAGAAGATGCTCACAGAATGAAGACTCTTTCCACAAAGCCAGTCTTCTCTCTGCTGTTTACACAAAACTTCTATACCAGAAAATCAACACTGTTAAGAAAACGTTTTCAGGCTTTCAAAACCATTCACTCTATAAAGACCTGGGGCCTCAGTTATAAAACTTTGCGTAGGACTTGCGTGAAACGTTTGTGGATGCCCGAGTTGAAGAAATGGCGTAAGCACAAAAATATTCAGATTTATAAAAACGCACTTACGCACGTCCTACAACAGTTTCCCTTTATAAATCACAATCCGCTATAAAAGTGCCGCCACCTGTGGGGTGGTCATACCACACCCATACTTTCCAAAAACTGGTCAACGGAACGCCCCCATTTAATATGCATTAGGAGCATTTAGGGTCGTTCCTAAGAGGAAGTGGCAGCAGCACGGTGCAGGATAAGAGAGAGAAGAAGAGAAACGTTACTAACTGTGAGGTAAACGTGTCAGTGGATGAAGAGGATTTTAATCAGTAGTAAAACTGTTGACATCACCGATGGCAAAAAGGCTGAAGGATGCAGCTTGTGACGGATGCAGTTAATGTGCTGTGGCAGAGGCAGAGAGGGACAGTGACCCTGGTCACAGAAACAACCGGCGACTCAGGTACCAAGTCACTTACAAGTTAAGAAAAACTGAGCTGGTGTAGACAACAGATTTTTTTTAATGATCAATAAACAATAAACCCTGTGAGGTAGAGGAGCTAGTCGATGTGGGGTTGATATGATCGCTCCCCCTGTGGCATCAAGGCAGCGCCGACTGCCCTTCACGATGGTGCGCTCCATAACAGCACATGTTTGTTTGTGCCGCAGGTTGTTGTGCTGCTCCTCTGTGGTCTGCATGACAGTCAGAGATTATCCTCCACTGTCACCTGAAAGACTACTGAATGAATAAATCTTTAAACGTGTACAAGATAAAATCATTTATTTATGAAGTAAAGTCGTCATATGTGATATAAAATATGAATATTCTGATTGACTTTAAATGGCATTTCAGACTGTTCCCTGCATTTCCTTCTGATGTTGCCCTTTTTCCTTTTCTTGTTTTTGTGCGTACGTATAGGTGAAAGTTTCCGGAGAGCTGTGCATATTTCCTGTCAAGTTTGTTTTTTATAAATCCAAATGAGGCCCCTTGTACCTGGTAGCACAACCACTCTATGAATCAGAGTAGAAAGGGCTAGGGTTGGTCCGGGGTTGGGTTTGGGATTCAGTTCAGTTCAGTAGTTTCCAGTAGAAAAAAAAACATTGGAAAACAGTTGCAAGAGCTCATGTACTGTCAACATACATAGACATAAACATAAAACAGCATAAGCAACAAGCCACATAGAGTAAGCTTAAACAATAACTACAATTGAGGTGACCGAATACCATAAGGTGTTCAGTGGGAAGTTAATGTGCATTATTCAAAGCCATCATAGCCTGTGGAAAAAAGCTATTTAAATGGCGAGATGTAGTGCATTTGATCAAGCGATAACGTTTCCCTGAAGGAAGGAGCTCAAATATAGCCTTAGCAGGATGAGTGGGATCATTAGTGATTGATAATGCCCTGGCAAGAAGTCTACTTATAAAATGTCTTCCAAGGCTGGCAGCTCGCAGCCTGTTGTTTTGTGAGCAGAACGCACCACTCTGTTTAAAGCTTTCCTTTCTTTACCAGTGAGCTTTCCAAACCACATTGTGATAGAGCTAATAAGAAGACTTTAAATGGCACAGAGATAAAAGTTTAAAAGAAGTGAACTCCTTAAGTTTATATAAAAGGAAAAGCTGCTGTCTTGACTTGTTTGAGTGCCGGCTCAGGTCATTTGAAAGGGTCACACCTAAAAACCCTCTGTGCCATTTATAATGATAGGCAGGTGAATATTTCTTTTTCCAAAGTCAATGATCAATTTGTTTGTTTCAGAAGTGTTCAGAACTGAATTGTTTTGTTCCACTGAATAATATGTTGTACTTCTGATCGATAGGGAGGCCCAAACCCTGGACCAACCCTAACCCTAACCCTGGACCAACCCTAACCCAACCGTAACCCTAACCCTTGACCAACCATAACCCTAACCCTGGACCAACCCTAACCCTAACCCTGGACCAACCCTAACCCAACCGTAACCCTAACCCTGGACCAAACCTAACCCAACCGTAACCCTAACCCTGGACCAACCATAACCCAACCGTAACCCTAACCCTGGACCAACCATTACCCAACCGTAACCCTAACCCTGGACCAACCCTAACCCAACCGTAACCCTAACCCTGGACCAACCATAACCCTAACCCTGGACCAACCGTAACCCTAACCCTGGACCAACCCTAACCCAACCGTAACCCTAACCCTGGACCAAACCTAACCCAACCGTAACCCTAACCCTGGACCAACCATAACCCAACCGTAACCCTAACCCTGGACCAACCCTAACCCAACCGTAACCCTAACCCTGGACCAACCCTAATCCTCACCCTAACCCAAACATAAACCTAACCATGAACCAACCCTTACCCTACCCTAACCCTAAGGTTGGTACAGGGTTAAGGTAGGATGAGGATCCAGGGTTACTGGCTGTTAGTTGCCAGATGTACTGGACAACTACACAGAAGACAGCCACAGAAATGTAAAACTTGAGTAATGTTTTACATCAAAACCTCCTCATCTAGAGGAGTTTTATCATGAACTTAATTTTCATGAACATGTTTTAGCAGAGGATGGTTTCGATCCATCGACCTCTGGGTTATGGGCCCAGCACGCTCCCACTGCGCCACTCTGCTTGACTTGCCAACCAGGGATTTCTCATTATTGTTAAGGTTTTGGTTTAATAGGACCCAAAAGGCAGAGACATCGAGGAAATGAATAAAGTCTTTAATGAGAAACTTAGGTGATAACAGAAGATCTTTTTGTCCACAGCAAAGGTGATTCACGTAAAGCGTTCTGCTCTCATAAGGTAAACAGCGTGGCAGGCAGAAGGCAGCAGCTCACCAGTACAGCGTTGAGGCAGTCAATCAATCATCAATCGAATTTTATTTGTATAGCCCATATTCACAAATTACAATTTGCCTCATAGGGCTTTAACAAAGAGTACAGGGTATGACATCCTCTGACCTACACACATTAACAGCATGATTTATAATTATTAACTTTACAAGTAGAATAATATAATATAATATAATACAGGGGGTCTTCGAGTTACGACGTCGCGAGATATGTTGTTTTCGTGGTTACGACACATCTCCCGTGAACTTCCTTGTTTCAGCTTAAGCGGTTTGCCCCGTAAATACGTACAGACTTTGCACGGGAACTAGTT